>JAWWEY010000130.1:54807970-54825835 GCA_035582745.1 Loriotus luctuosus | reverse complement strand
GTCAGGTGACATGGGAATAATACAGAGATGCTGCTTACCACTGTAGAGAGAAAATTCATGAACCAAAGCTCAGCTGGAGCTGAACCTGCTAGATCTGTGGGAAACACTAAAAAGGAGCTTTTTTGAAACATATATTGCAATATTGCAATATATGGCAAAAGACAGTGCAAAAATAACATCAACAAGAAAAGGATGGTCACCTCACAAACAGGGGCATGGACAAGGCAGAGATGTTATTTGCCTCTGTTTTCAACATTGATAGCAGACCAAGGGAGTCTCAGTGCCCTGAGCTGGCAGACCATGACTGTGAGAATGATCAGCTCCCAGCTGACCCTGAAACTGTGCAGTAGTGGCTGCTCCAGCTGGATCCCTGCAAATCTATGGGGCCTGATGGGATTCATCTGAGAATCCTCAAAGACCTGGATGATGTGTTTGCATGGCCTCTCTCAATGGATTTTGAGTGGTCTTGGGACTCCTGAGAGGTCCCAACTGACTGGAAGCCAGCGCACAGTGACCCAATTTTCAAGAAAGGCAGGAAGGAGGACCCTGGAAACTACAGGTCTGTCAGTGTCAATTGCCTGATAAATGAATAGAAAAAATTATTCTGGGAAGTATTGCAAAAGACCTGAAGGGCAATGCAGTCACTGGTGACAGCACAGTTTCATGAGAGGAAAGGCCTGCTTGTTGAACCTAAGACAGGGTAGCTCACCCAGCCAATCAACAGAACCAGTATATGTGAACTTTTTGGACTTCAACAAAGTTTTTGATACCATCTCTCACAGTGCCTTCCTGGACCAAATGCCCAGCCCACAGCTGGATGGGAAAATTATGCAAAGGGCAAGCAACTGGCTCCCATGTGGGGCACAAAGGGTTACAGTGAATGGGGTGACATCAGACTGGGGACCTGTCACCAGTGGGGTTTCACAGGGCTCCATCCTTGGCCCACTTGAACATTTTCATAAACAACTTTGACACCTGGAAGAATACTAAGTTTGATGATGACACTAAGTTGAGAGTAGCTACTGACTCCCTCAAGGGCAAAGAGGCCCTGCAGAGGAACCTCAACAAATTAGAGAGCTGAGCAATCACAAATCATATGAAAGGGGCAGGTGCTGGATTCTGCCCCTGCAATGGATGTATGGGCAGGGTGGGAAGTGAGAGGCTGGAAAACAACACTGCAAAAAGAGTCCTGGGGGTCCTGGTCAATGGCAAGTTGAACGTGAGTCAGCAGTGCCCTGGCAGCCGGGAGGGACATACATGTCCTGGGATCAGGATCCCTGCCTGGCATCAGGCACAGCATCACCTCACCTCGAGTCCTGTGTGCTGCTTTGGGCACTCAAGTACAAGAAACTAGTTAAACTGCTAGAGAGTATCCAAAGGAGGGCAACAAGGATGGTGAAGGTCTGGAAGTGAAGCTTTATGAGGAGCAGCTGAGCTCACGTGGTCAGTTGAGCCTGAACAAGAGACTGAGGGGAGACCTCACTGTGTTCTTCAATATCCTCACAAGCAAAAGGAGAGGGGCAGGTGCTGTTCTCTTCATTCCCGTGACCAGTGACAGGACTCGAGGAAATGGCATGAAACTGAGTCAGGGGAGATTTAAGTTGGATCTTGGGTAAAGGTTCTTCTCCCAGAAGGTGCCTGAGCACTGGAACAGGCCCAGCTTGTCTGAGTTTAAAAAGTGTTTGGACAATGCTCTCAGGCGCATGGTGTGATTGCTGCGGTGACTTGCACGTAGCCAAGAGTTGGGATTGATGATCCTGATGGGTGCCTTCCAACTCAGCATGTTCTGTGATTCAATGATTTTGAGAATATGATTTTTAGTTTTTAGAAAGAAACTGTCATGCAGAATGTGTACATCCCCTGCCTTACTGCACAAGAACATGTTCACTAATCCACAGTCATAGAATGATTACTAAACTAATGCCCATGGGCATGATACCAGTTAAATCTTCCTTACAGAAATTTAGACATGAAAAACAGTAGCTGCCAAATTCTTCCCTGGTGTCTGTTTATGGCAAAATGCACCAGTAGCAATTTTACAGAGAGGGAGGCTTGTGAAATCCAAGTACTCCATAGAAAGCAATAGGGCACAAAAGATGGGGACCCACACTTGGGCCTTCATACGGACCCTGTTACACAAACAGCAAGACCTGGCATTTACAGGGGACAATGTTGGGGACTAAAAGTTCTTACACAGTAGACATACTGCTAAATTGTTTCAG
The DNA here is from genome assembly GCA_035582745.1 of Loriotus luctuosus. NCBI lineage: Eukaryota > Metazoa > Chordata > Aves > Passeriformes > Thraupidae > Loriotus > Loriotus luctuosus. Next base: position 54,823,613 of record JAWWEY010000130.1, on the reverse strand, counting down.
TGTAAAGATAAAGAAAATATTAGGAAAAATTAAACGAAACATAAATAAATAGAAGAATGTAGTCACAACAAATTCAGCAAAATTACTTTTGTGTGCACATCGAGGAGCTGTCAAAATTTCTGTAAGTTTATTCTTTTGAATTGAGTGTGTTCCTGTCTGAACAGCGGCTACAGCAATAACCATGACAATCACATACAGACTGCAACTTATAGTCTGTAAGCTGGTTGAACCTGCAGCACTGAAGGTCTGTCAAACAAAGAATTGGCTATTTATTTTCCCCTTGGCACTTCAGAGGCGTGGCTTTTTACCAGATTAGAGAAATGGTAGGAGTTTATACTCATAAATTCTTTAGGATTAGGACAAATCTTAAACACTGCAGAATTGTACGTAGGAAATGCAGACATGTGTGTGGTCATAGCTTCCAACACTACATCATTTTATGTCTGAATAATGAAATAATAGGAAATTACATCACCAAATCTACATCACGCGCAGACCCACGCTTGTTTTTCCTTTCTAGTAACCTAAGTGGATCCTTAGAAAGTAAACAAGTATAATTGCACACATTTGACATTCTTCATTAGATGTAATATGCTCAGTCCTGGATGAAACCATCCTATTACAATTGCAAAACTGAACTTCAAATCTGTGAGTTTAGGTTCTTGTATTAATTTCTACAATATTCTTTACTGTTCAAGGAATAGTATTTTGGGACTTGGTGAGAAGTTTTTTGTTCTTACACCAATCAAAATAATAAGTTGGTTTTTTCTTTCTTTGAATTTCTCCTTAAACATCAAGCTTTTCTTCAAAGACTGTGTAAAAAACCACTGTTACAGTAATCAGTATATGAACAATGCACAAAAAATTCCACTTTTCTGAACTGTTTTCATGTCCAGCAATATATACATTAGCATTTTACTAAACTAATTCTGTATGCCTATTTTTTTCATTGTCTAGCATTATATTGCTAGTCCAGGCAATGTAGGAAAGATCTGCAGTTGTTTTATACCCAACTGAATTGCAAAGTTAACCACTAGAACCCATAGTTTAAATCAAAATTAGCTTTCAGTCCTACTGCTTTCTATTTTGAGATCTCAGTCTGGGAACAAATCTGTGAGGCCTGTTATATTTTTACATGTTTTCATATATAGGGATACACACATATATTTGCCTGTGCAAAAATACACACATTTTGCTACATTTATGATGAGTGGGAGATAGAATTCTGAAATGCAAACACAGCTTTCATTCTATTTAATTAGACTATGACTAAGATAATTTGTGTGACTATGACTTCACGAACCACTCAAAGAGAGGCCATAAAAATCAACAATACTTACATTAAGGAGGGATTTAATTCACAGCTCAAGCAAAACACATGAAGGTGAGAAAGCATCTGATACCCTCTCATCCAGAAGAAAATGTTTTCCCAACTAGATTAAGAGAATCTGCATTGATCAGAACTTCTGAATGGATAATTTTGTATATTTAGATTTAAAGTCCTTGAAACAAAGGATTGCTCAAAATCCATTCAATATGCCATTTCTATCACAAACCACAGAATTTAGGTGGTATACTCATTCTAAAAACTTATGAAACAAAAAAAATCATAATATATCAACTTCTTCCCAGGTCAAAGGTATAAAAATTATCAAAATGGCACTTCTCCAGTATACAAGATGTTAAACAAGAACTGGGGTGCACTTTAATTCTATTATATACAATTAATGAAAAAAAAAAACCCTTGACAGTCATACAGATGAGCGATTACAACTAAAGGGAAACCTTCTCTAAATGTTGTAACTTATGGACAGATTTTAAAATATGAGCATTCTTAAATTCAAGAAAAGTATTCCTTAAAAATATCATAAATATTTTGAGTATATGAATATGTATATATTGGTATGGAAACAGCCAAATTACATGGAAAAGCTCACAGTAAATTGATTTCAACGTTGTCATGTATGTTTAAAACACAGAGGATAACTTCTCCCATATATAAATATCATGTGTCCATTCCTACCTGATACTATGTCTTCTCTGTCTTTGTAGTATCACTTTAAATTGCAGCATACCCATGTGATGTTTGACATTTTGGGGACAATAAAAATAGCTTCATTTATTTTCATGTTGCCATTCACTAAGTATACTATTAGTTTGTGTCTTTGCTGCTGTTCTCACTTTGTTAGTTTACCCCAGCTCAACTTTTCCTAAATTTGCATTGCAAGAAATTTCATCTATTAGCTTCCTAACTGCACTGAAGTGTGGAGTCTGTCTTCTTAGTTTTTTTTTTTTTGTTCTCTGAGTTTCTCTTCTTTTCATTAGCTTCAAGTAGTTGTCCTCCATTTCCATATTCTCAACTAAGTCCCATTGCCTGGTGTTCATCTGAGCTGTATTTTAGGTTTCTACACAAAAAAGCTCTAACAAAATTATCAAAAATCTAATAGGCCATTAGCATCTTATTGTACACCTCCCACAAGATATATGGGAAATATTTCCTATTGCAGTATTCACTCACTGCTTTGATTTAGTCTGTAGCTGCTCATGGAAAGCACTGTCTACCTATCCTTACAAATCTGAGAGTATGCCATGCAGCATCAACACAATAGTGCCCCTAATTGTTTTTCCTTCTGTTATTGTCCATGGAATTTCAGCAGATCCCATTCCTCCTGTATTCTGAATTCCATTCCAAGCATAAATATGTGAATAATAGAGCAGCAGAAATCTTCCTTTTCACATGTTCCTTCTTTCATAGTATTATTCCTGTCAAGTTATCCCAAAAATCTCTGTTTTTTCAAGTATGTTATAATGTTAATTGTGCATTATTATTTTGTCCCTTCTCCTTGTTTCTCTTTCTATATTAGCATCCAGGCTGATTTAAAAAAAATTAATAAGCAAAGAGTGACAATAATAGCATGTCTGAACAAGCACCTTAATGGTAAAAATTTCACAAATTTTCCTTTAAGGAATCAATATTTTTAATATTTTTATCCACCAACTTGTTCAATTTCACTTTACTCCATAGTAAACATCTGTCTGAGACCTTTAAAAGCTTCCTTTTCACATTTAGCTTACATCTGTGTAACAGGATAAGCTCCTAGAACTGCTAAATTTTAAGGAGACAGAACAGCTGTCATTTAAAACCAAGTTTCTTCACTGCTCTTGTATAAGCACACATAAATGACACTAGAAACATCTATCCTTGCAGCTTTGCTCAGTCTGCGCTATGAAGAGCAATATAGATGAATTAACTATTTTTGGGAAATCAGAAATAAATAAAGAGGAGGGTTTTTGCACCTTCACTATGACCCACAGGTTGGAGTCAGTTAGCCATAGCATTTCTCTACTGAGGTTAAATGAGGCAGAAGTATACAAACAATTCCAAGATAGCTCTGCTGTGTACACTACGTGATTAACAAAGAAAACAAGCAAAAAAAATTTTTATTACTTTGTCAATGTCCTCTCTTAGTGGATCTTCAGGGATTTTGTAGTGTAGGAGTTAGAAATATCAGATACAAAGTGCAGCAAATGCTACTACAGGTAGAACACAAGGTGGTGAAAAATTAGAAAAATAGCTCATGATTTAATACATCAGGGAAAAGCAGGAAAAAATTATTCTTTTCCTTTTTCTCTCACAAAAATTATTACAACCTCTGGAATACATACTGATACACTTACGTAAAATGCCCATTCTCTGAAATGGTAAGAATGTTAATAAGGGATTTGGTGATAAATTAAATGACAAAAATGTAGCAAACTATTTTTCTAAATATCTAATTTTCTATTTTAAAATTGTGACTATGGCATTTGCAAGGAAGATACAGCCAAAAATCCAGAAATTATATCATTGAAGACAAAGAAAAACTTCGTAATAACATCAGAGTTTTTTCATCTCTGATGTAATCCCAACTATTCTTGCAGGTGGGTGAGAAGAGAGATCCCTTTCATTTAGCTCATCAGAAAAAAAGTACAATTCTGTACCTTTCCTTAGAGCTCTAACTCCCAACTATAAAATTATTTGCTATGCCGTATCTTTTTCTAACCCTGTGCTTTGTTGCTTTGTCCTGCTGATCCTTAAAAGCAGCTGTCCTTTACTTATCTAGCAGTGAAAGTAATTTGACAGCTTCCCCACCCCATCTTTTGCTTAGTCCATTCTCCAGGCAGAATTTAAGGGCAGTGGCATCCACTGATTAAGGGCCTACAGAAGAAAAGGTTGGTCTCTGTCCCTTCACTGAATAGAACGGTATCTGCTATACCCAAGGCACTAACCAGTTACTGTTCAGCGCAGAAATCCTAATGGACATGACTTAGATCTCTTCTTTGTGTTTTCAGGCATCTCCAAATATTTTATTCATTGTTTGTTTCTTCTGTCACATGGAATGGGTGCAGATGAGTTCCTTCCCCAAGATGTTTTTGTTAAAGTTGAGATTATATTTCATTTTTCCAAGTCCATATCCTACTCTTTAAATATCTGAGCATGATAGCAAATCTGAAAATATTAGAAAGATGCATGATACACATGATTTGGGAGTCAAAGTAAATATCAGATTTGTAAGTCTGAAAATCCAGAAAACCCCCCTACAAACACAATCCAAAAGCCCAAAACACACTATACACGCCCCTCCTCCCAAAATAAGCAATGAGCCCAGGGCCTGCAGAAGCTTCTTTAAAAATGAAATGCAACTGGAATGTTTGGGCTCACTTAATTTACCAAACCACGAAAATGCAAAATGTATATCTTCCTAGACTACTTAATGTCTCATTGCAGAGTCGAGTCTGACCATCACTAGTCTGTCTTTATCCTAATTGAGAAAAATATGGGTCGTGTCCAATCTACAGCCAGCTTTGGTCCTCGCATTGACTCTTTAAAGAAGATTTAAGTCATTAATTTAAATAGAAGTATTTAAATACTGGTAGTTCATCTATTTTCAAATGATTGATAATAACTAACATTTTAAATCAGGATTAACAAAGGTTATTTTGAAAAGGAGCTTAACTAAGCTAAGGAATCAAGAACATCAATACAGAGGTTGCTCAAAATGTCCAACTCGCTTTAATTGAATTAATTCATGTCTGTTTGCACACAAGGCCTTTATCTAGCACATTATCTGTGCTAGATACGAAGGAAATCTCAGCCAAAATTACCTTCTCAGAGGTTATACTGATTACCCCCATCATGAGGCTGGACAGCCAGCCATCCCCCCCTGCATGTGAGATGGGTTAAAGGTTTGTGGCATTAAAGGACCACGAGAAGAGAAAGCCAAGCTCTGGGAAGGGTGTTTAGGGCAGGGACAGACATGCACTCCTGAAGTGCGTGGAAACTGCTTTGCAAACCACAGCTCAGTGCAGAAGACAGGACGAACCCACAAAACTCTAGGAAAGGAAGTAATGGCCACCTATACTTTACTCATCTCAGACAAAGTCAAACAAATGTCCATGAGCACTGTGAAAGCTTTGCCAGTTGTTTCATTTTGCCTTGAGAAGAGGAAGGTGCTCTTACTGTGGTATTACTTACTCCAGTTAATGTGGCAGCCATAGGGCTGGTAACTTTTTATGCTACCTCACTGGAATCCAGAGTCTGACTTTAACTGTGTCCTGCATATTAGAGTAAAGGAAGAGACTAAAAATGACAATTAGAAATAGAGTTGGCATGAAAATTTTTGCGCAAGGTTGCTTATCCACCATTTTCTCTTTTTTTTTTCAAATTATGACTATAACTAAACAAGCAGGAAAACTGGTCAAAATTATCAGATTAAAAGCCCATTTAACACACTCTTTTTTTTTCAACAGATGCCCATGCAGGAGGAAGAGAATAGATGATGTTATCCTAGTACAATCTCCAAGACTCCAGCAACTTCCAGGTCAGGGCAACATCAACCAGAGTAATGTCCTGGTATTCAAAATGCCTCTGATACATTTGTTTATCATAAATTAAGTCACCTGAAGTTTGAATAAATTGTATCACCTAGAAAACTGCAGATATATTCATGCTTTTCAAGTAAATACATTTTCAATTCAAAGAAACAATAAGCACAGGTAATAGATTAGATCCCTTTTCACATTCTAAGTAGTTCTTTCCTACAGTGTATATAGTTTTACAATGCACAGAAGAACAAAACATAAATGACATCCATTTCAATTTCTAGATTATAAAGTGCTATATTTCATCTGCAAATTCTTTGTTGGTGTTGAAGGAAGAAAACAAAATTATCCTGGGTTTATTTCAATATAGTAATATATTGGCTATTTTTACAGTGTATTTTCCACTTATATCACAAACTGTCCAGAAAAACTGCCTAGGAAAAAAGTGCAAAGATAAACATGTAAGCCTATATCATCCTCATCAAAAAGTTATTTCTTGGAGCAGAACTTCTATTTCTTCTTAGGGGCTAAAATGAAATTAGGATAAGAAGAGCAATTGAATATATTGCTTAAAAATAAAAAATGTGTGGTAAAGTAAATGTTACATGATATTTTTCTACAGATTCAAATAATCACTACTCTCTTCTATAGAATTTAGGTAAATAAATATCATGCTAAATTGTAAGTTATTTAAATCTAAAGAGACTGAACTGTAAAAATGTTCTCTCTTAGATTATTGGTAAGACACAGACTGAGTAATATAGTAGAGGTAATAAGAGAGGTATAAAATATTGACAATGGTAAGCCATTACATTTGACCACCTGAAAGGTTTTTTTAATACATCATGTCTTTTTCTCCCTAGAAAAAGATGTCTACTTGCTCAATGAAGCATGAAAAGGAGAATACACTGAGGATTTAATATTTGTCTTTGAAGAAACTTTTTGTTATTCCTCATGAGACTGCTTCTGTGTTTGATGTCTCTTTGCAAGAATTTTCTCATGAAAACAAAAAGAGATTTTCTCTTTGAAACCATAAAATCAACAATATCCCACCTGGAGACTAGCAAAAGAGCCACACTCATTTACTGTAAAAGTCTTAACCTGATGTCTAACAAACTCTGGAGTCTAACAATAAGAAATAGGAAAGCCTATCTCTCAGCTTGGTGCATTTCAAGTGATCATGACCAGAATAAGTCAACAATTCAGGAATTAATACTCACACTTTTAAACTTTTTTTTTTTTTTGTAACTGTAAAAAAAGACAGCCAAAGCCAGAAAATAAAATATAGCAATACTGAGTTAACAAGTTGAAATGAAACTATAATGCCGACAGAAACAGGCAAAACACACCTGAAAAAATATACAAATTAAAACATGTATTAATGTCTTAGAAGGCCAACACTGTAGTGCAGGTCTATAAAATGTTGAGCACATTGTGATCCAATTAAGACAGCAGATAAAAGAAAAAACCCAAACCACACAAGGCACTGTAACTGAAGAAGAGTAGAAGATAATCTTTCGAAAGTAGCAGGTCACACAATCTTCATTCTGCTCTACTTGTTCGGTTGATGAATTTAAGTATAAAGCAGTAGGAGGAATACTTGGTTTGGATAACAAATGACAAAATCACATTTTATTTGAAACAAAATAACAAGCAGTGTCTAAGCATTAATATAAGACGTGACCCCTCACCCCACAGAAGAAAAAATCTAATAGTGGTGTCACATATGGCTCAATATGTTTTTAGCTGAACTTCTCACAGCCTTACTAAATGTCAGCAAGCAAACAAGAACTTCTGAAACAAATAGCTTTTTCTGTACCTCAAAGAGAGAAAATACTGCACATTAGAAATCTTTAGACATCCTTAGCTCATTACACAACCCTTAGAGGTTCTTTTATTAAAAGACAATTTAATGCGACATATTAAAAAATTTCAAGATTTATTCCATTTCAGCTCTATGCACTCAATTGGAAAGTCTTTGAAAACTATGAAAATTTTATACACATAAAATTTTCTAAAAGCATCCCTACATATTCTTCCTTTCTCTATTTCTAATTTAAAACAAGTTACATCACTACAAAATTTAAAGTTGTTATTTTGATCAAACTCAATTACCTGCCTAATCCAAATGTTTGCACAGATTTAATTGCCATTTAAACATCAAGACTCACTCTTAAAATATCTAATTTTTTTATTAAAGTGTTGCCACATTGAAGACTCCATGACAATCTTAAAACTAATATTGTGATTGACAGCATTCAAATTCTATAAAAAAACTTATGATTCTCAATCATCCAAATTTTGTTTTGCTTCATTGTTTGGATCTTTAATGCTGTGCCGAGTTCAGTCTTCTCTAATTCGTTTGATTGAACTCCTTGAGCCTTGTCATGTCAGGTCATTTTGCCCAAGTATTTTCTAATTTTTCATTATCCTTGAACTTAAGTCTCCATAATTCAAAACAGCACTCCACTAACTCAGTCGCAAATTGAAAGATAAATTGAGTAGGAAGATTGGCCTTGTTACAAATCCAATCTTAGAAGAATATAATATGGTCTACGTCTAGATCATTCTTCAAGTACTTTCACACAAAGCAGCCATGTATTATATGAGGCCTGGAAAGCAAGTATTTTCCATTTTGGAGCAGAGATAAATGCAAGGCACCTAATCCAAGACCTTAGGTCTCCTTGCTTCTGTGAACCAGACTATATGAGGTTATATAATGCATTCAGTTTAAGCAAAATAAATCCTTATGATATTTCATAAGACAGAGCCCTAAATAATGAAATATTTGTTATAAATACTTGTTTCAGAATCCATGCCCAAACACAGATATCCTTGTTTTATTTCAACAGACCTATGGCATTTTTAATGTACTAAAAAGTGAACAGGACCTCAGTTTCACATTCCTGTCATTTAAAAGCAATACTTTTATCAAGGCAATGAAAGCTTCATATTCTTGTACTTCACAGGGTTAAAGACTCTACTTGAAATGCAGCTAGATTCCCTACACAAGTCAGTAATTCCTTAAAAATGCATAAAGTTCAGAAATGGTATTATGGATCTTTGGCTAAGCACAAAAACCTTAGTCTTCTAATCTCATCTCCCATTTTGCCTGATTATGTAGCTGCTCTGTAAGTTCACATTTTCTGATTGATATTATAAGTAGTAAAATGTTTGTGCAGCAAACGGAATGTGCAGCAATATTTTTCCTACCAGCAGAAAAGTTGAACAGGGTTTGCTGGTGAGATCACTCATCAGTACACGCATCTGGAAAGATGCAGAAGCTCAAGAGAAAAGAAACAGCACAGGCTTTATAAATTAGAATGAGGAGAAAGTGATGGACTTCCTCCATCAGTACTTCTGAATAGGTGGCCTTTGGCTGCAGAGTTCCCATCACAGACCAAGTAGAATTAAGCCTCAGAGACTGTGAGCCAAATGCAGGAGCAGTCATTCTCCTTGCTGGGAGTGTTGCTCCTTCTCCTTTCATAAATATGGTTTTCAATAAAAACATACTCAAGCCAGGACTGCAAATGATCTATAGAAGAATCATAAGAAAAATGTATTTCAGCAGTTCTGTGATTTAATTTAGCTTTGACAAGCTCAAACTGAAATACTCAAACCGTGCAAAAGCATGACCTCACAAGAAAAACGAACAAATAAACAAGCAAAAAAATGAAGCAAACAAACAAGGAAACCAAAAACTGTCTGATTCATCTCTAGCATGACAAATGCTGTTTATTGGAAGGTTTTAAGTAGCAAGCCTTTATATCCTTCAAATATCCTTCTATTTTTTTTAAGACTGACACTCATTTTCATTATTACATTATTTTTGGAAGGTACCCTGCTCAACTGTTATCATATTTTTCTAATTTTTCTTCAATATGCTGTCACAATACACAGCGGGGGGAAAAAAGGCAAGAAACTGACTTTTTAGGAAAAAAAAAGGGTTGACATTGTTTCTGTGAAACTAATTAGTTCTGACTTGACATGTAATTGTAGAGTAGCTTAAAACAAAAGGGCTATTTAAAAAATAACAACGAAGTACATTATATTCAGCATTGCCAGCCTGTTATATTTCTGTTTGTGTCCTTTCTGCCCCAAAATGTGACATATTTAGTAGAAGATAAATAATAAAGGAAGAATTGCAGAAGCTCCTGTCCTTCACCCCTCTGTGTTCCGATCTTTCTGTGCAGGCCCACAGTGAGTGCTTCACTGCACTGCCTCTCACAGTCCTTTCTGGCAATTTTAGAGCCACTTTCAGCAATAAGAACAGGACAGAAAAGTGTACATATAGAAATAGATCACTAATTGTCCCACTTTGTAAACCTACAAGACATATGTCAGGGTATGTCAGGAAGAGTCTCACTGGGAATCTCAGAGAACAATGGTGTGGTCACAAAGAGATTAGCTGCATATTATTTTTAAAGCCTCAGACCACTGCATCGACTGCCATTGCATCCTTTAAAGAATGTAATGTTTGCATTAATTTTTGTTCCTCTGCTTCAAGAAACATTGAATGCCAACTATAAAATTGTCTAAGAGGTTATTGAGTTTTCAGCTGAGAAAACTAAGAATCAGTGTATTGACAAAGCATCAGTTTAAGCTTAAACTTAAACAGAACTGAATTGTTAAGGCATTGACAGATTTTTCGAAGTATTTTTGGAAATAAACATATAATAGCAGCTGTGTAGGTGTTCATTCTCTGTCTTCCCTTTAAGTCTCTCCCCTGAGAGGTTGACAAATAAAGGCCTGCAATATTTTTCAGATTAATACAGTTTCTAAAATTATATGATTATCACTTGCCACATTATTCTAAAACAATGCATATGCAGCATTGCCAAATCACTTAATGCCACCTAAGAGCTACACAACTATTTAAGACAGTGGAGTTGTCCTTTATACAAGCTATATCTCACAGTTATGAAATGTGTGTATTTTCTTCCTTTCTTTAAAGATATTAAAATAATAATTAAAATGAGAATGTTCACTGCATAGATTAAAAAAACTCTCACCCTATTCAAATAAATGAGAAATATTTCCTGAAATCATAGAGGGTCCCTCAAAGAAGATAAATCATTAGGGTAATTATTAATAAACTCCCCTGTGCATTACCAGGAATTCTTGAGACTAGAAAGATACCACTTGTATTAGTACCACTTAAGTCTGAGAAAGAAATAATATTTGAGAGATTCTGAATTTAAAAAATAAATAACTATAAAAAATCCACACCAGTAATTTTAATCTATATACCTTAGTATATTTACTATACAAATAATGGCACAGATATAATGTAGTTTGCATTAGCTGCTCTTCATTCTAGAGAACAACCTGTAGATGGGAAGCATATACAGCTACAGTTTTATTAGTTTTTAAAAAAATAATTTGAGGAAATCCTTTGGCCTTCCTAATGTCTAATTTTACTCCCTTCAAGCACAAATCTGTGCCCATGTCTTTACTCATTATTGTAAATGTTATCACTGATAATATGGTTATTCAGCATGCAATTCCTTGATAAACAAGCCAATTGTGCCTGATATTGTAAAATTAATGGTAATTTCAGCTCAGAGAAACAAGCAAGCAAAACAGGAATCCATATACCATGTTGGATTTTAAGTGGAATTACTAACACAGTGCATCCATGCTGTCAGGGAAACCCAGGGTAAGGGAAAAAAAATGAAAAAAGAAAGAAAGAAAAAAAACTAGTAACTGTGGGAAACGAAAGAGTGAGAGAGCATCTGCAAGCAAGAAAAATCCAGCAAGCTTCTGTCATTTCATTTGTCTTCCCTTCATTTACAGATATGTCCTATTTTAAACAAAGATTCATGGACAGCATGGCATTCCAAAAAAGAGATTAGTCAAATAACCTACAAAGACATAAAAAGACATTCATTTTGTGTATAACAAATAGATTTACTCCTAATGTTTCTGCTACTTAAGCAAAATTTTCCCAATAAAAAATAATACTTCAAAGAATTGAAAAGAAGACCTAAACCAGCATTATGCAAAACAGGAAGGTGGAGGATAGAGAGCCTCTAATCTAATATAGGTTAGAGTATTCTTCCCAGGCTGTATTTTATAACAATTCTGAAAGAGAAGCTAAAAGTAAAGTAACAAGCTTTTCTATCTGAAATGTCTTCATCTGTAATTACCCATACTTTGATTGATTTCAAAAGAAAAATACCACATGAGTTATTTAACATTTGTTTATGAATCAGGAACATCTTCAATTAGATCAAGTTGTTCAGAGCCCAGTCCAACCTGATCGTGAAGGTGCCCAGGGATGGAGCATACACCGCCTCCTTGGACAACATGTTACAGAGTTTCACCATCCTCACTGCAAAAACCTTCTTCAGTTTTGCCTGGAGAAAACATTTTTACAGCTGCTGGAGCTTGCATTTGGTGGTGAGAGGTGCAGAATTATAGTAAATGCCCTCTTTCTTTTTGGTGTGCTACACAAGCTTGCAACTACATCATCCTTAAATCTGAGTCAGCAAACTGTATTCTAGTTGGTAATAGCTGAGATTCTTCACAGTATGGAATACAAAAATCACAATACCTGTGGGAAGGCAAGTGAGGTCACTTAACCTAAACATCGATTAATACTTGGGCTTATGAAGAAACCACCACAGAGTTTGAGATACAAATTTGTACAAATTAGCACAGTTTGTACTTTGTATTCAAGAGACCCTCAGACTGGACCAGCAGGAATACAACAGATCATTCAGAGCCATTTCACTCCTGTCTTGTATGAGAGTTTGCACAGACCTGCTTAATCAATCCTTTCCAAGAGCATTAGCTGAAGCATCCACTATCTTGAGTGTCAATTTCAAAGCCAGAAAAGGTGAAAAGAAGGTTTATTCAGGTTAGCTGTGCATAGACTATATAATTTAAATGTACTCTCAATATTCCAAACCAAATTTGCAATCCTCTGCTGTAGTATCTGTTGGGAGACCTAAGTGGTCCTTGAAGCAATCTTCTCATATTAGGGAGAATTGGAAAGAAGTGACTGCCTGAATCTAAATAAGTACTCATCAACAAGTCAGCACCCTTTTTAGGCAGAAAAATGTGTTTAAATTTAAGCAGACCACTTAAGTGCAAAGCTCTGATGTGATGAAGTGTACCTGAGCTGACTATTAATTTCTCCCTTTGTTCCTTACTTATATTTTAACCTTACTGCCATCTGCTCATCACACTTGAATAAAATCAGGATGTTGAATCCATGTGTAGAAATGTGTCAAGGAATCTAACCACTAGAAGGGACCCACTGACTTGTAGGTTCAACCTACAACTGAAAAATACAATAATGTTGAATAGCCATTGGGATATTTCTTAAGGGACACATTTGGTTAATCTTTGTTGAAGTTTTTATTTCAGGCTGGATGACTGGGTCCAGTGCAAGACTTGCTGTGGACTACTAGAGCTTGTGTTATGAAGAGTGGGATTGTGAGTCCTCAATGGTCCCCTCTAGCCTTTAAAAGAATGCTCTTATACACAACGTTATTGCAAATATATCATGTACATGCCTTTGGCTACAAGCTTCTAATCATTGTATGACAGCAGCGGTTTATCAATAAATGCAAATAACCAATTCCAGACCAACTTTTGCAATAAATAAGCTTATCTTCTGTAGACTCATTAGTCCAGTAAACATGCTTAAAAAAGCAATAAGCTTTGTAAGTTATCAACAACTGTTTTGAAATCCACTCACTAAGAGCTCTGAGCAAAACTCTAACTTTCTACTAGGAAACCAACAGGAATTAACTAAAACATTCCTCTGGTAAGCTATACATACTGCCAAGAACATGTTCTTATGTGCAAAACAGTGGAATTAGAGGAACCAGCTACCACCTAACAGCTGAAGAGGTTCTCTTGATGAGACAGAAGGCTAAGGCTTGCATCAGGTAAAATTCTAGGACAACAGAAGGCAGTACTGGAAGAAAACATGCAACTTTCAAACAGACTGGAGAGACACTTCAAATAATTCCATCTGGAATAGTCCAGTCAAGCAGCTCACAAGAATATCAGTTCACTAGAATATCACTTTTAATTCAGGTTCACTTCCTTTACTGAAGTATATCTTGACCTTTCAGTCCATAATCTAGATATTGAGTGAGGTCTGATTCAGGCCATGCAAACAAATAACATCTATGCAGGCGAGTTAGCTGAGATAGGAAGGAAAACAGTGAAAGGAAGTACTCTTCTTAATTGTACCTTTCTAATGCAATTACAGTGCTTTAGAAGATTAACGAGTGAGGAAGTTACAAAATGCTTATCATGTTAGTGCTGATTTTTCTTATATGCCCAACTACGGGCAGTATCCCATTAAAACAACAGACCTGAATCAGACCTTGCCCATGAGTTTAGGATGGCTTAGCAACTGCTATAACTGTAAAATTAGAAGGAAGCTTGTTTTGTTGCAGCTGGATTTTAGAAAAACTGAACTAGATTCCTGGTATTTCTCTGTTTTAGAGGGAGTGCAACAGTAAGTCAGATTTTTCTCTGTACTTCAGTTTATAAGTGCATAGCACAAGCATAAAAAATTTACTATCTTGGTACATTTGTAAATTGTTAAATTATTTTGATGCCAGCTGCTTTAGTTTTTCTTTTCAGAATTGTTGGTCCTTCACTAAAATATAACAATATAGCATATTTTACAATAATTAGTTATATATATTTCTCTGCTAAATTACATTAGTAGAACTATGATAATCAGCTGGGCTAATTTCCCAAATTACAGTAGATTTTAAGGCTTCTCATTTGTTTGGAATTACTAAATTAAGGTTTCAGAAGTTGCAATGGAAGGGATACAACAGAACAACACAATTAAGCATTACAGGAGATACATTACACAGGTTTACACACAGAAGGTATTAAATAACTAACTAACTAAATAAATAAATCTCTTTCCTGCTTCCCTTCTCTACCTCCTTATATCCCTTTATTTTACCTGTTCAATAGGTGGGGAAAACCTACAATCGATGTCAAAAGTTCCTTGAACTATTTCTGACTCAACTGTCTATGATCAAATAATTTTGTCTACACATGTAAACAAAAGTACAGATCATTTAAATGGAAACACTGTCAGAATGCAACTAGAAGTTCTTCACTTACAAACTCACTTGGCATTTGTTCTGAGTCATGAATTGTAGGAAAAGAAAATACTGTTTTGCTCTAAAGTATCTTGCTTTATGTTATTTTTTTAACTGACTTACACAGCACTTCTTAACCAAAAGGTATCAAATACAAACTGGTTATCAGCAAAAACAAGATAATCAAAGATTTCATTATGTTCTTCCAATAAAACAAACTTCTGTAGAACTATAAAATGAATATTAAAACCTTGGTTTTCAGCTACCTACCAGAGTGCCATGAAGGAAAGAGAGGAAAAAGTTCTCTTTATGTAGCTTAAAGGTTGCTATTTTGTATCTATGGCAGTTATGACATTAAAATGTCATGAAGAATAATGTAAATGAAATTTTAATCTTAAAAGGAAACTACTTCAACTACCTTTCCACTTTTAATTCAGCTGACTATGAAATAAGTATGGCCTGTAGATATACAGCTGGTACTAGTGGTAAGATTTCTAATGCTGACAGTTATGGGAAATATCAATTTTACAATCTGGCTCCTATGATTCCTCTGGTGTAATTTGTTTCCCGTCAAATTACTATCAAATTTTAATTTCTGTTCTATTGGCAACGTATTCTTCCTTATGGTTGAGTCTTCCATATTTAAAAGAAATCATAAAAAGTGCTTTTCTCTCCATTATTGAAATGGTTGT
>JAWWEY010000130.1:54797937-54807946 GCA_035582745.1 Loriotus luctuosus | reverse complement strand
TTATCATCTGTAAAGAAGGTTTAAAACTCAATCAAAATGTAAATTAAGTCTAGACAGCGCAGCTACAACTGCTAGTCATGAACAAAAGGCAAAGCCAAGTTCAGCCAGGAGTGAAAACATTTGAGTTTCAATTGAATTTGTAATTATTTTCAGTGCCTTCACAAATAGCATAGTAAACCAGTAGTGAATAAAGCCAAATGCAAATACACTGTTCAGTTATCAGAACCTGTTCACAGCTCAAAGGAAAAAAGGTGGGATTGGAAAAAATAACATTATCTTCCCAATTCTTTGTATTCCCTGTTACATTTCTAAAGTGAATAAAAGGAATTCCTTAACAAGCAATTACAGGGGAAGATAGAAATCTCAATCTGTTTATGCTAGCAAGAGCTGAGATTTCTGTTACAGAATGTTACAATGACACCTGGAAAGAATAGGGCTTATCTATTATTGAAGGTTTATCTCCAGGTTTGTGTCATTTTTTACAGAATCTCAACAACTTCAATTCATTCCGAGTTTGTAAGAAGATTGCTAATTCATGTTAGAACCTTTTCCCCTTTTTTTAAAAAATGGGAAAAATTTAAATATGAAGACAGGTGATAACATTAATTTTTCACAACAATTCATGCTATGATTACTGAAGCCTTCCATTTAATTCTTCATTTATGCTTTTCAGCAAGAACAAGAATCTGTGAGCAGAAGAGGTTGAGCATAATCATACCTAAGATATGCCTTATTATGAGGGTAACTTGAAAAAACATGAACAGGGCTAGGCTGAGATAAGCATTGGAACAGCTGAAGAAAGAGAAGGCTTTTGGTTGACAAAATTATTCCCTTTTATTAGCAGATCTGACCAAACTTACTTGCTGTTGACAGTATTTGTAACCCCTTATTTTAAGTTTTCAAAATATCTGACTTTTTCAAAATCTTTCATTTTACAGTATAATACAATTACGTCAAAATGGGGATGAAAAAAAAATGAAGAAAAGAAAGCAACAACCTTTTAATGTTTAAACTAGAGAAAAACAAAAACACACATCGCTATTATTTCCATGGAATGAACTATTTCATTTCTAAAGTGTTCAATAATATTCCTCACAATGACTAGGAATTAATGGACAATAAGTTTTACATTACAAATTCGTCATTCCCTATTTAACATGTATAGTTAACACTTGTAATTTAAGAAGAGCACAAAAGGTGTCCACACAATCATGTTACACATATTTACCTGAGAGGTCCAACTGTGATGTAAGGTGCTGATGGAGACGCTTGAGTCTTCCAGTGATCCATACAAAGTACATGAGGGCAGAGGTGAAGACACTTTGGTGTCAGAGCGAATGAACTCTAAAGATCTCCTGTCCCTGCATCTCCAGCTCTGTATCACTGGGGTTTGTCTCATCACAGCTGCACCAAGGCAGTACATCTATCATGACTGCACTTCATCCTTTCAGATCACTGAAAGGAATAAAGATGCCTTTCTCACCCCACCTGTGTTTTGTAGGGGGCTGCTTTATTCCAGCCACTGCCATTGCAGTGCAGTGCAGCGGCTTGCAGCCTGGTCTCCTAGTGCAGCTAGGACAGTAAATTTCTGCCTAGGGAAAAGCTGGCTGAGGTGGGATCTTGCCCACAACTCACTTTACTGCTACTGCCAGCATAAAGTAACTGTGGATGAGATCATAATCTTAACCTTTTCCAGCTGCATAGGACGACTGGATGCCTAACCTGGGCTTCAGAATCAGACTTTTAAAAGACATTATGATTTTTGACTACCCATTTGGTTATACTTACAGACAAAAAACCTGAGTTATATTTAAAAAACACATCTAACCAACCTCTCCCTTGCAACACTGGTCCCTTAAAACGGAGTGTAGTTTGACAAGGATTTTGATGGGTTTCCAATAAAATTGAATCAAATTTTTGCTCTATGCTCTGCCTATTCTCTGCCCCATAAAATGAAGATCAAATACTATTTATTCCCTTTGGTCAGTGTGGAGTAAAAATAAAGCTGAAAAGTTGTATCTTGTGACAATTTTAAAATCCAGCCACATCCCAGGTACTTGCTGGTCCAGAAGCAAGAACTATATTTTATAACCTACCTCCATTTATGTAAACAAAGTCTTTTTTCACACACCATTATTCAAAATGCTATGTTCATGAGGCTATGAATCATGACACCACACTTGGAAATTACTGCAGTGACCTTAGAGAACACAGACATTTTAGAAAGTATTTTTAAACAGTTGTAATAAATATTTACAAAAGACAAAGAGATTTTCTGATGGCTTTTTTATACTAAAATCCTAATATCATTGAATGTTATTACATCTCTTAAGTAAGTTTCCCTTTAAAAATGAGTTACCTTGAAATTCCAATTTATCTGTCTATTAACTAAAGACTTAATGGACCATGTGTGTTGTTAGCACAGATCAGGATAAAAGACTGAACTTTAACATCAAAGATATTCAAAGAATTGCTTGTTGCAAAAATTACCCAGTGAGAGCTTTGAAAACTTCAAGGCATCTTTATTCCATTGGTTTCCATGGGTTTTGCAGGAATAAGTACTTTTTGAACTTTTAGGAATTGCCCAGCTCAATCTATAGGTCTCTGTGGGCCTTTTGATAAAGAAACTTGTCTCCTGGGGAAGTAGTTACTTCTAAAAAATGGGCACAGGGTATTTTCAGAGTTTTGAAGCAAATGTCCAGATGTATGAGATTCAGACTTTTATAGTATAACTCAGTATTCATTGAATATCACAGATCATTTATTGAGCTATTTATTGCTTGAGCTTTTCTATGCATCAAACATAAAAACGGGCTGGCAATGAACACTTATTTTAGTGTTCAAAAATGATGCTCCATTTTTTCCATTTGACAAATGGATAAAGACATCTAAGAGGAACATTTCCTTTTAAACTAAGATCTATGCCTTGCTGAAAAACAGAATGTACAGGACAACTTACTTGAACTACATTGTGAAAAAAGTCCAATGTTTTCAAAGCAGCACCTATATAAAAATTTTGTAGACCATGCTTGGGGAAATGGACCTATATATGCTTTTTGGAGTTACTTTTCTTTTCTATGCCTGGTTTACTTGAAGAAAGATTAAAATTCTTGCATGCAATAACCAGAAGCAAAAAACACTTAATAAAACATAATATAAATTGGAGAGTTATCTAGAAAACATGTTTTGGTTTTACTTTGACTTCGTTTTCTGATTTATTTGAGTTAAATAAAAATTTTTCTTTTAAATGGTAACATGATAAGCTATAGACATGATAGCACTGGTTTAATGATCTAACATTTAATCTGCTGACAGACTAAAACTGAAAGATGGTTTTCAATACTTCTTGTTTTCACAGTCTAGTAAGGGCAATGCAATATTTGCTCTCAATGAGTCACTTCAGTGTTTAAAACATAATGAAATGCAGATGTGCCAATGATGTCCCTTCTGCATCTTTCATCTACAAAGAGTTAGAATGAACAGTAGCAGAGGCATATACCTGTACAACAGGTATTGTAAGATTAGAAAATGAAAAGCACATGTCAAAAGTAATGCTTCCTTGTGTTGTAACATGCAAAGCTGAAAATGCCAGCAACTTAGTATTATTATTAAATTTGTACATGATTTTGTGCTTTGTACCTGCCTCAAAAGCAAAAGTACCTACATCATTTTTCTTAAGATGCAATGGGTGCAAAAAGGAAAAAAGATGTAATACAACTGTAGTATAATATATTGGACAACATGTGTCAACTTTCATGGAAAGTGCACGATTTACCAACAAAAAGCAAACAAGGGAACAAAGAAACAAAAGGCAAAACAAAAACAAAAGCAAACAAAAAAAATGGACAGAAAACCACAAAACACAAAAATTATGTAGGGAAAACTGAGACAAATTTTTCCCCTATTGCTGGCACGTTAATTCATTTTTCAATAGTTTACCTTACAAACTTGCAGATCAAAAACCTCAAAAGTTTTGGCTAATAATTCTATCAAATAACCACTAAACGATTCAAAGACCTTAACAATATTTTGTAGTAAATCAAAGCCTGAATATGTGGTGTCAAGTTTCAAATCCATGTAACTTAATTTAAAATAAATTTTTAAATTAATTAATAAATAACTAATATCTGAGGACTTTTCACAGTTCTTGAAGACAACCACTGGCAAAATACCATTTTGTGTGCATAACTGTGACTCCTAAGTAAATTGAGTATACTTAAATGCGAGTGAATTTTCTCTGGATTTAGTGAATTGATTCACAAATATGGTATTAGGAAGAGAATAGGAAAAAGGAAATTGAATTCCACAACAAGTGCACTGATATTACCATGATCATCTAAATAACCTACAGTATTTGGGGCATTCATCTCTATGCAGCAGGAATCACATGAGTGCCTTTTATTCACAAACTTTTTCTCACGGCTTATCTGGACCCTAAATTCCCATTACAGAGAGTAAAACTCCCAAGACTGATTTATTAATTAGAAATATATAAACATGAAAATTTGATAGACATAAGCAAAAAGTCTTTTTTAGTTTTGTGTAATTCAGACTTGCAAAGAAATCACCAGCCACAACAGTGAATGGCTCACTTGTGTCTTCAAGTCTACTGCCTCAATATTTAACATAAATAATGTTTCAAATAAATGGAATATAAATAGCTGAACATCTCAAAATTGCAGCCAGTTATGGCAAACAGAATTGAATCCATTTATTTCAGGTAGAAAGATAAAGAGCTGGAGCAACTTTGACAGCACAGAAGGCAGTGTAATAGAATACACTAAGTGAAAACACCACGGTCTTCCTCTTTGGAAAGCTCCTGGAAAACCTCTTTCAAGTAGAAATATAGGTACATCTGCCTGTGTTGTGGGACAGCAGCAGAAGAAAACAAATTCTCTTCCAACCCAGTGACTCCAGCATAATTCTGTGAGCTAGTGAAACCCGGGGTGGATAAATGCCCAGTGCAGTGGAAGTTCCCTACACATTAAGTACAGCCCAACAAATGCAGACAGCAAAATTAACAGCGTTCAACCTTAACACATAGGAGTTTTATTTTCACCTTCCAGTCACACACAATTGCAGAGCCTCTCAAGAAAATAGTGCAAGCACTCAGTTACAGTAAGAAAAGGTCTGCTTCCAAGACTACCGAAAAAATCAAGGACAATGCATTGAAGTTTATCCTGTCTTTCCCTGGTTCACAACATAACTGTGAAAAAGTACATGTAAAAGTAACTGTAAAAAAATGCAATATGAACTGCATGTTTTTAGCATCTACAAGATAATGAGATAAGAGAAAGTCACGGTACTGTAGAATATGCTGAGTTGGAAGGAGCCCAAAAGGATCATGCCCGGTTCAACTCCTGACCCTGCGCTACACAGGACACCCCAAGAATCACATCTTGTGCCCAAGAGCATTGCCCAAACACTTCTTGAACTCTGTCTGGCTTGGTACTGTGGCCAGTTCTCTGGAGAGCCTGCTCTAGTGCCCAGCCACCCTCTGGGAGAAGAACATTTTCCTGATATCAAACCTAAACTTCCCCTGGAACAACTT
This sequence comes from Loriotus luctuosus, assembly GCA_035582745.1. NCBI lineage: Eukaryota > Metazoa > Chordata > Aves > Passeriformes > Thraupidae > Loriotus > Loriotus luctuosus. The sequence goes on along the minus strand of JAWWEY010000130.1, from coordinate 54,802,395 downwards.
CAGGTCATTCCTTGGGTCCTGTCCCTGCTCACCAGAGAAGAGACGAGTGCCTGCCTCTCTGCTTCCCCTTGGGAAGTTGAAAACAACAATGAGGTCTCCTCTTGATCTCCTCCAGGCCAAACAAACCAAATGACCTCAGCAGCTCCTCCTAAAACTTCTCTTCCCTTCCAGACCCTTCGCTATCTTTGTTGTCCTCCTTTGGATGCTCTCTAACACTTTCAGGTCTTTCTTACATTGTCCTGCCCAAAACTGTCCCCAGCACTCAAGGTGAGTTGTGTGCACACAACTTGCATAACCCCATCCCAGTCCTTTAATCTATTCTTAAAGAAGGTGGACAAGGGGATGGGAGGAAACCACTGCCCCCTCCCCCCACAACAGTGAACCACAACATGTGGCCCTGGTGACTGCATCCCTACTGCTCAGCTGAGCACAGGCACCCTTGTTGCACAGTTTTCAGAGGTAAGAAGGAGTTTTCTTGACACTGATAGGTTTTATTTTCAAAGTTCAAACTGATCCTCTGCTAATACACTGATGTCAGCAACAGTCTTTAACCCTTGCATTCTAATCACACATGTATTGTATATGTTCTTTGTGTCAATAGAAATTAAAGTGTAAATAGAAATTAAAATGTATAAATAGAAATACAAATGTAAATAGAAATTAAAGTCCATACTTTATCTAAGCTCCATATGACCTGCCTTTTGGTGAAGAGGCAAACAAGTATGTTAATTGAGTAAAGATGGAATTGAGTTATGCTGACATCATGATCTGGTACAATTCCATAATTTCTGAGCGTTGCGTATTCCACTGCTCATCTTTACTCACTTCCCACTCTGTTGCCTACACCTGAAGGCACTTTCTAGTTCACATGCAACCAGCACTTAACCCAGCATTCCTTTTCCTTTTTTCAAACATCTCACTGCAATACTCACAGCAAAGGCCTGCCATGCAGGCTGCCAGCTGAGCAGAGCTGCACAGGAACAGGCTGGGTTTGCACGCTTAGTTAGAGCCTCCTTGTCCAGTCCAAGCATTATCCATAACTCACAGACTGTTCAAACAGCCTTGGCTCTCACTCCAGCCCTCTGATGAGCAGGACATAGAAGTGAGTCAGCCGTCCTTTGGGAGGCTGAACGCCCTGTATATGCTGTTCTTTGGATGGTGATTCACATCATCTGACATTTAATCACTGAGACCAAGCTCTGACCCAGCTAGTTACTGCATCTCTTCCATTTCAGCACAAAATCCAAGAGCCTGATCTGTCTGGCCATGCAACAGAAGAGAGCAGAGCAGTGTAAGCACAAGAGGGAGTAGTTATAACTAAAATACCTTAAACACCTTTTAAACCAGTCTAAAACTGTCTCAGAAAAGAGTGCAAGTGGTGATGAAGCAGAGTATCTAAGAGCATAAATAACATCTACCACAATTTTGAAGGTGGCAGCCAAAACTCCCTGCTTTCATGCCACTGTACTAAAAGGTTTGACCTTTCATTTCACCATTATTTTCTCAGCAGGAACTTTGTGGTTTTATGCTTTGAAACACTTGGGACTGAAACAGCAACAGAATAGATAAATAAATTACACCTAGATCAGAGTGCACAAAGTATTCCAGACATACCGTAGTGTCCTGGATGGATAGGCTAAGAGGAATTCAGAATCCAAAAATCTATTCAAGACTCAATTTGAAGAATCATTTATACCACACACAGATACTGTTGCTCCAGTGTTGCAAGAGACATAGCTAAGCAGGAGTAATCATCTTTAATCTCTATCAAAAAAAAAGAACTAGTAAGAAGTATGGGAAGATTTTGGAGCAGCAACCTCCAAGAATTACAATTTTGTAGGATGCTGCTTGTTGTGAAATTTGGTTTATCTTTCATTTTAAGGATAACAATAAAAGTTTACTATGAAGTACCTAGGTCAGTACAATCTGTCACTCTCCACACAGTCTTTGTGGCTCTGCTGCACCAATCAATTACAGTTCCTACCACTGAAGCTTTGCTCCAGGAAACCTGCATTATGCAGTCCTCCTGCTAAATGTTTTGAAAAAGAGGTGTAGAGTATTTTGTGGAGATTTGTTGTTGTTTTTGTGGCTGTTGTTGTTGTGGCTGTTGTTGGTTTGGGGTTTTTTGTTTTATTGATTTGGTTGGTTAGGCTGCTCTGATTTATCTGTGGTGTGACATTTGAGGAGGAGCCGCAGTTCAGCTGTTAGCAGCTTTCTGAAACACTCACCACACTGTCCCCTTTGATGATACATGCTGCTAAATTTGACTGCAGATAAGCCTAGAATGCTTAAAGAGCTTTTTTAGTGAGGGAAAGGCTCCATAGTTTTTAGCAGAGGACGTATGGAGCTGCCAACAGTTCCATTCGTATTTATTTCATCTGAAGGAAGGCAGAATTCCTTTTTTTCTGGCAGGTAAACTCCAGATTTCTTTGGCAAAAAGCATACCCCATGCTTTTCCAGAGTATCCAGTCTTGTTTATTTACAAATCTTTGTGGATCTTTGAGGTGTCTCCAGAAGCTCTTTTGCCAAAAATCGTAAAGCAAGATTAGTTTTCTTGTTCTCAGAATTCCAACCGTACCTGAGATGTTTGTCCTGCCCAAGGTCCAGCTCAGAGTCTATGCAAAACACATCATCAAAGATTCAGATTAACTGCAGTATTGCCCCATATACAAAATCAATGAAAAGGTGCTTTTTTGCACACAGAGGAGCAGCACTCCTTAGATTTTCACTAAAAAGCTACAAAAAACCCAAAGACATTTGCTAGACTTGCTTTCAGTACTGAGACCTGCAAAGCAGAAATTTATAACTATCAATTCATTTCAAAGTTTCCTGAAAGTAGTTCTGTGTTGACAATTATATTTTGCAACTATTGGGTTGTGTCACAATAAAGTAACTAAGACATTTTTATGCAACAGTATATTGCATCATCTTTTCCTGAGCTGTTGCACTGACAAGAAATTTCTCTGAAATTTCTGTAATCCCTTTTTCTATTTCTATGCAACAGGAAAATATGGAGAAGATTAGGTCCCAGATGTGGTGAACCAAAAAGCGACATCTTTAAGGGGAGCAAAAAGGAACAGACACTTCAGTTATGAAACACAACCAGTACATTTCTGATGCTTTGTCCTGGACTTTGAGGACTCACATATGTACTTCTATCCTCTAGTACAAGCCTTTATAAGAATAGAATTTTAACCACACATGTTCAATATAATGCAGATCACACCAGCTTCATTAAATCTGTGGTAAGAGAATTGTCTGATTATCTGATAACAATTATTCTTTTACACTCAAGAAACCACAATATGCTAATATAACCCACATTTGCTTTCTGTACATTTAGGCTGCCTGGTGCAAGGGGAAGCCCTAGAAGAAGAGTCCACAATATCACAGAACACTCTACTTAAACTTGGTTTTGGGGTTTTTTGGTGGAGGTTCTTTATGGGGTTTTTGTGGCTGCAATCTATTTTAGCAAAGCACATTGCTCATTAAAGTGTTTCCAGATTTACCCTTCATCCTCTTCCTTCAAGAAAGTGTTCTATATTCTTTTTGGATTAGATGGTAGAGGATGTGTGCTCAGGGTCACTTCTGACATAATGAAGGCCACACAGCTGATTAGCACACTTGCTGCTCTACACCCACGCTCTGCCAGAATCTGTCTGCTACATAACAGCCTGGAGTGCCTTGGAGCAGCAGGGAGCTGCCAGAGAAAAATCACCAGAGAGGCCTCATGGGTGGCCAAAAGGAAAAGATAACTTGAAAATAGACAAGTGAAAAGTATAGAGTAGTTTAAGATTGGACTAAATTCCAATATCCACCTAGCAGAAATGAAGGTTTATATGTAAAGGGACATAAATCCTGCAGAGATAGTTTCTGCAGCGTTTAAATCTTCCCAGTAAATGAAAACATTGAAATCTGTAATCTTTTATTCTATTGCTACAGTTTCAGTACATTTTAAAAGTGCAAATAGAGAAGACAACAGACTACACACTTTGACTTCTGCTGCATGAAGTTAAAGTGAATTCATTGGAAATAATCCACAATCTTACAAGCACACTCTCAGTTCACATGAGAGGCATCTTTTCTGTCAAATGTGCATATTCTGAGCTGAATCATCATCATAGTAAAGGTTTTATATGCCATTCTGCCAAGATACAAGGTTGAATGACTCAAGGAAGAACATTTTCTTGTGGATTGCTCCACTAGCCGTAAGTGAGAAAAAAATGAACCGAATGCTGTAGATTCTAGTGAAAAAATCTAAAACTAATTGAGGGAATGGATTGTTTGTGAATATTTTTAAAGCAAAAAATTCAGTGGGTTCTGAATAAAATAAGCAAAGAATTCCAACACAAAGAAGTTCAATAGCTCTACTATTGAACAAGTATATAAAAAATTACTTGATAAGGCAAGGTTCGTAGACACAACCTGAAAATATTTTTAACAATATTCTCTTTCAAT
>JAWWEY010000130.1:54752653-54778755 GCA_035582745.1 Loriotus luctuosus | reverse complement strand
TGGAGAATGCCAAGGTAGTCATGATTTTTTGCCTCAATGTTTTACCAGAAGGTGTTCCAGCCACACTGCTCAAGTTGCAGAAGTTGAAAGCAGGGACTGGGAGAATGAAGAACGTGTAAGGAACCTGAAAGTAAACAAGTGCAAGGAGATACATCTGTAAATCCTGAGGGAACTGGCCAAAGAAGTGGCTAAGCCACCCTCTGTCATATTTAAGGAATGGCATCTTGGTGAAATTCCCATTGACTGGAAAAGGGGAAACATAACCCCCACATTTGAAAGAGGAGATAAGGGAGACCCTGGGGAACTATAGGCCAGCCAGTCTCACCTCAGCACCTGGCAGAATCTAGGAGCAGATCTTTCTGGGAACTACACTAAAGCACATGGGAAATAATGAGGTGACTGGTGACAACCAACATGATTCAACTGAAGGCAAATCATGCCTGACAAAATTGGCTTATTGTGATGGGGTTACAGCAGCCGGGGATAAGAGAAGTGCAACAAATGTCATCTACCTGGACTTGAGAAAGCATTTGACACTGTTCTGCATAACATCATTGCCTTTAAACTAGAGAAACACAGATTTGGACGGATGGATGAAAAATTGGGTGGATGGTCACAAAGAGTTGCAGTCAACAGCTCACTGTCCAAGTGGAGACCAGTGTGATTTATCATTCTCCAGGGGTCAGTACTGGGACCAGGTATTTTCAACATCTTTGCCAGCAATTTGGACAGTGGGATTAAGTTCAACCTCAGCAAGGTGCCAATGACAGCACGCTGTGAGGTGCAGTTAACACACCAAAGGGAAGGGATCCCATCCAAAGGTACCTTGACAGGCTTGAGAGGTGAGACTGTGCAAACCTCATAAAGTTTTACAAGGGCAAGTATAAGATCCTGCCACTGGGTCAGGGCAGTCCCAACCACAAACACAGGCTGGGCAGAGAATGGGCTGAGGCCAAGCCTGGCAGCACAGACTTGGTGCTTGAAGAGGAAAAGCTCAGTATGAGTCAACAATATGCACTTGCAGCCCAGGGAGCCAACTGCGTCCTGGGCTGCATCAAAAACAGTGTGTCCAGCAGGTCAAGGGAAGGGATTCTCCCACCCTGTTCTGCTCTGGTGAGACCCCACCCAGTGTCCAACTCTGGGTCCCCCACACAAGAAAGACATGGACATATAAGGATGAATGAAGAGGAGAGCAACTAAGGTGATCATAGGACTGGAGCACTTTCCCTGTGTGAGGCTGAGAAACCTGGGGTTGTTCAGACTGGGGAAAAGAAGGTCAGGGAGACCCTTATGGCACCTTCCAGTATTTAAACAGGGCTTACAAAAAGGCTAGAGAACAGCATGTAGGGATAGGACACAGGAGAAGCTGAAGGAGGGTAGGATGAATTAGATTGGATATCAGGAAGAAATTCTTAGCTATAAGTGTGTTGAGGTACTGGAACATCCTGTCGGTAAAGGCAGGGGACTCCCTAGCCTTGGAGGTGCTCCAGAGTGGGCTGAATGGGGCTCTAAGTGAGGGTCTCTAAGTAACCTGGTCTCGTGAAAGGTTCCCAGCCCATGGCAGGGATTTTGGAACTAGCTAGGTCTCTTCCAACCCAAAACATTTTATGGTCCTGTGATACAGGGAAAAATGGGTCTTTGACCTTTGCCACTACCTGATACTTCAACAAAACTCCAGCATCTGAATTGCCTGCTGAAGTTATACGTTATTTCTGTAGAGAATTGCATCTGGGGTGAATCAGACTTCTCTTATAAATGACCTTCTGTGGTACAGCATAATCCTTTCTGACACTGGCATGCTAAATTAACGAACGGTCATCTCAAGGTAGAGGTCATGTAAAGATGTAATCTAATAAGTGGAATCACAATAACTCAAACATCCAGGAAAGCCTGGTTTAATATGGAATTGATTTGATATTAAAGACTTATATTATTCTGAATCTGAAACAGAATATCCTCAAATAATAAACATATTGAATATTGAAATTATCTGTATGCTGAAAAGCCTTCCTTTTTTCCAATTGTGCTTCTAATTTAATTTACTTTGATGATCTCTCATTCCCCTCAAAAAGCCATGCTGACTACCAAAATTTTATTTCGTTTGGCAATTAACAAAAGTTAATTCCATTATAGCTGAGGTTGAATTTAATTATTTTTAAATTAATTACTTATTATTCCAAATTGGAAAAGTAATTAGCAGGGTAAAATAAAAACATTATGCTTGTAAAGATATCAAAACAAATTTTTTTTCTAATTCATTGATTCACAACTGTACAGGAGCCTTTTATTCACTGCCCCTGAGTAGAGCCTAATATTTAAGATGATTCTTGTAGCATCATGCCACTGATCTGGCAAGTCTTCTGGTTAAGGTTAAGGAAAGCCTATCTACATCAGATAGAGATGTCCTGTGATGATCTCTTCCTGCTCAAACCCAGCTCTGCCACAGCTCCTTCTTCCTTAGGTGACTCATTTGCCCTTGGGCTCTGAGTGCTGCAGGCTCAGAGATGAAATGGAGTGCCAGCAACAATTCTATGAGATATACCTGCTCCAGATAACAAAATAGCTGTTTTGAAAGGCTAAATCAGAGATAAAACCTCAGCTGATGTTTTAGTTCAATACTGCAAAAAAGGAGACTCCTCATAGTTTAGCTATCAGACTCAGTAAACCATGTGCTCAGCTGACGCTAAGACTCAGCCATGCCCCTGTTTAAGCCTCCATTTCACTCAATTCCCTGTTCTGACAGCACAGGATTGCTAACAGAGGAGGGCACTTCTTTCTGCCTTGCCCAGCCCAAGGACCAAACTGAACAGTCTCCCTCTGAGTCTCCCTAGGCTACAGCAGACAGAAAGTCCCAATGCCTTTGCTTCCTGACTTCCTCCTCGAGTCACTGGACTGCCTAAACCTTCACAAGGTTACCAGGACATGTCACCTCCAGGTGACATAGGTGTAATGAAGCAAGCAGACTTCTTAAAGCAATCATTCTGAGAGACATCTCAGCTTTGCTCTCATTCATCTGTGGCAGGTTCTTTTATTGATACATGAGTCAGAGAATCAAATGTGCAACAGAGAAAGCAAACAGCTGTTGAGCACATTTGGAGAAGGGAGGGAGCAGGGAGAAGAAAGGATGGCAGAGACAGGAACCATCTTAACTGCAGAATGAGCCAAAAAGTATGAAACCTCCTATGAAATGAAGAAAATTGCCCACAGCAGAGCATCATGGGGAAAAGGGACTGATGCCTCATGAGCAACTGATAGCAATGGACTGAGAGATAAGACTGAACCAAAATGAAAGGGTCTATTATGTGCAAGAAAATTTGCAGTTGATAATTCTCAGCTAATCATTTTTATAAAGTTTTGCATTCCTCATTTAGGGATAAGCATGATTTTCCTTAACACAGAATAAAGGAAATTAACCCTACAGAATTTTGTATGAGCTTCATCCCTCAGCAAAACTGAAGCTTGCTTGTACACTCCTACTCCTGTTGTTTTCTAAGTGCTCTTTGAGCTATCATACATTTAAATGCAATATTTTATCCTGTTTCAGTTCAAAAGCAACAGATCCCCAGGCTCAAAGGAAGAATCTGAGGATGCTGGCAGCAGTGATGTGGCACACATTACTAATAATTCAAGAAGTTTGGGCAGAGAAAAGAAAAGGCCCTTTAGAAAAGGGCCTAAAAGATTTTCTCCCTGGAGAGCAGGAGGGGACAGACAACAACACAGATAAAATTTAGAACTTAATGAAGAATAATTGTGTAAAGGAATTCAAGTTAACAAGAAAGAAAGAGCAGGAAGGAGAATAATATTAAAATAACCAATTTGCACAAGTACATCTGAAGTGTCAGTACTTTTCATTTGGTTTCCAATCTATTTGTGACAAAGTTTAACTTTGAGCATCTTAAAATATGATAGTGGTGCCAGCCTAGACAACGCACCAGCCTGACATCTCTGTTTGTTTTTATCTATATCATGTTTCAGTAACTCAGTCTCTGGGGTACTATTCCTGATTACCTCCAAATTGTTATAATCTGAAAAGGTTATTGAACTGTACCCTGCATGTAACAGCAGAAGCTATACTTCACTGAGTATTCTGAGGTTTAATGAGTGTTCTTAATGAGCTTTCAAAGATCAAAACAAAGTAACTACCTCATCAGCACACAGGAAAAGTGAAATTAAAGTAGGGAATCAGTACGCATGTGGGTGATTGTTCATATGCATTAATTTCATCTGCCGTTTCCCTACATGTTCCTTACAGTCCTATAATGAAGCAATTTCAAACCAGATATTTAAGGTTACATCTGCAGCTACATTTTAAAACTACCTATTTAAACTACCATTTAAAATTCTAAGGAGCCATGTCCATCATTTTCAATTTCAATTAAATGTAAAAAATATTTATAGAGACTGTTACTGCTTCTACCATTACACTATGGCGAATTGAATCATCTGCTGGATATACGTCAGTTGATCAAAAGAATTAGAGTCAATCACTTGGAAATAAGGAGTGAGAGACCAGTAGACCTGGCAGTCCAGCTTAGCAATATTGTGCTAATTTTGCATAATTTTCTTCTGGAAAGAAAGATTGCTAATTTTGTTCTGGAATTTTTAAATGTGACAACTACATGAAAACAAAACATTGTGTCTAAAGGTTTTCTTTTTCTTTCAGAATCTTGTAGCATAGTAGATCTACTCTCAGTTCCGTATATTCCATATGTTCCATTATTCAGGGTTGATTTTTTCGCCTGCGTTTCCTGTTGCATACTTCCACCAAGAGAATTCAATATCAAGAATCACCATACTTTTCCAAACTGGATACTGTCATGCCTCAGTTTCCTTCCTTGTTTAGAATGCACTTTAAATCTTCAGCTGAAGATGGCAAATTTCCTTACAAAATTCTCTTACCAATTATAAATGAGCTCCACCCTTTTCTTCTGAGCATGCAGCTAAACCATTTCCTGCATTGGAAACAGCTTAACAGCCATTCTTGACTTTCTTCTACTCTACATCAAAATGCTCTAAGACTCCTGCCAAACTAGTTTCTAAACTTCTGGCTGTGTTTGCTGCTGTACAGAAAATTTCTTGGTTATCCATGTGGCTGTGGTTGTGCTTGTCTGACACAGATGCTTGGTTGCTTTGCACAGAGGACACCCCACTTGAGTCCTTGTAAGTCTTAGTCCAGACTGGGTGAAACTGTTGTCAGAACATCACACAACTGTATCACAAAATGAACCTGAAGGAAAAAATACATTTTTATTCTCATCACTGAAACAACCGAGTGCAGACCTGACGAGGATATAGTTGCAAATGAGAACAACTTCCATCCAGAGGCCTAAAAAGCATGAGCTATTACTGAGGCATTTCTTTAGGCACCAACTAAACTAGTCAAAAATTTTCAAGGCAGTGTTTCATCAAGGAAAACTGACTACGTGGAAATTTATTCATTTCAAAGTAAGTTTGCTTCAGAAAGATATTTTCAGAGCTAAAATACACTTTGATATAGCTGAAGAATTGCTTTGACCTTTTTAGAAAAGGAACATTTTTATCTGCCATTCAACAGAACTCATATTGGTGTAGTTTTAGAGAACATAGAATTATCATTAAAACAGAAACACAACATCTTGTGTCACCTGAAAGGAGTTTCTAGGGTTTGTTTCACTGAGAACACTGAAACATATTGTTTTCATTAGATTTGCTGACGGACATGACCTTTGTCTAACTATGGATTTGCAGATAAAAACCAAGATCCCACATAGTTCAAGTCTTTATTGTGCCAAAATACACCGATGATGGAAGCTGCAAATATTATACCCAATACCAGTACTCCAAGCATTAAGGACCCCCCCTTGATTTCCAGAGGATGAATAAAGAAACAGACATTTAATGCTGCTTTATCAAGCCATGGCATATATTAGAAGAAGGATCCTTAGTACATGTTACTCACTTGCATTCATTGCCACATAGGGGTGGCCACAGGTCAGACTGCAGACAGTAAAGTAACTCTGGCTCAGAATTCATGAAACAACTATTGTTCACATGAATTACTAAAGCAAAATACCATACCATTTGCTTACCCATATACAAGACTATTGTTTCATTTTAGTTTACATTTCTCTTACAGGACCTCACTTCTGCAATGTTTAAGGTTTCTGGAAAATAATGGTTAACTTGAATTTAACTCCTTTGGTAGTAAAACATGCAAAAAGCATTGGGAATATGTGAACTGAATCTATTTAAAAAGTGTGATTTAATGTAGCAGTTCGCAGTAATTTCTAGGTATTTGTTTTCAAGACTTTGTTTTGCCAGAAACATTCCTGGAATTAAGAGACAAGGATGCTAGCCTATGCATACCTACTCCAAATAAGGAAATTTAGTGACAGAGAGAGAAAGACTTTTAGTGCATAAAGAGCCCAGGCCTGAAATGTAAGTTATATCTTGGTGAAATCCATTTTTCCCTATTTTGCTGATAGGAAGAAAAGAGGCAGGTCAAAAGAAAGGAAAATTCCAAAATGTAAATTAAAGTATCTATCTAAAAAAATATCTTTTAATGGTGAAAACGGTAAGAAAATCAGGAGGGTATAAATGCACGTGATTCTTGGTAAGTAGGAGTCCCAGGAAAGCCAAAAGGAAGCTGGTACCCTAGAAGCAACAAAAGCAATAAGGACAAAAGCCCCTAGGAAACACCTTACTCGAAAAAAGAGAACTAGCAAAAAAGCCCGTGGAGCCAAATCCCCAAGACCACTTGAACATTCAGAGGTAAACTGTGACCAGAAATGGCCAGGAAATGGTTCCTTGTATTGCTCACATCCTGTAGCCAAACTGAGCTCGTGTACGTTGTTACAAGGCAATACTCCAAACAGCCTTAATAATAACTGCACTGATTCCAGCAGCACAAAACAGAGCCATTCTGGACTTCTATACCTACACAAACTACTGCCTATTTGCTCTGTACTTTCTGAAGAAAAGGGCATTTGCTTCACAAATACATCTTGCTACTTGCTTCCTTTCATCTGTTCTCAAAAGAATAAAAAGGATACTAATGCAGTGGGAGAGATGAGAAAAATCTCTGGAAGGTTTGAGTGATGTTTAATAGTTACAGCCATGCAGATTGCAGTATCACAGTACTTATTGCTTATGGACTCTTGTAAACACTTCTGGTTTGATTGCATAGCCTTTGTTTCTGAATGCTTTTTCAACTCCTAGGCAGCTATATGATCGCTTTTCTTCCTACATCAGATTGGAAGAGTGATGGGCATCTGAACACCACAAGGCAGTAAAATATGCTCAGTGTTAAAGTTGTCCTAAGATAGAGGCTGTGCCAGCAGCTTTGACAACAGGCAGCTGCTGCACAGGCTTACACTTGTCAATGTGCTCCAGTGTTTCAGAGGCTCTCAAAGGGGCCAGCCCCCCTCCTGCTAGGGTGGAACACATGGAACACATTCCTGTAATGGAATACATCAAGCACGTGATTAAACTCTGGAGAACTACAGCTTGCTCTCCATGTCCATCATGGGTCTGGTCTCATCACAGAAAAGAAAGGAGACTGCCCTTCTTGTCTGTTCTGAAGTAAGGCATCAGCTGACATTTTTACCCAGAAAAGAAATAAACAGTAAAAACCAATCCTTAGAAGAGAGGTCCTGTAAGTTAGGGTGATACTGACCCCTGAAGTGTGGGAATGTAGTGATGGGAGTGCTGCACTCCCAGGACTGCGCAGTGAGGGGGAAGGAGGCAGCTGAGCAGCTGGTTTGCTTTAAGACATGTATTTATCTAGTTTGTCAAACTTCGCAGCTCCTTACTACCCTGTAGACCCTGAGGGGGTGGATGGAAGAATGTCATGACCAGCTTCAAGAAACTCATAACCTTCCTGAGAGGCAGACAATGATGTTCTGAGAAATGGTCTGCATCTCTGCTGAACTCTGACTAATGGGACAAGAGCTAATATCAGCTCATGCAAAGGGGTCAAACAATACAGATCCAGGCAAAATTTACCCAACAACTGGTGGAGCAAAAAGCTCAGAAAGTGACTGTTATAAAATGAAACTGCAACTCTGCCACTGAGAAGGACAGCAAAAAACCTTTTTCCAGCCCCTTCAGAAAACTGAATTCAATATCTGCAGCTTTGACTGCAGAACTCTGCACTAGGTCACTCCAGGTTAAGAGAACTCAGGATCTAAAAGCCAGAAACCTCTCAAAACCACAACAAAATTAAAGCAGGAACTTTCATTACTGCATTCCTATACATCTAGGGAATGCCATTTCACATGTATCATCCAAATTAAAACAGAATCTTGGTTTTGTCCACCAGAATTGGGTGAGGTTATACCAATAACAAATGTGTTCACAGTGATACTTTTAAGAGTTACTACTAAACATTAACTTCTGAGAAGAAACTGTTTAAATGATAAAAAAAAAAAGAGTTTATTCAAGCTCTTAAATGGGCAGTGTGAGAGACCTTAATTTAAAATGATGCTTCAATGTCTTTATGTACACACATTTATTATCAAGGCTTGTACTTTTTTGAAATGAACTAACATGTTTAATTTTGCAAATCTTGTTCCAACTAAACAACTTTCTTAGGGCATTTCCTTTTACATACACTTCTAAATAAAGCAGTCCTCTGCCTTGCATCTCTCTTGATTCTTATCAGATGTCTGAAAATGCCATATACAGTCTGCACTGGACTTTCCAGGCAGGAAAGTACAAAATCCCTAATTATGACAGGTCTTAAATCATAAGGATCCAAACTACTCTTAGGAAAAGTAGAAAAAGTCAATAAACGTCAGATAATATCAGACTGACAAAACATCTAAAATCTGTTTCTGTCCCATTTTACAGTGAATAAAGGACTCTACTGACACAAGAAAAAATGACATGAGAGAATAAACTTCTTAGTATCTAAGGTTAGAAATGCAGATTTCTTCTTTTCTTCACCTTTACATTGCACTAAAAGATTGTATTTGTTCTTACTTCTTTCATTTAAACACCATGGTCCCCCTGTAAGCATCAAGTTTTTGTCAGAAATTTATCTCTAACATTGAATTTCAACGTGGACAATCACCTTTACCCCACCTTAACCTTGCGTCTCCCTTAGAGCAGTAGGGACCTTTTGGGTGCAACCCCAGTTTTGTGCCCTACTATACCTGTGACAAAGTGAGGACCTTTACTCTTGGTACAGAGGAAAGGGGAGAAATCAGTCTAAGCCCCAATGCCATATGGTGTTCTTGCTTATTTTCCCAAGTACTGGCCTCAAATGCCCATAAAAGAGGGATCCAAATACTTCCACTAGACAGCCTCAAAAGGCTTGAAATTTACAATCTATGATTATTATATAAATGAAAGGTTTTTTCTTAACTCAGGCAAATAATTTAACTATGATGTACCTCAATTTGGTTAATTTAGGACTAATAAAATATGGGTAGAGACAGGACACCTAATGAAGATTAATTGCCTTCAAATCACAAAACAACCTTAAATTAAGGAAACCTTATAAGTGAGCAATCTTATTTATGTTGATTCTGTCATTTATTGTAGAGCTCTTCCATTCAGAAAGACACAATATTTCTTTAATTAAATTTTTACTCTAAATAGTGGTTTGATTTTCTACTGAAATATAAGATTATGCTTTATTGGCTGGAAGATATGTTCTACCAATTTGTGAGATTTGTCATACTTGGCCATAAACAGCTTGAGCATATTCTCTGAAAAATGCCAATTTTAAGTTCCTTTGAGGAAAAACAGAAGATTAGGTACAATTTTGCCAACCTCCTGCTGTAAATCATTTTGTTATTGGTATTTGCACTCCATTTTGTGTGAAGGATAGCACATGAAAGTAAATAAATATTTTCAAATTTTCTCTGCAGAATGCCAAGTTTGCTTGACATATCCTTATTCATGTCTGATACATTAAAAAGTCAGTGAGCAATGCTAGCTAAGCCAGACACACTTGAAGGTGAATTATTAATACATTTCAGGGATTTTCCTGTGAAAGATGCATAACAAAAACTTTGAACTGTCAAGAAGAGAAATATCTTCAATTTAAAGGCACTTTTCCTATTAAGCTTCTTGCATGTCTTTTCCCAATGTACATAATGACTGTCATAATAAAAACACATTTAAAATTTAGCCAGGCACTTACTTGTGTAAATACACAACTAATAAGTTTTTCAAAGGAAACAGGAGCATAAATTCCCTTTGTAGTTTTAATCTTCAGATACCTTGAAGTGTATAAAAGTTGGCCTAAAATTTTCTTGTGTGGGTCCCCATGTTTAGACATTTGAAATCATCCTTCAGTACTTAGCTAAAGCCAAGTTTAGAAAACTTGCCCCATTAGGAAAATAAATCAGCATGAAACATTAGTGTACTTGAGCAACTTTAAACACCAGGCTCTCTTGTTTAACCCTAAATGGCACCATCCTGGCAGGCATACCCACTCATAATAAAATTTCCTGGATGAAGCGTAGCTAAACTAAGAAATGCAAAGTCAGGGAGCACAGACTTTACAAATCGCAAGCTCCCACCACTCAAACCTCCTCATTCTCATTTTTGGTCAACAAAATCCACAGCTATGTTTTAGTGCAAATATCACCCTTTCTTTGAAAGTGTTGAAACTGACAAATGAGTCATCTTTACTAGTTTGTGAGTCATATTTGATTTCTACCTTGCAATTAATTTGAGACAATTTTTGTTTTCATTCCCTGCTTCCTTTAATTTTCTCATACTGAAAGTCAAAAAAAGAAAAGAAAAAAAGGGGAAAAAAGGTAGGTCTTTTTTATTTTAGAGGCATATTTAAAGGCATTATTGCCTCTCAGCTTCATTACAATTATGCATGCTGCTTGACGTCTGAATTGCATTTGCAGGGTTCCTTCTGCATCTTGGAAAGGCATACTCAGTTTGTTACTGATACTTTGTTTCCTCAAGGTTTTCTCTACGTAATCAGCTACTGCTCACAAGCTAAAAATCTCTGATTTTTCTATTGCATCTTTCATCTTCTTAAATACTCTCACTTGGTTCAAATGTACTGTTCCGGATATTTTCTACTATTAGTTTTACATTGCTTTTGCAAAATTTATTTGGGCAATTACCAAAATTTACTTGGGTAATTTACTTGGATACAGCTTTCAAGTGCAGCGTCAGAAGAAGCCCTGCACACATATCTATAACATGTTTATACTATATATTAAGCATACAGTCCTGTGTGTGTGTGTACTTACACTACTCACTCTCTTCTCAGAAAGGCCTATTACTCACCCTCCTGGACTTACTGCCACTTTCACTGTATTTTACAGAAGCCCAAAACCCTCATTCAGTTCTCAGTCAACAGAAGAATCACCTTGAATTCCACATTTCCAACTGAAATATATTTGTCTCACTTTCCATATTGTAGCATTAGCTCTTCATCCACTGGCACACTCTCTTCAGGCTGTCATACAGGAGCTGTCTTCAAGGCCAGGTTGCGGGATGAAAATAGAAAATTTACCAAGGAAGTATTTCAGACATTTTGTTTCAAAGAATATATTATCCAAATGTAAGTCTAAATATGTAGGCAGTTCTTGTAAAGAAGGGGAAAATAAGGATGATTTTATCAAACAACATATTTGACTGTTTTTCCTTCTCAGTGCATTATAGTAGAAGGCAGTAGTGGAAAAAAAAAATTGATCCTGAGAGCACTTAAGTGACTTCAGAAGCTACTTCATAAGAAGTGAGGTGATCATGCGTAGATGAATAAATGTCTAGAATTCCCAGAGTACTACAGTGCATGGCTTTAGCAGATTACTCCACTCAACCCCAGCCAATACATTTATCAGGGCCTGTGAGGCTTGGAACCCTCTTTTTGCCCAACAGCAAAGCCTGAATCTGACAATTTTGAGGACAAACTCTCAAAAGAGGTATTCACCATCCCCTCTGAGCCTTAAGTTTAGCTCATTTAAATGCTATAAAATTTTCTTACAAACAGTGTTACTTTTGTTGTACTTATTAGCACCAAGTAATTTGAGAAAACAGGAACATTCTTCTCTAACAAATTTCTCCCAAGCCAACAATTCCTTCACTTTTCAGAAATATCCCACTAATAGAAAAAGGAGAAGATGCGCTGCTTCTTTCTCTCTGGCATATCTGTTTTACCCAAAGCATCAGGGAGATGAAGCCTTACCTGGACCCTGGCGAGAAGGAGAAAATTCTGACTCACATTCTTTATTGAAACTGACAAGAATAAAATGGCAAAAACCTCCAGTAGAATACAGCCAGGATCAACACTGTTGCCTACAGCAAAAAATATTTAAGATACATTCATATATTTTAAAAAAATATAACACTGAGAATCAGTTCACAAAAACACTCCGTATATAAACTGAAAATTAATTTCTACCTTGATGGAATCTGTCATCCAAAGGCAAACATTTCCAGAATTCTCAGTTCTGCTAGATCCTGGTTTCACTTCCATAGGTACTTTTGTTGCTAAATAAATACCAGCTAAGATAGTTTTACACTTTGAGAGGACTCACAGGAAGCTGTAAGAGTTGCACTGCAGCACAATATTACACAGCTCTTTATTGCATCCAGTAGGTTGTGACCCTTTAAAGAATTTAATAAATATAGTTTGCGGCCTACTGCTGGCACAGGTCAAAGAAACATAGTTTCCTGAATATTTAAAGGGGAGGGCTGGAAGGAGTTAGGAAAGAAGAGGAAGAACTAATTATTCAAATTATAATCACAGCCTGAAACATTACTGCTTTTTAATAGTGTTATCCTTGTCACATCGTTCAGCAAATTTACTTCATTACTCCAATTCTATCAAATATCTTATTAGGTCATGGGGAGTAAATTTGATTTCCTTTACTGTTATTTGACGCTTTACAAAAACTTCAAACATCTTTGAAATGACAATTTGAGAACATTTGACAAAAAAATGCAAGGAAATACTCAAGAGACTCCCCTCGTGAGTCAATAATATGGACTAGTTGAATGGACTAGTCCAGGGAATGGACTACCCACACAGGAGGAACAGCTGAGGGAATGGTCAGCCATTTCCAAGAGAAGGGGCAAGGGATAAGGACTGAAATACAGATGGTTGTCTCTGAATGTTAGGCACAAGTTGCCCAGAGAATCTGTGGAGTTTCCTCCCTTGCACACACTTGGAAAGGCTCTGTTCATAGTCCTGGGAAACTGACTCTAGGAGGCCCTGCCTGAGCGGGTGGTGCACAAGGTGACCTCCACAGAACCTTTCCAGACTCAATCATTCTCTGTGTTCTGTGGGGCCTTCCCTGTGGACATCGTAGGTGAGTTCCTCTGCCATGACAGCCCTCAGAGAAACTGAGTCAAGGCTTTTCCTTGCACCAAGGAAGTCAGCAGGATTCCCCATGTGCATGATCCCACTGCCAGGCCCTTGGGTTCACAGTCACTGGCCTCTCACCGAGGAATCTGACCTGACATAAACCATCCCCACCAGGTCACAAAAAGAAGACAAGATCCTCTGAAGCAGGGTCTTTCCAGCTTTGTAGTATCTGCTGTCCTCACCTGAACCCTGTGACATTTCTGGGACTTGTCTGCCATGACACTGCCCTCTCTGCTATTACTGTGGTTTTTAGACCAGAGCCCTGTGGGCACACACAGAGCAATGATGTGTTCCTATGGTCCTACAATAAGAGTGTTGCATTTGAGGAGAACATTGGCTGGGTAGGGTTGTGGTTCTTCACAGTGGCTGTCCCAAAACTGTGGGCATTAGTGGCATCTCTGGCCTGTTCTGCTTTCCCTAACCCCTCATGCAGGTACCCTGTGCTATCCCAAGTCATGCTGACTCTCCAGGGGAGTGGAATGATAAAGGCAGTGGAGATGGCCTTTGGGGCTGGCTAATGACTTTTCAACCTTCAGGGGCACCCTTGGGAGGCCCTTACCTCCCATCTCCCACTGCCCTCATGGACTTTCATTGAATTTTTGCCTCTGATGCCAGGAAAGTTCAGGCAGGCGTTTTGCATCTTTTGGCAGGACAAGGTGGGGCTGCTGAGGAGGCTCAGGGGCAGAGAAACTCTGTTGCCACAGCCAGTACCAGAAAGGGGCAGCAGGCACACTGTAAGGGTGGCTGTTCACCAGCAGAGATGGCCCAGAGAGATTGTGAACGCTATTCTGCTGAGGGGAGCATCAGACCGAATACATCGAAGCACACAAACAATCCTACCTATTATTATGATAGTAGT
This sequence comes from Loriotus luctuosus, assembly GCA_035582745.1. Taxonomy (NCBI): domain Eukaryota; kingdom Metazoa; phylum Chordata; class Aves; order Passeriformes; family Thraupidae; genus Loriotus; species Loriotus luctuosus. Next base: position 54,764,572 of record JAWWEY010000130.1, on the reverse strand, counting down.
ATAGCAAGCTCTCTGAGACATTTTGGCAGTGAGAGAAGCGGCCTAACAAAAGAAAAAAATCCTGCAAAACTTTCTGGCAAAATTCAGCTGAAGCACAGGCAATGCCCAATATTATGGATTAACTAATAAACTTTAGAAGAGACTACCTGATGATATGAGGCATCCTTGAAGGACATCGATTTCCTCCCAACTATTGAGTTCTTTTCATCACAAAGACATCTAAAAAGATCATGATGCTCAGTCTTTCGTTTGATTTTCTATTTTACACTATACGAGATTCCAAGTGCCTGTAACTTTTAAGGTAAACACATAAAAAATACTCTACTGACATTACCTGTTACTGTACAAGAGATTTATCCCATGCGTTTCTACCTCTAAATCCCCATTCCATTGCATTGACAAAGAGTTAGACAAAGGGCACATTGAGATTAACCTGAAAGTTAGAAATGCCAACATCTGTGCAATACACAAACATTCAGTAAAGGAAGAAGAACACAAGTAAAGAACAAACTAGGACAGGCAGCACTTACACTCCACCATAGGTAAATATCCAAGTATTTACCGCTCCATTCTTCTCAATTTGTCAATGTGTATTTTTACTATAGAAATACATATGAAGACCTGAAGGCCTTTTATCTTTTTGTCAACAAATAGCAACTCTGCTCCTTCCACAAGTACATGCCTTAATGAAAATAACCTTTCATCTACAAACTGTTTGGGAACTTGGATACAGGTTCTTTTTCTTTCCTGTTTTCCCCAGTTTTTGCTTCCTTAGTCAAGATTCCCTGTTATTTGTTGTAGATCACCTTGATTATTTTGTAGACATACTTCTGTGTTTGTCATAACTGGGTGAGCCTCAAGGCAATTCTTTCATTCCAAATTTTCTTTTAAAAGAATTTTCAAACTTTCCTGTTTCCATAGCTTGAGAGCTTTTTGTGTTCCTGTTGTGAAAGAAGGACACATATTTTAGAGAAAAATATTCCAAAATAACTTATTTTTCCACCAAAGAAAGTCTGTTCTACACAGACTGACAGGCTTTTTCGTGTGCTGAACTTAATTTGGAAAAATATATTGATTAAAAAAAAACTAAAAAAGCAAGAGAAACTAAAGTACTCAGAAATGTTAAGGACAGGTATCTGGCCAACCCAGTCTAGGTAACCAAAGGGATTGGGCTAAATTATCTCCAGATAAACCATCCAGCCATGACGACTCTGTGATTCTCTCTATTGTAATTAAAAGCAAACAGGAGATTGTTAGGCACAAGATATGATAAAAAGAATGTATGGTTTTAGGTTGCACATGCAACTTAAATTGTTATAAGCCTTAGTCAGTTGCTCAACAATACATAAGTTCTCTTAAGGAGCTAAAGGAACCCTATGCATTTTATCTATCTTTCAGTAGCTTTGGTATTTATTTCAACAGGAAGATTCATTCCTGACTTTGCTTTGGAAAGGAGAAGTTGGATCGAGGGAACTGTCTTCATAAATCTGTCTTCATTTGGCCAAACTATCTATACAGTTTCCTTTCATCATTCACCCAATATTTAACCAGGAAAAAGAAAAAATTATTTTGTATTTTTCTCAGTGGTTTTTACACAAAACTGATACAAGTATCATAATAGTGGTACTTGCGTCATCTCAATAATGTAATCATTTACATATAAAAGAGTGACTGTGAGGAATTAAACCCATGAATTCAATTTAAAACATTCATTTCCTCTGAAAACCTTGTGCAAAGTTTTTAAAAATTCTTCTCAAATCACAACCACATTTTTACTGAGGTTTGTCTAAAAAATCTCTTAAAAATCTGCAAACATTTAGATTCAAAATTATCATTTGCTCTTTAAAACATTAAGGTGAAAACTTCCTGCTGTACAGGGTCTGCCCAGTATGTATCAGCAACATATTTCCCAAGAAGCAGAATTAAAACCAGATGAATATGGAGCAGAGGGGAATGCTAAGCCTGATTTGGAAAGAATCCTTTAGAAATTCAGGGTCCAGATGGTCAGCTGCATCTCAAGCCCGGCTAGTGCTGGTACACAGATATGCTTTGTCAGACAACAGCAAACACATGCCTGTCCTGGTTCAGGGGTGACTGTGTGAAGCACTTCCCAGTACAGAAGGCTGCAAGGCAGCAAATACTGACACAGCCACTGCTGCAGTGGTTCCTCTGAAGTGGTTCCTGTGAAGCTGCTGCCATCTGCCCCAGCTCTGCTGTGACTCTGGGCTGCACCAGGGTCTCCCCTTCCCCACTGCTCTTTGAAGAGACTGCTGCCTTGTCACCCTTATGGGTGCAACCACTGAAGGCTTGTGTGATAAGGACTGATAAGCACCCTCTGGCTACACTTCTTAGATAAAAATTCCTTTACTCTTCTCCTTATACAAACATATTTTCAGTTGCTGGTAAATTTTGTGAAGTTTCATTTATTTGGAGTGAAGTTTCCCTTGACAGATGTGTACTTCAAACTGAATCTTTGGGATACAAGTTGGCCAAAGAGTTAGTTAATATGGAAAAAGCTATAAGAAAATTTCCATAAGTGAAGCACATAGGAATGTGCTTTTAACTACTTCTGCAAATATTCCTAAATAATAAACGGTTCTCCCAAGAGACTTGTCCAGGCTGAACAATAATACAGATTAAAACCTGAAAATAAACTCATAGATACTCTCCCAAGGCAGCAAATGCAGATGAAACTGCTGTCATATCTGCTTTCTTTCCCTTCTTTTCCCTTTGTGAATCATCTACACAGGAGTAACTTACAGTAGGAGTCCTAAAACTTTGCTACAGTCTCACGTTTTACCTGCATTTTGCTTTCAAAGATTTAAATTTAAATTAGCATGGGCTGCCTGCATAACGTCACAATCCGACACTGGTTTATACTTCTTCACATATAGTTCCATGTAAAATATTGTCATGTAACTGGCTTCATTTAAACATTTAGAATTATCAAGTTAATTTCATGAATGGATTAATATTACAAATTATTTTAGCTTTGTGTACTTTTAAAATAGACTATTTGCAATTTGATAATTTATATGGTTTAGTATAAGCTCTTTAACTGAATTTTATTAGTAAAAGTATAATTGAATTCCAAAATTACTGTTTGACAGTGGATGACTTAGAAATCTGAATGATGAGAAAATGAGTTTAAGTAGCAACTAGGGAAAAAAAAATAATAAGAAAACCTATAAATTACTATAAATTGTCATTCTGTCATAGTATGCCTTCCAAATCTCTTGTCCTTAAATTCAGTCACTAGTGAATATCTGATCATCACAGTACAGCTTACATTGAAAGATTTTCAGTGTATGTCAGCAAGAATTTGTACATAAATTGGTACCTGTAAGGTTTGGTTCTTCAATAATAGGGTTCAGATTTGGGCTCAGATTTTTCTCACCCAGTGACATGTCTGTGTGTTGTATGTTTGTGTGTATGTATTTATATTTTTAGAGTCTGTCTGTTCATGGTATAACTCTCAAACAACATAATTTCAGATCTTCTAAGGAATCACCAGTCCAAATTTTTAAATTTTTATTTAGTGCATATGTCAAATAATTCCCTGAAGCAGAATTATAATATTTTTTATCCACATGAGAAAACAAATTTATCCAAACTAAAGTACATATGCAATCTTGAATTGTTAGACATATAATGGTGTAAATCAAATCAATAACAGACTAAGAAAATACAAAGTGCTGAAAAAATTAATGAACATTAAGTTCTCATGGGTTATCCCTATAGTGAACAGACAAAAACCTGCAGGCTTTAATAAAAATATACTGCAAGGTACAAAAGCAGTCAAAAGATGCATTCTTCAGACTTTTCACTGTGAGTATCTGAAATGCATTACTAACCCAAAACAGCAAGGAACTGTATTAATACCTAATTCCAAGCAGACAATTCTACTGAAAACCATTAGCTTAACTTCTTGTTTAAACTTTAGAATATTTTGTGCTATGTACCTTTCGGCTATCTCTATATGTTGTAAACATAACGTGTGAGCTCATATACAGCTTCCCATGCAAAGTCTCAATCCAGTGTTTAACTCACAGTTTTCTTAAGTCTTTTTACACAAAACTCCTGGAGCAAACTTGCAGCAACTGAAGCAGAGAGGAGGTTGTTCTGGAGCCACACCTCTGGGGACTCTAAGGTCAGCTGCAGACTGAGCCCAAAGCACTCACATACAAATTTTGTACAAAGCATGCAGCATGTTCCCCTGACAGTGTGCATCCTGCATGTGCAGTCCCTGCTCTGGAGAGAGCATTTCCTCTTACCTGTGGGGTTTTCTTCATGGACATGCCCTTCTTTGGACAACTAGAAGGCTGTTGGCTGGGGAGGACCTGCCTTTCCAAGCAAGCAAAGAGCAGCTGACCAGGAAGCAGGTCAGCTGGTGTAGGAAGCGGGCTGAGAAGTTACCCAGACAAAAGGCAACACAGCAGCTTTATAAGTAAACACACCGGACAGACCTGAACTCCCAAAAGCCAAGCAAAGTGTGGCTGGGGCACAAGTTTGAACCCTGGGCATATGATCCACTAGAGGACCTACAAACATGTTTCCTGGCACTGCACTAGCCCTGCCAGCTAGCACGGTCTCGAAGGCAGGACATGGTGGGACCTTTTCCCAGCAGGAAGAACAGACAAGTATTCACTGTGTCTGTCTCCCCCAGCCCTTACTGGCTGTTGTTTGACCTTTAAGTTCCCTCATCACCAGACCCCAGAGCATACTGGACGTGTCAAATTTCAAACTAGTCATATTTCACATGCAAGAAATTTTCTGCAAGGAAGCATAATTATCAAAATAATTTTAGATACTTTTCATGAGGGAGGGAAATATGGGGAGTGGAGAGAGAGATAAATAAACAAATGAAGCCTGAACCGGTTTAGGACCACAAGACACAGAGCTGCATAACATGGGTGAGTGCATGGTTCTAAGTTCATAGGGAAATTCATACCTGAATTATTAAGGATTTTAACCTTGCAGTTGTGCAAACAGATCTCAGCTTTAAAAAGAAAAAAAAAAGTCACAAGAGCAAAACAGACTTTGCTTTCTATCAGCAAAGTACTGTTATAACTCTAAGTGGTCCACTTGCAGCAAACCATGATCATGAAAGAGCAAATTCCAGAGAGCATAAGTATGTTTTTTTCCCAGAACAGGCTGTCCTAACACTAATACAACTGACATGCCATATTGCTTCATATCTCTGAAAGTGGAAACTTCAATGAGCCATGAAAACCTTCTAAGTTTGAAGAGCATCCTCAATGAAGAGATGACTATTTAAAACAATGCTCAACATAGTTTAGATAGATCAAGAGTATCTAAACCCAAGGATTATATTAAAAAGCTTAGAATCTTAGCTAGGACTGGGAAGTACTTAGAGTGATTTTATCACATGTTAATAGCAGAGTTTGAAGGTGATATTTTCCTCTTAGCTGCAATAAGACTCGCTAAGAAGCACAATTAAGAATCAGTAGTTGAAGCTAGAGGAAATAAGCAATTCTTCCTTTGTTGAAACAGCACATTCAGAAAGAAGATAATGTAAGAAAAATCAGGTCTTTTATTCATAAACATCACCTTCAAATTTCTCAGTCTAACACATTTGCAAAAGTAGACATTTCCTGGTTTATTTTCTGCCTTTTACCCTATTCTTTTCCTACCCTATCAAGTATGCCAACGAACGTTGCTAAACAGCCTACACGAGACTCTTTTCCCTTTCTACTCTTGCTGAATTTTCCTACTGCACTGCAAACCTGGACATAGGAGACTATATTAATCCCATTGCAGTAACTCTTTTTTAGTGCAACATTTTCCCTATGTTTTAAAAGTCACCTTTCATCATTTCTCATGCAGAGAAAAATCACTAGACTGCTGATCATTCTGTATTGCATTTTTTGCAAACACCAGTATTATGACTATCTCTTCCTATGGGTTATCCTATACATTAGAATTCCCACGGCTATGTGAAAAAAAAAGCAATTCAAACTGAATATTGAATAAAGAGCCTTAGAGTTATTTCTGTGAGAAGACTTCAGGAAATTACTGTAATGACCACAATTTATGTTTTCAGATTTTGTTTTGCCATTGTAAGCAACTGTCTTCATCCAAAATAAACTTGAAGAGATTATTCAGAGCAACAGATGCTTTTTCAAAGGAGAGATTTATGTTTAAATAAAAATACCCCACAGTATCATTTAACAGGGCATTAGGTATACGTTCCTATAACTTTTAATTTTAATTAAATTCAATGCACATTGATAACTGGTGTTTTCAGGTCTCAGCTAATTGTTTCATTTACTGTATATACACACATTCTGTGCTATATCCACTAACTGGGAATCTATTATATAAAAGGTTAGTGATTAACAATTTCCCCTCTCTTCGTAATTAAATATCTTGATAGGAAGCATCCATATGGAGATAACAGACGCAAATAACAGTATGGTCCTGAAGATCAAGGGCTGCACACTTCTAGAAATTTCATATACAAAAAGGCTGGAGCAAGGCCAGTCATTTTAAAGGTCAGAAATAGGTGAATGTACAAATACATTTCTGTCGGACACCACGTTTCACCACAAGTGCCTGGGACATCACAGATCTCACCATCTGTTTGCATGGATGAGCCACAGATGTTCAAACCTCCACATGAGCTGAGTCCAGAAGCTGCATATAGTATTCAGATTCTGAAAAGTGCAAATATTAAAAAACTCAGCCCTTGAGTAAATTTTTAAGAGGTTTTTCAAGTATAATTTTCATTTTATAGATTTTCTTTGTGTAAGTGCTGGTTTTTGCTCATAAATATCTAATCACCACACTAATTTTACATCAATGTATGCGTGTACTGAGTGTGAAGAAAGTAGAAAATTCATTCTCATACAAATATACCTTCTTTTCTATATCAATTTACTCATGAAGCCAGAAAGAAGAGACAGAAAAATAGGAATCAGTGCAGACTCCTTGGCTATAAATTAATGAAACCAGAAACTTTGACATCAATGCCCAGAATTCAAAGAGTTTAGGGAGAAGATCCCTGGATAATAAGATGAGGAATAGACAGACTACACTTGAACATCTTAACTGTTACATATTCATTTAAAAGAAAAATCTAGTTTTTTTAATTCAGACTGAATGAAATTTTGTATTCAAGGATTAAAAACAGCATTAAAAAATTCAAATTTTAATTGTATGTAAATTGTTATACATGTACAGACACATGCTAACTCTGGCTTGGGCATTAATCATCATAAATTACCATATGTAGTATTTTAAATAGGGCATTTAAGTTTAAAAAAGGGCCCATGTGTTCAAATTTCTAAGATAAAATTAAAAAAACACTTCTATTTTTAATTGCATTTGCAAAATGTGGCACCTTACAGGAAATATTGTTATCACCAAATACTGATTGAGTCACATATTGAAATTCTTCATAGCAAGGTCAGCTGTGAATTGCTTTCCCCTACTATGTCAGACATTTATGTGCTGCAGTCAAATGCAATTTTTCTTAACTAACCGGAAAAGATTTGAGAGAACTGCTCAGGATAACTACAACCGCAGACAAACATAGATTTGATTAATCACACTTCACAGCACGCACATCACTTATGTTCTCAAAATTCTGGTTTACTAGTGAAATGGAGTATAAAACAGCTTTCAAGCTTTGTCAGCTCGATTTATACAGCAGAGTTCCTTTATTCCATCTATATCCTTTTCTGTCACAGGCCATAAAACCACCTTCCACCTTCTTCCACTTCAGTTCCTATCTTACCCTCAGACCACATCCAAACACACATCAAATACAATTTTTGTCATCCACACTTCAATAAAAATCTTATACACAGCTAATTTTGTACATATAATACATATAATACATAAAAAGCTATTTTTCTCCCTTTAGCTTTCCAAATCCATTACTAAACTAAAACAATTTCATTTTTTATTTTGGCAAACTACAAAATATAGACTTACAGTCCTTACTCAAGAGCCTATGACTATGAATATTCAAAAATATTTTGGTCTGCTTTGTCAGAACTGGAGATATAAATGAGATTGTATTTAGAATATGATGCATCATATTCTAAATCAAGATCAAGAAAGCTAACAGACTGTCTGCAGGCTGAAATTCAGATTCCAGGCTACAGCAAGGTTGAGCATTGCTAGCTTTCCAAATCATCATGACAGGTAAAACTTGCTAGCAAATTATTTAATGTAAAAGACACCATCATTTCTCACGCAGCGAACAGCAAGTTCCAGCGAGCCCTGAGTGAACAGCATGTTCTCTGCACACAAGCCAGGAGCTATGTTACTTGGGCAGAATGTTTGTGTTACTGCCTGAAAATGTAAATACATCTGTATTCTAGTTTGGGTAACAATACTTTCATTCAAGAAGAGCAAGCGGGGACACAGGAACAGAGAATTACTTTTTCAGATGCACAAAACTCAAATCTTGATGCAAAAAAACCAAAGCAATTCTGTCCTTGATCCTGAGAATGCAAATACCTGCAAATAATAAGGCTTTTCCATGTCTATACAAATGTAAATTCTCACCTACTATGAACATCCACACGTTCATCTTTGAGGTATATTTTATTATCAGCAAGTTCACTGCATAACTATCATACAGAAAGTGACTACAAAGACAAAATTACAGAAGGAAGCCAAGAAGAGCTGGTTTGTTAATATGACTTAGAGACTTTTTCTTTTCCCCTCACATTGCATCAGACACTTTAATACTATAAATTGACATTTTAAAGATACTTTTAAGGTACTGGTTGGAGCAGCTAATTTTCATTTCAATATTCCCTGTTATTCCCTTTGTTTTCTTCTGAATGTGATAGGAACTCGCTTGTTTTTCCTTCTAATTCTCCTTTCCTCTCTCTCTCTGCCCTCCTCATACTTGTCAATCTGCTGGATGACTTATCAGAACATACAGACATCAAAGATGTTGGTTTATGCTGTTTTAAGAGGATGCAAGGCATTATTGTACTGCCATGATTACATTTTCTTGCTTGTTTCCATGACCATTCAAATGCTCAATGATCATCCAGGAAGAGGGCAAAACATTTTCCAGCAAAAAAGAAAAAAAATATTTTTTAATCTTAACCTATTTATTTATTTTTCAAGCTCTGGAATAATCTTTATAGAGTGCATAGTTAACTTAGAAATTCTAAGAGACTACTGTAAGTGAGAGAAGAAAAGGTTCAGTATACATTTGGCTAAGCAAAATTCTTTATCGTTTCTTGTAAATACAGAATTTCTATAAGGTTTTGTATGACAGGTTACAACATAGAACCATGACAATACAGTCACATAAATACATTCTTCTTTAAACAAAAAATTATTTTATATCTGTTAAATTGAGGTGTGCAGAAATATTTGTTTCAAAGACAAGCAGTGTCACACACAGAGTCACCTATTTTCAAACAAAATAACACAGCTATAGCAATAGCAACAGAAGGCCCTGTCTGATCCTCTACTAACTTTGACCAGTGCTTAATTCCCAAGGCTGCCATGAATTATTTAATATGGGCTAACTGTTGCTGACATGGACACCTGCACTCACACTGAAAACAGCAGATCATCAAGGTTAAGGGGGAGTTTATTTTTATAAGTTCTTTCAAGTTATGTACAGCATTTCTTGATGTCAACCTTAAATTTAAGGAGACTAACTCACATGAATTTTACTTGCTTCAGCTGAACACCAATACAAACAAAAAAGACAGAAGGACACAAGCTAGGTACTATGTAAAAGCTGTAAGTTCTGTGTCTTCCTTTTGAAGTTAAACTCCCTTGGATTTATAAAGAGCCTCTAGCATGTTTTAAACCAGGCTGCAAATCTGAGACTCTCTTCTAAACACTTGAGAAAACTTTTCCAAAGAGTTCTAAAATTCTAAATATCTAGCCTTCCTAAAGTAGATGTAAAATATTGCAAGAATCATTTCACTTAAGAGAAGACAAAAAGTTTCTTTTAAGTAGCATCAGAGGCCCTGAGCTATGAATTATGGGAGCCTCTAGACAAGAAGCAGTAAAATGTTCAGTGCAAGCTAATTCTGGTCTAATTAGCTTTGGCACAATGCACCTATACTGTTTCTTGGATCAAACATGTGTTTTAAAGTGGACCTTCACTGCCTCAGGCCTTTGCTACAGATATGAATAATACAACACCATATTGCAAATATATTCCAGAATTTCATTCCTTCTTTAGTTGCTGACTTGCTCTGACTTGCCCAAGGTTATGTTTAAGCTGTGCACATACCCAACCTGTGCCTACCACCCTGTTTAGTTTATAATCTCATAAGGGCAAGGACTTCCTTTCACTACTTGTTTGAACAGCATCCAGCACAATAGGACTTTGATCCAGCCTGAAGGCACTGCTTGTGATATGTTAGAATCCAAATAGCACATATAGAATTCTCTCTCAATACAGTTTCAGCTGGAAACATGGTAACAGAATTGTTAGCAGTCCATGTGCTCAGCTAAGTACATTGCTCTCCTTAGAATCATAGTAAACACAGTATCATAGGGAACTCCCTTAAACATGCAAGCTTTTTTCCACAGTCCCTCTTTTTTGTTGAGCACAGACATCAAGTAGCAATGTTCAGAGCTAAATAGCCTGACTACATGAGAAAAATTATCCTGGCAGAAATAACTTCCATTCAGATGAGACAGGACAAGTCATGTGGCTGTTCAGACTACAATACCACATTCTCCAAGTTTGATGTCTCACCAACTTAATTCCTTGTGCTTCACATACATCAGAGGAACTCTGCTGATATCAGGTTACATGTCCAAGAAAACTTTGGATTCTTATTTCTTATTCCATAAATATCATAGGAATTATTAATTTATAATGTAGTTCATGATCTCATTTAATGCATATCATTTCAGTCCAACTGATTTCACTGTGCTTTAGGTTTAATATTACTAAATGGAGTAGCATATCTCCTTGCTTTATATGACTATTATGGTAAAGCTGGCAAAAGTTACCTCAAATATTATCTGCACAAGCAAACCCCTTGTTAAAATTCATAAAGCCATTTAGAGGAGCTAAGCTATTCACTTTGCTGATCCACATCTAACAAAAACATTTCAGGCAGAACTAACATAGTGCTCACTTTCAGTTTGTGATGGTCATTTTAATCTTGCAAGCATCTGGGCATTACAATGCAAGACATGCAAGCAGCAATATTGCTAAAATTACATTCCTGTTTTTCTATTTCAGGGTAGAAAAATAATTTCTTTGCTAGCAAAAAAAGATATCTAGAGAAGTTTTACAAGGGTATTTTATATACCCAGGAGCAATAATATATATTAGAAAGAGCAAGGCAGTTGTCTGAAGAATATTTACTGCTTAAAATTATTTAGTCACACAATTCTATCTGAAAAGCTAAGTCAAAAAAGAAAACTAATAAGAGCATAGGCTTATATATTGCTAGCAGAATGTCTGTGCTTCTTTGTATGACCCAAGCTATTTACCAGCAAATACTAGCTTTATTACACCACACAGCAAAGTGACATTTCCAGTGGAAAAAGAGCAACCTGGAAAGTTCTTTGTGTAGACATGTGTTTATAGCAATGAATGATCTTACAGCATTTATGAGAGAATTGTAGAGTGTTACCTTAGTAGCCTTCTAATTTCTGGCTTCAATCTGTTGCTCTATTGTTTTAAACCTGAGTTGTGCAGAGGTAACACTTGATAATCTCAGGAAACCAACAAGGGATTCACTGTGATAACTCCATCTGATTAAACCACGGGTCCTGTACAGCATTTCCCACAGGTTTCTAGTTCACTGTGGGTAGAATTTGCTTTTAAAAGTCTGAACTCCAACATGCTGTCATTTTGCTTACCACAAAAAAAATCTCTACAAATTAAGGAAAACATCACAGCACTTAAAATTGGGGGAGTGGGGGGGAAACAGGGGAGGGACA
>JAWWEY010000130.1:54732474-54752553 GCA_035582745.1 Loriotus luctuosus | reverse complement strand
TTGCTTATTCCTGGTCACATCTCACAGCAGAAACCAGGGAGAAGGTATTTTCATGGGGGCACTGGCATTGTGCCAGCGTCAAACCATGACACGTTGTCAGGACAATTAAGAGATTTTTGTCAGCTTTAGATATGAAAAGTTTGAAAAAGGCAAAGAAATGAAAATTACTGTCTGGAATCAACACTGTTTGAATATCCTGCCTCTTTTGATTACTTTTAGAAAGGAACTCACAAACATGTACCAGCTTCCTTCTTTTTAAACACATACTAAATCTTCTCTTTGTTATTTAATTAGCTTGGCAATATTAAATGTGAGTTAAATACACAAACAAAAACTCATGAAAAGGAAGTTATGTCACATAATTTTATACAATTATATTTAGTAATCAGTCAATTCCTTTTAGTCAGTAGAATGCAACACTCACTTCTAAAACATTATTTATATGGAAAATGAAGATGTCTTAGATGCACAACTGTTCTGTTATCTGAGATTCTGGAGAAAAAAAAATCAAGCCCAAAAACTGACATCTAACACAGGAGATGTCAATTAAAAATACCATATTGCAAATCTATTTCCAGAGATCTGCAAATCTTTGGAAATAGATTTGCAGTAAAACCCATTTAATAAACTTTCTTTTTCTGAATAGCTTCTCTCCTCCCACTTCTGCTTCAAGACTAACGAATTCATGAAATAGTAGTGTTAATGCATGACAGCTATTATAAAGTACACCAAAAGTTCCAAAGTAATGAAATACCAACAGAGTTGTATCTGTGAGTTTATGGATTTTAAATCTAAGACATGATGTTTTCTAGAGCTAGAATCCTAGGCTCTCAGGCAATAGCAAACCCCAAAAATTGTGACCAAGAAATAAAGCCAGTTATTTGAGTTAGCACAGTCTCTGCAAAAGAGAAAAATTCTCTTACAACGTAAAACATCTTCACATAAGAGCAGGCAAAAAAAGGCTATGACATATCACCACAATAAATTTAAAAGTATGGTATATTAACATACTGTCTACTCCACTTTAGTTCCTTTTTCTATTTAGTAGAATATGGAGGCAAGACCACATAGATTTTGCCTAAGCTTCCTCTTATATGAAGTGAAGTAATATCTGAAAATAATTTCAGAAAACAACATTAGTCATCAATCATTCTCTGTAGTCATGAATGTAAACAGCTTCTACCACAATCCTGGCACATCAATGAGAGTTAAAGAGACCTCTCATAAAATATGAGCAATTAAATAATCCTTACATATTAGCAAATAAGAATGGCAGCTATTACTCAATCAAAAGCACAGGACTAGACTAAAGGGTTTTGCAGACGGCTGATTGTTAATTCAGGAGCTGCAACAAGCTCTGTTTGTGTAAGGAGAAAGAGCAATGTTAAGTGAAGACTCAGCCCTCCTCTCAAGAAAGGAAGATAAAATACCATTATTTCCTCTGTGAGGAAGTGCTGGAGCAAAACTGTCACAGATATGTCATTAATAACCAGTAGGTCAGGAAAGATGTTATGCTCAAGGTGGAGTAGAGGGTGAGGGAAAAAAAATTGCTCTGTAAGAGGCAAAGAACACAGCAAAAAAACCAAAACAAAACCAAACCAACCAACCAATCAAAAAAGCCCCACAAAAACCAAACAACAAAACAAACAAAAAAAAGAAAGAAACAAAACAAAGCAAGACACAAAAAACCTCTCCCATACAATGTTTCTGCTGAAAGATCTTGCTCAAAAATCTAATACTACCTTGACAACTAGTGGCATTACACTAGTAATACAAGTACAAATTGTAGTACTACAAAGTTAAATATTATCCAATTTTAAGAAGAAGTAGCTCCTACTTACATACAAGACTACACCAGATGCTCCTCACTTAGATGAAAAACATAGGTTTAACCAGACCAAAAAAGCAGCAACATCTGCCTTTATCAAGTCTTCCTCCTGATCTGCTTTAAAAAAATGTAAGCCCCATTTAGTGAGGGGCTTCAGACAGTCACTAGAAGCAAAACAAAGTTTGGCTTGTGGGCCTCATTGTTCAAGAGAAATAAACCCAGAGGAGGCCATGATGTTCAGTCTTGGCAATATCAAGACATCACAGGGCTTTAATACAGAAGTAAATGCTAACTTCCTGAGAATGTTAATATCTAAAGTTTCTATTGCCTACGGTTTAGAGTTAGAGAATCTCTGGTTTTTTCTGAGATATTTTACCAAGCTTACAGTCTTCCCTGAATTAGGTTTCAAGCTTACTTTTTCTAACCTGCACCCTGAAAAGAATAGGCAAATTTACCTAGCTAACCTTACTTTTGTGTTCCTACCCTATTCATCTTGCATATTTGCACTAGGTTCAGCTGTAATAAGGAGCCATACTCACATAACTTCTGTTCTTGAAAGCTTTTCTAAAGTGTCTCCCAAGACAGGAGCACGGTTAAAATTCAGTCTGTGAGATTATGATCTCAAAAAAAATATTCTCCCTACAGTTCCTTCAAGTTTTTCAAAGATATTTTGTATTTTTCACAGCCTTGGAAACTGTGAGCAAATGGACTTTTTGGGGTTTTTTTTACCACAGTCAAAAATGTCTGAAACAAAAGAAGGATAATTCATAAAAACAGAAGTCTTATCTTCAACTTCTCATCATGAAAACTAATTAGTAAACTTTAATTGCTATTTAAAATAGACTCAGGAAGGCTACATATTTTTTAAAGGGATAATAGGGAAAATTTCAACTGGACAACAGAAGGCTTATTGGCAGGCAGTAAGATTATTTCAAAGGGCAGATAGATTTGCTTCAACTTCTCCTCTGCAATTTAGGAAGTGATGGCAGAGGTCCCTTAGGATGGGCTTCCACTTTTATGCAAGACTTGCAGCCCTGCTCATTATTATACTCCATGGATTACTGAAATAACAAAATATATGTGAGTAGTCTAGTTGCAGTCAAAGCTTGACAGCACATAAACATACACAGAATACTATGACATATTTAAGATTTTCTCACCCTTGAAGACATAGCACTAAAGGTTAGAAATGGCCTCAGACCATTTTTAAAAGTAATTTTTGTATTTTCTTAATATTTGAAAAGTATATCTTTCTGTATCAAATTTGCTTAAGATTACTGATGTGAAGTTCAAGTATCTCTGTGAGAACACTCCATGAAAACATGTACTGTTCAATATCACACTGCCCAAGAAATAACCCAGTCTATAACCCAAGAAGTAACCCTATCTCAACCACCTTGTAATGTACATAATGAAACTTATTGACTGGTCAGGAAGCAAGGTACAAATGCTGTCAATATTGCATTACATTTTCTACTAAAACTTCAGAAATTTGTTGAGATGTCAGGTGTCTTCTCTCCAGCATAGACTACCCTGACATTCAATATGCTATAAAATGCTGTTTTTCAAATCTCTAATGAATAGCATGAAATCATGACTCTAGGTATATATAGGAAAAGAGCAATACTTTAATAGATAAAAAGTGGTCTCAGAATCAACTATGTAATATGTACAATCAGGATATAGGCACACTAGATTTCATAATGCAAAATTAATCAAATCAATAAGTGCATGTATGCTACAATGACACTTCAATATTTGAATTCCATTTTTAGAGGAACCTCAGGGCTTTAAAATTTTCTGATAAAGTATATTTTATTGTCAAGCACCCAGCTTTGTACAATTTGCAGTAAGAAAATAGGGGGAAAATGTTGCATTGCCTATCAGAATAGGTCAGCATTACATAAAGTTAATGGAATTTCAAAGGAAGTTCACTTGACCTGTAATGCACCATATGAATCAGGAAATTGATAATTACTTTTCAAAAATAAATCTGCCATGTTAGGGTCAGCAATGTTACAACCTGCCCCTGAGGCAGGTTAACTGAGGTTCTTGTTAATAGATCCCTCAGGGCAGACTAAAATGATGCAACACTGAATGAGTGGTGAGGTTTTTATAAATAAAAAGATTAGATAGATAGATAGACAGACAGACAGACAACAGGTTCATTTTGGAATAATTTGGTTAAAACAAAAACAAAGTATGTAACAGATTTGGTTATTATCTATAGAAATAGAGCAATATAAAAGTAAAATGGTTACACCTGAGAAAATACAAAATGAAAATAAAAAGAAAGGATAAGAACAGATAGTGAAGAGAAAAGGTATCACCACCCTGTGAAACCTGATTGTTGCAATTTAGATGTCCAGTGGATGAAGTAACAGTCACAATTTCAATCCATTAGGGCCAGGGGATATCCCTTAAACCCAAAGTCCAATGGGTTCAACAGGTTCAGGTGGGAATGCCCAAGTACTTCTCCTCAGGGAGGAGTTTTGCAATGTCTCTTGCAACACTGTGGATCATTTGCAGTCCTCTGGTGGCAGGCCCAAGAAATAAGTCTGCAGGCTAAGACACGACCCACATCTGTCATGCCAGCTTAGTTGAGCCAGTTCTGCCTCAACAGAAGTGATAAATACTCTCAGGCCTAAGTGTGAATGTTCCTGTATCTCTCAGGATGCGAGAGAATCTTCTGCCTGAGCCAGCTGCATAAGGGAGGAAATTGGCATGATAAAAAACAGCGTCCCAGCAACATTGCAGGATATGCTTCTTGGAGGTGTTTTCCCTTATCTGTCTCAAACCCCAGCTTGCTGCTACACAAACGTGGGTTTGTCATGGTCATCCTCTGGTGATGGGTGCTCATCCCCTCTACAACTGGGTAGACCAAGAAGTTTCATAACCACATACCCAAAAACACTCCCCTTCCCCTGTGGTTGAGGGGTCCAAACAGCCATTGGTTGCATCATTAACTTTTAATATTAGTCTCTCACAAAAACCAAAGCAAAATCCAGTGTTTCATACTTACTCAAGTATGTACAGTAAGTTAATTCCTCACACTATATGTGCACAAATATAGCCTAGTTTACGCAAGACACTCATTTTCAGGGAAGGAAAAAAGCTGTTGACTAGTTACAAAGAATACATTACATTCAAATACATTTAGGCCTTAAAATGATAGTCAAAACAAACCACAGCAAGTGTACATTATCACCCATATATAGAATAATCCCCTTGAGTGTGCGGTGGGTTTGTTTGTTTAGTTTTTTTTCTGGTTTTTGTTGCTCGTTTTAAAGTAACAGACATTTAAAAAAATGCTTTACAAAAATACTGACAGTGGTTCACATTACTACAACCTCAATACTCTCCCCTTCTTCCAACATTTTCTATGATCTTAGCAGTATCCCCAGTAGTTTTTTTGAGTAACCACGTGCTGCTCAGGCTCCTTTTGCATGAGATCCATTGACAATACACTGTGTCTCTGTTCGTTCGCTGATATATTTCAAACCATTTACATTCGAAAGCTTCTGGTTCTGTGAAATGGTTGAAAAGGCTTTTTCAAGGCCCACATCAGTATTGGTGGTTTCTGTTTAGTCTTTTCAGGAAATAGCATCGCTTCGGTTTCAGGGCTAGGAAATCGTACTCTGTACACTTCAGGGTAAGATTTCTGAAACTAGAAAAGTACATTAATTCAAATTAAGAATTTGTTTAAACACATACAATAAACTATTAAAGTGAAGCTTGCATTTCTGGAACAGGGAAATTATATCTCTAATGGAATTTCTACACTGCTATATAGAAAATTAGGCAGTATTTCTGATTTGGGTTGATTCATCACAGCATACTTGTTCTTAAGTATTGTAAATCTTGAAATCCCCATGTGTAGCCACTGTTTTCAATTTCAGTATTTCTCTAGAAGAATATATGTCTAAGACTTTATACATCTTTTCAAATTGAAATTAGAAACTGTGAAGAAATTTTTATTTACTTGCTTGAGCTTCTTCTTTTTATCCTTCACAGATATTTCTTTATTCATTACAATTTCTTCCAACAAAGCTGCCAGTGGTTCTTGAGAGCCAGTTGCTCTTTGGTATTCAAATTCACCTGTAGTGATTTGGTGACAGAATGATGGAGGAGGAAGTGCTGCATCACTATCAGCCCCAGCATATTTTATCTGAAGATACAGTAAAAAAAAAAAAAAAAAAGCTAGATTTTCTGCAAAACGCTTACATAAATTGGCTTAATCAATTGACAACTCCAAGATATTAAGTAGAGGAAATACTGAATAGAGACCCTGAACTGTAATTTTTTATCTCCAGCCCTATTTGAGTGAGTTCCAGCAAGTTAAAAAACATGACACATCGGAAGCCTGCTCAGCTCTTGAAATAAGTTTAGTTATTTTTCTAGCAGAAAATAGACAAAAGAACTAAAAATCATCTTTGAACAAAAAGAAATTATGGTATCAGGAAACAGGTGAAAAAACTGAGCAAGTAAGGATGGTTCTAAAGGGAAAAAAAAGTCAGAACATGAATGAAAACACTTTATAATAATTCTGTTTTCTTCACTACCACAAACATAGCTGGCCCATTCCATGGGAAGATAGTGCTGACAAACAGGAAAACATATTTGAGAGTTCTTGTCTCTAAACAAATTCAATATTTGTTTAGTTTCATTTAAACACATAGTTATGGTTGAATATCAGTAGTCAAAATTAATTAGATCTCAAAAGCTAACAGAGACAGAACAAAGCCTTGGAAGAACTGTTGATCTTCAGAGAACAAAGGATAAGTTCAATCTAGAAACAGAGAGACAAAAGAGGTTTTTTTCACTAGATACTTACTTGGACTCTCTGGAGATGTACAACATGATCCTCTATGGAAGACTTTAAAGCAGAAGGAACACTTAAGATCTCTTGATAATTATCCATAAGAAAAGATACTAGTTTAGCAGCAAGAAGTTCATCCAAGTCTATTTCGTCCTTTGAGCAGAGGATGCAACGGGAAAACGCCTGAACCATCTGAGGGAAAAAACGCACACCATTATAATGTATTTTTCTGTATGGGAGTGAGGAGTAGAGAATCAGGCTACATTTAAAAAGTGAACTTTTAGAACAAATATTTTCACATCACAATACTTACTGTACTTCAAACATATCAATATATTTTTAAAATGTATTATGTACAGTGACATTATGTGAGTGCACTGAAGATTGCTCCTGCCTCATACAGATAATCCACTTCTGACTTTAGATATAGAATGGATGAATTCCATTTTATTCTCAAGACTTTGTCAAATAGCCACTTCACATATCTATTTAAAGAGGCTATATGTATTCAGACATTTTTTTTAAAATAACACAGAAATTTAATAGAAATTAGTCACCACAGGGAAAACTTGAAACACTATTCTGAAATCATCAAATAAAATTTCAGGTCCAGTTAACTTCAGGCAGTCTTTTGCTCAAGCCCTCAGTTACAAGAGTTTCTGTTTGTGCACCAGTCACTTGTAACATTAAAATCACAGAAGGTAATAAAGATTTTTGTCATGTACCATACATTACATTGCTGAATTAACACTTAGTACAAAATGCTCAGACTATAAGGATTCACTTCTAAAATCAACATTTCAATTACAACAATAATTTTAATGAAAGACCACTTACAGTTAATTAAATTATAACCTTGGCAGTAAAAAATTTAATTTTTTTAATCAAATACTATTCAGAGCTCACTAAAAATTAATTGCTGTGGAGTGCATTTAGATTTGTACATGCTGCTATAGGATTTTTACAGAATGGCTCTGCAGCTTAGTTTTCCATTGCACTTAATTTTCAAAGACTTTTAAATTAACCAAAATAAATATATGTTGTTAGTTCATCAGAATAGTTAAGTTATGCCTAATGACTTTGTAATAAGGTGTTGTTGCACACATCAGTGTAGTGATATCACTACATAAGCTCCTACAGAAGAATTAACAAAAACTGGAGCTTACTTTAAGAGACTTCTGTGTGTGGTGAAAAAAAAAACAACTACTGAAATAAACAGTTGGGATTTTAATTTTTTTGAATGGCTGAAAACAGGTCAGTCAGAACATTCAGCTCCATATTTCTAGCTATGACTGAAACAGGCAGCCTTTTTCATTCACACTGTCTGAAGTGATAAAGAACACCAGAGACCTCATCTGCTTTTCTTTTTTGGTTGATTTTACTTGTTTGTTTTTGGGGGTTGCTTGTTTGTTTGTGCTTTTTTTCCTACTCAGTAGTGAAATCACTGGTGATTTAACTTGGAAAGGTAAGGAAACCTCTAAATTCTGAGCAAGTTCTTTGTGTGCTCACAAATTGCCATGAAATCCCACTTTATTCAAATCCAGATTAGCTTTCCAAATAGCTGGGACAAACAAACTAGTTCCTTAAACAAGCAAACTGTATTTTGTTCATACTCTCCAGTAAGAATCTTTAACCTATTCTCCAAAAGTCTGTCCAGATCTTTTACCTTACATTTATACATACCAAAGTTCTGGTCCTCACTGATTCAGAAAGACGTGGCAAATCCTGGTTTAGACTAATTCTTGCCATCATTCTCACCAAAAGCTGTAGTCTTTTCCTATTTTCTGGTGGCAGTAGGAGGCAAGATATCTGAAGAGCTTCTACAGCCTTGCTGGGTTTTTGCAGTAGTCCTGGTTTTTTATGAGATCAGAAGGTTGGGGAACATTTCTCAGTTATATATTTCCATAACATTTAACATAACATTTCTAAATCTAACTCCTAAAATACCCTTCTTACTCACTCAAGATTGCCTTAGAACTCCACTCCCCAATGAGACTAGAAAGATATCACTAGAATTGGACTACTAGGACTTAAGTTTTTAGAAGATTTTCTTCTGATGTACTCGAAGACATTGATAGCCATAACAAATAACTCTAAATATTAGAATACACTAAAAATTACAGCTTTTTTTTCATCCTTTGCTCTTTTATTACCTCAGCACTAAACACAACTGAATGGTATACACAGATATAGCAACCATGTTACATAAAATGTTAAGTCTGTGACAACAATCACAGGGAAAGAAAACGTGCTTATACATGTGCCTCACACCTATAGATATTAAATCTGTGCCTGACTCTGCTTATTCTTCCTCATGAGAGGAATTGACATTTCTCCTTTTCTAAACTTTATAGGATTCCTGGTTACCCATTTCTGCAGCCAGTCGAGGTTACCCTGCATGGTACTACAACACTGCTGCATAAGCTACTCTTCCCCATTTTAGTTATTTGCATGCTTGTTTAGGGCACTGTGCCCAAGTTTAGGACAGAATGTGCCACCTCCCTGCTCATTAAAAAAGTGATAATCATTACTGGCCACACTACCAGCCCTGGGGTGCTTCCCACTGACTGACATCCAGCCAGACTTTGTGCCATGGATCACAACACTCTGAGCCCAGCAACTGAACCGATTTCTGAGTTCACCTCACTATCCACCTAGCCAGCCTGTACTTCCTCAGGATGCCTAGAAGGATGAAACAGAACACAAGTGTTGAAAGCTTACTGCTCTCAACATAAACAGCATCCACTGCTATCCCCTCATCCACCATTCCGGTAAACTCCATGATGTAAAACATGGAAACTGTTTCTTATCGGAAAAGAAGTGTAGACTAGGTAAGACATTCCAAGGAGAGGGGTAAAACACTGAAACTAATTTTCATAGTAAAGATTTTTCTAATTTCAAAGGAAGATTTGGCAAGCATATTGATGCATATGCTTAGAAGAGTAAGGAACGATTCCATATCAACACTTCACTTTTTTTTAAAGAGATCACAAAATTAATGTTTGACTTCTTGAAACATCACACAATTTTCATTGCTTCCACATACATACTGGCATGAAATCTTTCTTCTAATTTTACATTTACAAAATGGTGTGAAATGATAGTTGTAAAACCTGAAAGATGTGACAAAAATGGAAAAGCAAACAGAAACAGAGTACAAAAGCAGAAGAATAAGTTTTAAAGATATAAACAAGAGCTGACTAAGAAAAAGAAGTCAGAAAATTGATTTATATTCCATATGAAGCAAGACTGACAACTCACAAAATATATATACTAAATTCCAGAAACAGAAGTGTCATTCTAGATTCCTTTCTCATCTCAATAGTTTACTAAAAATAGTGTTGTTTACACAGAAAGAAGCTCAAAAAATTAACATGCTACAAAGCAGGTTTACTTTTCAACTCAATTGTTCTTTCTGAAATTTGATTACATAAAATATAATCAAATATTTACTGTCTTACAATTTACTGTCTTTCAGTAAGCCATGTGTAGGATCAGAATTGTCAATTTTAATATAGTGTGGACTCTGGAAAGTTCTAGTTAATAACTAAAACATTGCTTCTTTTAAACACTACATTAGTTAATGCCATTTCTAAATTAAAACAACATAGTATTTCAATTCCTTTCAAATATCATATTTCCAGGGTTAAAAACTGTGCTTAAAGCCCTAATCCTTTCTAATCTAGACTTCAGTCAAGCAATTTCTAAAAGCTTACAAGAGTTTTTAAGACATTTAAGCACTTGTAAAAAAGAAAATTCTGTTAAAATCCATCTGTTGGATGCTGAGCAATGAACAGAGGCCTTTAATATTATAAAGACAGGCAATGAAAGACTTTGAACCAATGTGATTAAAAAGATACAAAAATGAAACCACTCTGAGATATGAAATAAATTTAAATATTAAACTGTTCTCTATGTAAAATGTAAAGGAGAGGCCCTAAATAATTCATCTGTGATATTATTTAAGGTAAAATAACTCCACGAAATTAACTATAAAGAATATTTTTTTCATTAGATTCCAAACTACTTACCTAACACACTAACAAAAATATCAAAAAAATTAAATGTGAGAAGAGGTTCTTTCATCTGGCTAAAGTAGTCTACTATCGTTTTGAAGACATCTCTTTCAAAGCCTGAGTATGTAGGCTGCTTCAGATCTGAACAGCTGGGCCCTACAAAGAAAAAAAAAAAAACAAGGGAGCAAAAAGGAGAGAACACTGATTTTCAGCCACTGAGCAAATCAGTGTTTTCTAATCCAGCCCATTAAAATGGATCATTAGAGGGAAAAAAAACCAAAAAAAAGACTGATTCTTCAAAATAAGTGAAATTTTATTGATCTACTACTTACTGATCTATTCCCAATAGGTCTAGTGAAAATACAAAGTAGAGGAAAAACATTTACAGACTAGTTAAACTTTTATATAATTAATTTAAATAAGCTACACTGGAAGGAGAATACACATTGACAAGTCTTTTCCAACTTTCTTTTAGAAACAGGATTTAATAAAGTGGCGTAGACACAGTCAGTTCAATTTATTTTTTGGGGGATGTTTGTGGGATCTTTTTCCCCTTCTGAATTTACTTACAATTTACTAGACATTTCATTGCAGATAATATCCAATGAGGTAGTTCCTCTGCAAAGTGAAGAAACAGAAATTAAAATGACAAAAAAGAAAATAACAAGAAAAATATTCAACTGTTAGAAAAAAGCAAAGCTGAAAACAATTTAACTTTCTTCTTGTGCAGTAAATCAAGTGACTCCAAAGGCAGGCTATACCTTAATGTAGGATCTAGCTTGAATTACGTCTATACTTCAGTACCTGTACTGCTATCATACAGTTATGCATTCTCCCCTTGCAGCTCAATCAGCAAAACAGGTCATATTACAAATCTTTAACCTACTCTAAAAAAAAAATCAGACTAAACTAGTTCTAGATACAGTCTTCCCCGGTGCTATACAATCAAGTGTTTACTTTGTACCCAAGATGATGAAAAGCACTCATATATTCAGTTTTGCCATTTCTGCAAGGAGAAAGTTAGTATTTTGAGATGGTCCAACTGCCTTTGAAATGAGCACAGATATGCTCTGAAGGTAGTTTTATTCATAACCAAACCAGGTTTCAATGTCATATTTAAATTTCTCTACAAATCTTACGAAAATCATGGTGGCAGTAATAATGTGATAGATCAGACCAGTAAAGATGCTTTCTTTTTTCCCTGATGTGCAAAACAGTTTTAAACATGGCACTATCTTCAAAACTCAAAACTCTCTCAATGCACATCTTGGTTCTCTCACAATTTTTAATACTGAAAACTCTCTCAAAGTACATTTTGGATCTCTCAATGTATTTTAATACATTTTTTCTTCATGTAAACACTTCAGTTCAGGTAATTAAAAGTGTAGGGCCAAGAAAGTTACCTTGAAGTGATTAATATCCCTATATTTATAAATGGTTAAAAGTTGCTGCTGTCTTACATTCATTTTTCAACTCTACTAAAGCCAGAATTTGTTTAAGAGAGTAAATATAGATTAAACCCTGACTCTTACTATTGGGATAGCAGAGGAGAGCAATAGCATTTTTAAAACAATAGCATTATAAAAACTAGAGTTTTTACAAAGCAGATTGCAATATAAAAAAAAAAAGAAAATTTCTAAAATACTCACTTGATTTGTCTTCTAAAGTGACAATGCCTTGCTTATTGACATTATATACATTTTGAACTATATGTTTTGAATTCACAAGTTTTGTGTCTAACACTTCATCCAGAGAATCCAAACCCAACACCTTTTGTAATCTGCAAAAATACATAAACATAACTTCACACACCATCTAATCTGGAAAAAGCAAACATGAAGTATTAGGATACAATTAGGATACAATTCAGAAAAAAAAGAGAGTTTCATTTCAAAGGGAATATCTCCAGTTGGACGATAGCCATAAGGACCATTCAGGGCAACTCCTTCTCACAAAACTGCCTAGATTTATAGAATATCCTAAACTGGAAGGGATCCACAAAGATCAACTCCTGGCTCTTCACAGCACAACCACAAAAATTATACTCCATGCCTGACAGCACTGTCCAAACACCTCTTGAACTCTGTCAGGCTTAGGTGCTGTGACCACTTCCCTGGGAGGCCTGTTCCAGAGCCCAATAACCCCCTGGATGAGGACTCTTTTCCTAATATCCAATGTAAACCTCCCCTGACAACTTCAGGCCGTTCCCTCCGTCCTGTCACTGGCCACCACAGAGAAGAGACCAGTGTTTTAGTGCCTAGAAAAGGTCTAGCAATTTTAATACCTAAAAGTATACCATGTAACTGAAAGCGCGGCCAACAAGCTCCTCGAACTCTGTAGGGCTTGGTGCTGTGCCCACTTCCTCAGGGAGGCAGTTCCAGTGCCCAGTCACTCTCTGACTGAAGAACCCTTCCCTAATGTGGAGTCTGAACCTCCCCAGCTGCTTGATTCCATCTCCTTGTGTCCTATTGCTGCTCACCAGAGATCTTCAACATCTCCCCCCACTCCCCTCTCCAGAAACTGTAGGCTGCAATGAGGGCACCCCCAGCTTTCTCAAAACTTTTGGTGACTGTATAGCTCTTTGCTCTATCCAGATCTCACTGCAGGTCCTGTCCGCCCTTGAAGGAGTCCAAAGTTCCTTCTAACCTAATATCATGGACAAACTTAATGTACATTCAGTTCCTCCATCCATACCATTTACGAAAACATGAAAGAGTAGTGGCCCTAGAATGAAGCCCTGCAGACCCCCACTGATGACTGCTCACCAGAGATAACCACATTTACCACAATCCTTTGTGTTTGACCCAAGAGCCAGCTGCTCACCCAACAACATCATGGGCTCATCAAGCTGCATGCTGGACAATTTATTAGAAGGATACTGTGAGAGGTAGTATTAAAAGCTTTGCTTAAATGCAAATAAACGACATCAACTAACTTCTCTTGGTCAACTAGATGGGTGACCTTGTCATAAAAGAAAATTTAATTGATTACACAGTATTTTCCCCTTCTGAAACTGTGCTGGCTATGACCAATGACTCTGTGTCTCTCAAATATTTTATTATTAACTCCCAGAATAATTTTCCATAATTTTACAGGCACCGAAGTGATACTGACAGGCCCGTAATTAACAGGGTCTTTGTTCTTTGCTTTCTTAAAGTTGAGAAAATAGCTGCCAGCTTCCAGACAACAGGGGCCTCTCCAGAATCCCAAGGTAAATAAAA
This sequence comes from Loriotus luctuosus, assembly GCA_035582745.1. Classification (NCBI taxonomy): domain Eukaryota; kingdom Metazoa; phylum Chordata; class Aves; order Passeriformes; family Thraupidae; genus Loriotus; species Loriotus luctuosus. Next base: position 54,738,669 of record JAWWEY010000130.1, on the reverse strand, counting down.
AAAAACAAGGAGAGAGATCCTGCGATAACATCATCCAGCTCTTTCAGTACCCTGAGATGAATCCCATTGGGCTTCATAGCTTTAAGCATATACAGCTCAAGCAGAGAGTTTCAAACAAATTCATGGTCAGCTGTGAGTCTCCCTATTCCCACAGTCATACTCTTCCAACACAGAGCTGTGGGAGTCCCAGTGTCAATTATCAAACTTAAAAGAGTCCAGGACTTTCTGTCACATGAATGCTACTTCTCCCTGATCAAGTTGTCAGGGTTTCAGCATCCTTCCACACAATCTGCTGTACCAACCCTGTTTGCCCACCATTATCTTTTGGTTGCTAGAGCTCTATAGGAGCCTTTACGTGAAGGAGGGTCTTAGTCACCACTGCCCCTGGTCTCACTTGTCCAGGTCCTGTCAGCTGCTGCCATGTGAGCTCCAGGCTACCAGGGTGTCTCTCCATTCCCCTGAAGTTTCTTTGGTTCAGGAAACCCAGAATACACATGCCCTCTGCTGCCCGTCATGCTGGCACCAAAACTGCTCACCTCAGCACCGAGCGCATTATGTGCAGATAATGTGCTAGGTTTATACTAAAGTCGTCCTTAAAGTCGTCGTCAACCATGCTGTAATATCAGCTAGTGCATATTATTTTTTCCTCTGCAGAAATAGTCCAAAGCAATAGCTTTAACTTTGCATAGGAGATTCCATTTGAATATAGCAAATGAATCTCTAAGCTGAATCTTAAAGCTTCAGCACTCAATTAGCTATGCCATTTATCTCATACAAAGTATTGTACTTGCCATTGAAAGGTTCCATAGCACTTCTACATAAGTGCTTTTATTTCCTAGCAACAAGAAAAAGAGACAGAGAAGAAAAGCGATTAAACAAGGCAAAGCCCACACAACAAAGAATTGCATAACACAACATGCAGAAGTCAAAAGGTACTAAGCACAGTAAAATTTTTTTTCAGACTTTATTTGCTGAATTTGTTAGCCAAATAACAAGTGGTAGACTTAGTCTAGACACTATGGCTTTGAAGGCAATGATGAAAAGTGAGTGGGTGAAATTACAAGTGTTACCAGAGAAGATGGACAAGACTATTACCTACTACACAGTTTCACTATAAGAGCAAATGACTCATAAGTATACTCACCGTGATAAAGTCATGGATTTCCATATCTCTTCTATATTTGTTTGTGTTAGTTCTCTGCGGAACACAAGTTTGCATGCCGGTACTTCCCCGATAGCTATGCTGTGTCGCTTGTACCACATCTCAGAGTTCTGAAATCAGAAAAAACCCTCCTGATTAACTGGTGGCTTTTCAAGTGTTAAACAGTATAAAACATTTATAGTACAGAATTGCAAGTGTTCTTAAATTCCAGTGATGTCTTCAGGATGCAAGGTCAGTATTTATATTTAAGAGAAATGAAATATTTTCTCAATCTTACACAACTCTTCTCAATTCCATAACTTGTCCAAAGCTGAAAAATTTTGTGTGTCAGAATAGCCATTAGAATTCAGGAGTCAATGGTCTTTAATCCTAGGTTCAGGTCCTATTCATGATTAAAATCAGTTCATCTGCCATTTTAAGATTAAAAATCTGTTTATGGAAAAGTTACTGGAGAATTATGATACCAAAGAGTTAGAAAAAAAATCCTTGTTCAGCATATACTAAAATAATTAAACATTAAGTTCAATAACAGGTTCTAATACATAAAGAAAGTAAAAGCAAATCACTACATCTGAAGGCGCCCATCAGATCTAGTCCACCATTATAAAAGTGTAAAGTAAAGCTGAGAATGCAGAATATCACTATCCTTCACGCAACCTTCATATCCAAGCTTATTCTTGAACATTGTCATGAAGGTATCAATGGGTGGACATACATTGCAGCTTGTATCAGCAGCATCCTTTTCAAGCGAAAACTCCTAATCATTCCAGTTCTTTGATTTACGCTACAGACCAGTGCTATAGCACATTAAAAGTATTCCTAATAACCAAACCACAAAATGCATTCCAGGAATGCACTTAAATACTCCAAGCACTAACTGTCTGTCATTCCATGGCAGACTAGACTAGAGCTAGTTGGAGGCAAATAGCACCCTCTGAAATCAGGGGTCTGGTCTTTCATATCAGTATTTCAATGACACAGACCCATGCTCATCAATCTATACACAACCACTTAGTGCTCAGATTGATGCTGAAGCAATTCAAGGTACCACCATTTTCAGCTGTCTACTTCAGCATTCCAGTGGAAGCTAGACCTAATTATAAAAGAGGTAGCAGAAAGAAGCTTATAGCTTTGCCTCACTTACAGCCCACTGTATTAATCCAAACTGCCAATGGAAGAGATTTTGAGCTGTGCCAAACTCTATGCTGTTGCATCCAAGTCAGATGCAGACTTTTGCTAATTCTTATCAGGTCAGGATGCTTGGATGGAAATTCAGGGCACAGTTGGAGGCTGTAATATATTACACCTGCAACAGATACTTGCTCAGTAACTAAAATACTCCATTTTCTCATTCTCATTTCCTGTCTTTGGCACCATCTTTTCTTCTACCTTTGGCACCATCTTTTCTTCTACTATTGAAGCACTAAGGACCATGCCTTTCCTCTTCAGAAGCTTGCTGTACATGAAGAGTACACTTGATTTGCACATAGTTGGATTGTAAATATTGAATAGCTGTTAATTCAGAACATTTAAATGTCCAACAAAATGGTAGGAGCTACTTTTCCAAATAGACTGTGGTTTATCAAGAAATCTAAGGTCAGACTCCTGCTCTGAAGGGCAGTAATAAAAGGCAAAAATCATCAAAGAAATCCCGAGTTCACAAATTACGAGAACGTACACTGAAGGAAGACCTCAGAATATACACAAATCCAGAAGCCTAGTCTTTTACTATGTCAAGATGAACAGAGTTGATATAATTTTGTTTTACTAATAAAAGCAAGTTTTTTCAACAACTTTACTGGATCAATCCACATAAGTATAAGACCCGATGACTTTCCGAGCTTACAAAGAACAACTGAAAAATCAGGACCACTTCTCCTTAGCCAAAACAAATTCCTTATAAAAAAGGAAATTGAGTCAGTAACAGTACTTACAGCAGCTAGGAAGGTTTTAATAACTGTATATATTCTGATATCTGAAGTGTCCAAATACAGTGTGATTATTTTGTCTGGTGTTGCAGACATCTTTATTGAAAAATCCTTTCCTTAGGATTTTTCCTCCTGAGAAGCTGAAAGGCCTCAGGAACAAAATGTAAAAAATGGTTACCTGCTGCTGGGGAACACAACAGGTGGATCTTTGATTGGTCCATGTTGGTTGTTTCCAATTAACGGCCAATCACAGCCCAGCTGGCTCAGACAGAGAGTCTGAGGTGTAAGCCTTTGTTATCATTCTTTCTTTTTCTATTCCTAGCTAGCCTTCTGATGAAATCCTTTCTTCTATTATTTTAGTATAGTTTTAATATAATACATATCATAAAATAATAAATCAAGCCTTCTGAAACATGGAGTCAGATCCTCATCTCTTCCCTAATCCTAAGACCCCTGTGAACACAGTCACAGTCTGGTAATATAATAAATGCCCTCTTCGAATTTGAGCAAACTGGAATGAAATATGGAAAAATACACCCATGACGAACTCAGGTTCCTCAGGGCATTGCAATCTGCAGCACAAAGAACACAAAAATATTCCTTCTCCAGCAAATTTTAAGAAAAACTTAACTTCACAAAAGTTTAGAATAGAAGTATTTAGCATTTAATTTTATAAGCAAGTATTTTGAGACACAACATAGAGGTCATCAGCTCAGTTTTGCTTTCCAAATTTGCTTTTGTCTGGGTAAATAAAACTGGGTGCCTTACCATTGCGACGGATTTCACTGGGATGTGTTCTTGAGAAGGGCTAGCCCTTGGTTCATTCCAGTCTGGAAATTTAATTACTTCCTTTCCACATGAAGGTTTCTTTGGATATGACTTCAGTGGCGAGGAAGGAGGAAATCTACAATTAGAGAACATTTTTAAAGTCTCTGAATGCCAACCTAATCCCTATTTACCAATGCAAAACCGTAGTCAGCCTTCACATGCAAAAACACAACAAATGCTTTGGACATTCACAGCCCAACTTAGTTCGCTGTAAACTGGTGTTGCGTGATATGTAAAACATCGTGGAGTGTCTTGTTTGCCCTCCAGCTGCTGCTCCAGAACAGTTCAGGTGCTTTGTACCTCCCACGACATAGCTGAGCCTTGGGTGAATGCCTGCTGTCCCTGTGCGTCTCATACAGCACTAGCTGTCTTTGCATTGACAATGACATAGGTCTTCACTAGGAGATGTTGATTCTGCTGAAAAAGCTGTGGGGATGTTTTCCCCCATGTCAAGTGCTTTGTTAGCATGCATTTCCTAAAGCAAAGCTACATAGCTAAGTCACATGACTAACACTCAGATTTAGTTAGAGTGCATGCAAGTGTCCACACAAAGTTTTGCCCACATTACCAGGTTCTTCTGCGTTTACATGCTTTCTGTGCGAAGATCATATCCTGCAGTTCTTTTCTGGATCATATCCTGCAGTTCTTTTTTCCAGCTGGTTTTGCAGGTAACTATTTGACTTCTTAAGGCATTTCAAGAAGTGCCTTGAAGAAATTAGCAGAAATAAGCCCTAAACCAGCCCTTGTAGAAAAGAAGGAAAACAAACTATCCAGCTTGACCAGCATCAAATTATTGCTAAGCTTAGGTCAGAGCATGTATAAAGGAACTAATGACAGCATATCAGAAAGACAAATCAGTTCGATGGAAACACCTCTTCAGACTGGCCCAGATCCAATTCTGTCAACTTTTGCACCCAGGTTTTAGATGCTGAGATTCCTGATGCTCTAAGCAACTGCTTAAGCCTCATTAACTTTTTTAAAACAGAACATAAAAGACACATGTCCGTGACTTTGCAACAAAAGCTTGCACACTGCTGGAGAGCATACATACATATCCTCCCAGAAAAAACTGCTTGAGAAACTCTCAAGTTACTCCAAAATGTTACCCCATCCTCTAAAGGCACTTCAAACATTTAATAAGTTTTTCATTTTGATTTGTTCTGCAGTTTGGTTAGTCCAGTACTGTTACACTGAATGGTTAAACACATTGATTGTTTTGACCACACACACTGAGCATTTTCACAGTGCCCTTCAACAGCACATCTGCAACACAGAGAGATCACTTCTGTCAGAAAAACCCCCAGAATCAGCAGCAAGCACTTCACTCTCATCCTGCAGGATTTACTCTGTTTGTTAATGGTAAGCCAGACTACATGGCAGATGTTCAGCTGCTGAGTGTTCTCAACCATTTTTCAGGTATTTATTATTTCTTAAGAGTTTAGTGTTAAAATAGAACATACCCACATATCTGTAAGCCTTTTTCCTTTGCCTTACACTATTCTCAGTAGTTTCCTGTTTCTTCTCCAGTTCTTCACAATTTTTAGCTTTGTGTCATTTGCTGCCCTGTTTTGCAACCAATCAGTAAAAGAATAAGTTCTTACAGCCAGAAAAAGGAGGTGCATTCCCCTTTCTCAGGTAGCATTACAGCAAGATCTAGATGGAGAAGGATTAATGTCACTCAAAGCAAAGGACTGATAAACACTCCAAGGCTGACACATCAAGTTCAGAATTGGTTATAGCCATCAACACTAGTTTGGGGAGTTTATAAAAAGAGGAACTAGAGATACATGTTTGTGTCCAGAACAAGGTCAACAGTGATGTCTGAGATATAACAATATTACTGCTGAATTCCCAAAAGATTGCTATCACTGCAAGAGTGCTAACCCCTTTCCTTTTGATAGAATAGCTTAGATTCAAAAAAAAAGTATAAAGCCCAACAGCTTCCAAAACTGTAACTTCTCATTCATTACTGTAGAGTCAGCTGAGCCAGTAAGTCAGGACACACTGGTAAGTCTTTGCTATTTTTAGAAGTCACATTAGATCTCTTCTTCATATTTAATACTTGCCAAATATTCTCACACAATCCAACTTTTTGCAATATTTCTTTTGCATACTCTGTGGATGATTAAGAGCAGACATCTACACTTACATGTGAAGTAAATGAGTGACACAACTGTGTACCACAGCGTGCCGTTACAGCATGTTAACACATAAATTTATACAGAAGGTATGAACCATGTAACTTTTCCAAAGTTAGCACTGTCAGTAGAATTGGCT
>JAWWEY010000130.1:54713551-54727270 GCA_035582745.1 Loriotus luctuosus | reverse complement strand
GCTCTCCACATGAACTGCTGGGAACTGCACACTGATGATTCGAAGATCAAGCATCTAAAATTCAGGGCTTGCAACTGAAATCTCAAGTCATCCCAATGCTTTGAGATCTACTTTCAAGCTGCCATGAGAGCCGACAGCTACAGGGACTAAATAGTGAATAGATAAAATAGAAATTACTTTTTGTTTGCTGTTAAAAACTTGATGTAATCTCAAAAGAAAACATTTGCATCTCATGTCCAACCTAAAGCTTACATTCCTTTATCATTTACAATGCACTGTAAATGTCAGTAAATTGAAAGTGTTAAGGTAACAAAGCTTATGTTCTTGGAATTATGCAACAGGGAGGCTATTAAAATCTGCCTCAAAGTCTTGAGTATTTGAAAATCCCACAGATCAGATTAAGTAAAAAGCAAATATTGCAAGTTACTTTTTTTTCTAGTGTTGTAGAAAACAGTACCTTTAATAGTAACATTAATATAAACACATTTGATTCCTCATTTCCAGGTCTGTTGCATGCACCAATTTCTTTAGTAAACTTATGCAGTACAAACGCAACTTGCAAATAGCAAGTTCTTTTGATTTCTACACAAATGTGACCCTAACAATCTTCCTAACCTTGGAAAACAACATACTGGGTAAGTCTACACAGAATGGAGCCATGCCCAGTCACCACTGCCTGCCCCACCTTCAGAAGCTCAGAGAATGTCACATATTTTTTTTTGCCTGGTTCCAGAGAAGGTAACTGGAGTAACTAACCTTCAGCTGATAAAAACAAGACCCAAGAACAAAAAAAGAAGATGACACAAACTCTTTCTAGACATGTATTTCAATAGATAATGGAAATGGAAGAAAGTAGAGCACAGTACAATCACGGTAGGCAACATTTCAGCTTAAATCATTAAATCAATTTTTTTTTTACATTTTATTTGACTACTAAGATTTTGGCTGTTGAATTAAAAGATTCCACCTAGCCCCACTTCACAAACAGCACAGGGTAGCAATTTAAAGTATATTCATAAACACATTGAACAACAAGAATATTTGGCTACTACAGTGAACAAATCAGTAAGATGTTTTGATCACTATGCTACAAGACAATTCAGATAATCCCCATATTAGTAGCTTTCCAACATTTACGATAATGTTCAACTGAGTAGAACATGAAATGAATTCAGTTCTTCTAGTAAAAGACAGTATATCCAAAAATCTGTGATCTTCAAATGAAACGCTATGTTTTAACAGATTAACACAATCCTTCCTTTAAAGTAATACAGTTTATAAACAGATGTAACAATGTTTATGTATTAACTATATTAATATGCCTTAGATTCTATAAACAGTACTTACTGAAGAATCGCTCTTATAATAAAATGCAGCTGACAGTATTAGCAACTTACAACATTAAAAGTGAAGTATTTTTTATCCCCCTCAAAGTGTGTTCAAAGTACTCAGTACTTGTCATACACATTTTAGTTTTTCCAATTATCTTTATTTTCGTGCATTTTCTAGATAGAGATCTCTGTCTTTTTTAATCAGAGATCTGCAGTTCTTCCCCACTCCCATGTTCTGAATCCCAAATAACTTACGGTAAAAATACAAATTCTGTTTTGGAAGAAAACATACAAAATATACACCATGTAGTGTGCACACCTAAACGTCTTGATTGTCAAGTAGTGCAAGTTTCCCCATTGACATATACACTTCTTTGGTTTTAGAGACAAGAATTTGTTTCACTGATCTTTGCTGATGCCATTTCTTGCCATTTTTGGCAGTCTTTGTCCCTTCGTGTAAGCATGGTACCAGAAGTGGAGAAACAAGACTAAAAACATGGAGCCGTAAAGCCAGATAATAAACATGAAAATTGGATACTGGTACGGACAATCATCCATGACGTAGATTTGTCCTATATGGACTGTAATCATAATAAACTGGACCTGGAGGAAAAAGGTGAAGAAAATAAGTGCTTTTAAAATAAATTACAGTCTTACTACAGAAGTTTAAAAAATTTCAGCATAGGTTTGTTTGTTGAAAAACAGATAGTAGAGGTGAAGTGGGTGGAAAGCAAGGAGCAACAGGGACAACAATACAAGTTCCTAATATGACACAGATGCACCTTTGTAGCCCCTCTCACCAAAATATTATTCCACTGAAAAACAGGTTTACATAAAAAAGGAAGAGAGAATCTGGGATAAACTAAGAAACTGATTGTAATAGATTAGGATTCTACCCTGGCCAGTTCAGATAAAAAGGAAGGACACAGACAGTGTTTGTCCAGTGACAAATGGGAGGCTCCTTTAGAAAAATTAGCCAGGCAAAAAAAACCCAAAAAAAACCAAAGAAAGTAATCATTACAGGTTTAAGGAACAATAATTCCTACCTTCCCTGCCTTCCCTGCACACTAGTATGTGACAAAAATACACTCCACATGAACTCCAAGTTAAAAGTCCACTGGTAGTGCCTCTAGGTCAAAAAGACCAAGTTATAAATATTCAGGCTACATTGTTCAGAGTTGCACATGGTTACATGAACTATTCAACCAAAACCAGCCCTGGTGCAAGCAGACAGGGTGCTCCTTTACCTCCTTCATCAGCATCTTTGCTCATTCTAAGCCATTTGTTTAGCCAGAAACTGAATATTGAAAATTCACCCATTAAATGAGGTGGGCATGAAAAAGCACTCAGAAGAGCAACCTTTTGAAAGTGACCTAAAGTGGATAAAACACTTAATATACCCACATTGCAAGAGTGAGTATGTTTTTGTGCTCTGGGGAGACCATTAAAGAGAAGTAAATTTTCTAAACACAACATTTCCTATAGAAGAACATCAAGTTGTAAATACATACTTTTTCCCTTTCCTTACTACATGTTACATGTAGTTACTAGTTACATGTGTATTCTGTACATTAATTGTATTTTCTTGCTGGAAATTTATATTTTAATAATTTTTATACAAGCAATGAGTCTCGTAAATATATTTACCAAGTACTGCATAACTGAAAACTTATTTGTCTAAATCTGTGATTACAGTGAATGCTGAAGTTGGCAGATAGAAGTATATTACTGTGAAGAGCTCAAACATTTTGTTATCCTCAATTAAACATTAGTAAATCTTATACCAACTGTAAGTTCCACACATGGGCATAACTGAAAGGACAAATGTATTGCTTTTCATCTGTGTTAGCTGCAATCAGGTTTTTGAGAGGTGCTTATGTCAAAGACAGTTACTCACAAGTTGTATAGTTGTCATGTACTTTTTCCACCACAAATATTTATGATAGGCCGGTCCCAAAGAACAGATTCCATAGTAAGTGTACATGACAACATGCACAATACAGTTCAGCAAAGCATGAAATGTTCCTAAACCACCTGTAGAAAAACAAGACATGGTAGTCGGTATTACAGTGGTAATACAGGATGTATTTAAAAAGCCACTGAGGTCCCAGTAGGTTGTCTTGAGCCAGGGTATGAAAAACATGTACCACAAAACCTAGACTTTGACTAACCCTCAAGGTACTTTACCAGAATTGCATTAATACCAGTTCTGATGGATCACATCAGTTTTTTGTCTCAGAAAAGGTTTATCTAAGCATTCCCAAAACAGCAGTAAAACCCAGCTGATCTAATTATATGTAAAAACATTTTAGTGGAATTTTTTGTTCTTTGGGTTCATTTTTTTATTATTTTTTTATTAAAACCTGTATTTAATAAAGACACAGAAAAGTTGGTAGAAAGCATTCCTCCTGTTTTTTGCCTCCTTTCTAGACATCATGATGAACTTGAAAAAGTTGTAGAGGATAAGTAATAAGTCTCTTCTCAATACAGATTTGTAGATTCACAGGGAATGAAATACAGTTTCAGACAGTAAGTTTTCATAATCATGGACAAGTGTCTCACAGATCCGTTGTCAATCTCAAAACATACTAACAGTGCCAGGGAAACTTAAGTAGGGCCCATTCTGGGATAAATTTATGACAAACCATTAACACATGAGCATTTCAAAGAACAAGTAAGGAAATACTTCCTTTTTCGTTGGATTAACTATGGAACTACATGATCCTGCTCAGAGTAGCTTTATTTTAATGAATGCAAGAAATTAGGGGTAAAAATGATCCAAGAAGCAGCAGACAGCAAAGTATTTTTAAAAGAAACATGGACATGAAAACAATGATCATCAAAAAGAAAACAAGATGACATTATAGGAGACATTTAGTGAGAAAAAGAGTGCCATTTTCCCATTTAGAATCATTCCAATTAAAAATAAAACATATTTTGTGTTTTTAGTAGCTCACACTAATCTTCCAGCTTGAGAAGGCATAACTCCTCCAGCTGTGATTGCAAACTTTCTTTGAAACTTAGCTATTTGTATTTTTAAAAATAATTTGAATGTTCTTACAGTTCAAATATACATACTTTTTTTGGCTTGTGCAGTGAATATGCAGAAATAAAAATAAATAGCTAAAGGAGAGAAAAAAGGAACGTACACAACAGTACAAAAATATGCTCCAAAAAATAACATTAAGCATCATTTTATAATTCTCTATTTATATCAGATCAGAGAAAAAATAGCAACTCCATCCCTAACTGTTGGTATTTTACAAACAGGTAGAAAACTTTACAGATGCTGCTCTTTAGAAGGACAAGCACTGATGAAACTGAATGCAAAGTAAACATCAGCAGGACTGAAATTCTTGGAAAAAAAATTAAACATCAAACAAGAGTATTTGGAAAGATAAATGTAAAGATAAGCAATAGAGTTTTTGGAATACACACAGCTCTGCATAAATGTGAGGGACTGTTACTAGCAGGGGACAAAACAATTCTTACACACTTTGCTGAAGGTATTTGTCAAATTATCACATGGGAAATTTGAATCCAATGCAAAATCAGAAGCCTGTAGCTGGTATACTGATCCAACGTCCAGATAAAAAGGAGAAAGTTAATCACCTATAAGTGGAAAATTTTCAAGGTTGAAGAGGAGGAACTGTTATTTGCTGCAGGTTTCCTTCTGCAGACCTATAAACACACTGGGGTGTATGCTGAGACAACCATTTACAGTTTTATTATTAACTTAATACCAGTCACTCGGCAAGATTTGAGGAATAAGTAATCAATTCAACACTTTCCTAATAACAGAAACTTAACAAATACAATATATCCATTTATAGACAAGGAGAAGCTGCACACTGGAAAAGTTCAAAAGATGTACAAATTTTCTAGACTGCTTTCTGGACCACTCCAGAAAAAAACCAGACATAAAATAGACACTAACAGATCAGACTGAAAAGCAATGGAATAACTGCTTCATCAATTCATCACATATTTTCTGGGACAAAAAAAGAAAAAAAACCACAAAACATATTTCTAGGTAAACATGTATGAAACCCCACTATTTCTCAGTAGAAGATCCTAAAAAACCCTGTCCTGTCCCAGAAGTGGATTCATAAATGCCTGTGCATTTCTCCACTCTGTGCTTTTCAGAGTATTCTCATGGCAAGTTGTATTTATTAGTGGTGCACACTGGTAATGTGGCATAGGAAAATGCATGCAAAGACACACTGAGCAGGAAAGGAAAAAGTGAAGGTAAGCTGATAGTGGTGAAAGAGTTTAAATTCAAAACAATTCAAGTGTGTTTCTTTAATAAAGAAGGTCCAGAAAATATTTCTGTAGTTTTATGAAAGTTGAAGTATCAGGTGTATATAAATCCCACTCATGCTACCTAAAGCCAATAAAAGAAACTGCAACAAAGACCAAGTAATTTCTCAAACAGGAAAAAAAAAATGAACATAGTCCTCCCCTCCAACTCCATTCTAACATTTTAGGGGTTGAAGGGGTTCTAACATTGAAGCAGTTTCAACAGAGTTATTTACTTCATGTATCTCCCCTAGCACTTACGCTTTTTCAATGACTTCTCATTTTCATCTAATAATGGTTTTTGCTTGTACCCAACTCTCTTCTCTGCACCTCTTCTCCCCATAAGAAATCAACACTGAACAAAATGCTGTCAAATAGGAAAAATGAGTAATCCCCACCCATTTAAATAATTATGGTGATCTCAGTTGTTCCAAAAAATACTGCAGAAGTCTAAATTTAAGAACACTGATGTTTCCAAGGTGTGTAATTCTCTTTCTTTTTTTTTGTCTACCATAGGTAACTGTCACTACCAGAAGATATGTTCAACCTAAACTCCAATCTCTCTCCATACCTGCAGCGAATTTGACGCCAAACCACCAGGTCCATGGCATGATGGAATGATGAAAGACATGCAGGAATGTAACTTGGTTGTTTTTCTTACGCAGCACAAAAAATATCTGAAACAGATTTTTAATGAACAGAATGTTACAGAAAAATGTTAAATCCAACATATGTAAAGGAAGATATACACACATCAGTGCTGGTTGCTCACTACTATACATTTAAAAGTTCTTCACAGTTATAGTGTTGGGAGAAGAAAGAAAACTGAGCAACTGTCTGGCTATGCAAACTAGTTTCCAAAAAACTTAAAACCAATAAGTAAAATCCAACTGTGAAATGTCAAAAGCCAAGGCAAGCTTTGAAATCAAATGTCAAAGGTAGAGCCATCACCTACATGTGCAACAAACCATGTAAGATGGACTTGCCTGGACTAAGAAATCTCAACAAGCATCAGATTTTAAGCCCTTGAACCACTAATGAAAGGCCATTTGAGAAAATTACCTGAAGGACTAACAGTAGAAAAACTATGTTAGAGAAATAGCACTTTATTATGAACTCTGACTTAGCTACCATTGGAAAACATTAAAATTGTACAAAATATATGTATGTGTTCTTAAATTATATTGACATGCTGCATTTAAAAGGGCAGGCATCAAGGAAAATGTTAAGGGAAGACAGCAAAAAAAATGTAAGAAATCAGGTCATGGAAAGGGTAGTATCAGATGGCAAGCAAACAAACACAGAAGAAAAGAAGTCTGGTGTGCCAGAGAAAACATTTGGAATCAGCTGATTTAAATACAGCTAAGAATTTACCTTTGCAATAAAACAAAGAAGCTGATGAGAAACAAGTGCCTAGTTGTCTGTATTCAAACAAAACAATTTTTAAAAAAAAATTGTGACTAATTAAAAAGGAGCATTATAACCTGTGGGGAATAAAGGCAAATAGAGGAATATACATATCAGGATTTTCCAGTTTTCCTGACACTTCCATTACCATTCCATTTGGTTTAGTCAGTAAGATCTCCCGGTGTTGAATCATGAACATTTGCAGATGAAAAGTCAGATGGCCAGCTTTGCTCAGAGGATGTAGAACATCCTCATTGCTCATGAGTCAACTCCTGAACCATCACTATTGCATCTCAAACAACATGGCAAAAACTGCAGCTAATTCCAACACTCAGAAGCTGTTTTGAAAATACATCAGTCAGTCCTATCTGGTGCCAGTCTTGGGAAAATGGCTGCTGGTGCTGACCGAGGTCTGCATTCTGCTTCAACGCATTGCTGCTCAGACTTTGCTTGGAACAGGTTAGAGTGGCAGCCTGACATCAAACATCCCTATAATCACAACACTCAAGACAATCTCAGGAATTTAGACCAAGTAGGTATGGCAATTTTGTCCTGCATTCAGAGCTGCTGATGATATGAATGGGGAAGATAAAATCTGAAGATGATGTGAAAGAAATATTCAGCATGATCAACTGGTTTTTACCTGCAATGTTGAGACAAGCATTACAGATTAGTGTACTCAGCTGTTAGGCAAGTTATCCAGACTTCCTAAATATTGTTGTTCCCTCATTAACATTTTTCCTGATAATGAAGGAAGAACGTGTTAAAAAGACAATGAGATACAAAGAGACAAGAGGGGTAAACATTGTGATGATATTCTAATAATTGAAGATTGGAGGATTAAATAAAAAGCAACTTATATCCTAAACTCTGAACAGTACCAGTTCTTCTACTGTGAAAAGAAAACAGAACAACCTCTTTTATTAGGCTACAAATACTTACAGTGTCTAATAATTCAATGAATTTGGAAAAGAAGTAAAGCCAACAAGTTCGCACCATCTGCAAGAATAAAAATCAAATTGTCAAACCATAAAAGTCATAGCAGAACAAATGATTATCTATATAAAGGAAAGTATTGGGCCAAGTGATGTTCCAAGGTTGATAGAAATATTTAAATGTATAGTTTGACTATTTTTTCTTTAAACTTAAAGGAATTTTAAAACCAACAAAAACAAACCAATGAATTCCTTGCCTCTTTCTTTCTCCAACCATCCCTCCAGTTAACTCACTTGCTCTGCATTATGCAAGAGAGTATTTCCATTTAGTGCATTCCACTCTACAACAGTGCATTCAAAATGCAGGCTGTTCAAAAAGCATTTCTAAAACTAAAGCAAATGTATAACACACTACTTTGAACTACTTGGTCTAGTGGAAGTTGTCCTTACTCATATCAGGGGCATTGGAGCTAGATGATCTCCAAGGTCACTTCCACCCCAAACCAGTCTATTGTTCTATGATAACAGTTCACCTTTGTCTTTGGCAACTTACTCTTAGAGCTGTCGGTGACCTCGAGTAGTCAACGATATCGCACCGGAATGAGTATCCTGTGGCCCAGCCTGACATAAGAAACTGGAGGAAAAAAAGGGCAAAGATTAACTTTACATCTTTTGAAAAATTCATTAATTTTGGATTACTTTTGCAATCACTAAGCAGGAGGGGAAAAACAATATTAAAAACACATTAAATCAGCAACTTTGTCAATCATCTACCTGTGTGTGGGATAGCTACCACAAAAATCCTTTGCTGTTGCAGATTAATGAATTTCTAATTCCAGGACCACACCCATAGACAAGAATTTTCTTCCTACACCCATTATTTCAGCTTTAGTAACTGAAGGGAAGAAAGAGATGCATCTCAAAACCAGTGTTAAAAAACAACTTACTGTGTAAGACCACAAAACCAGATACAATTATTTTTAAAATTGCTATCACAGCTAACTGTCTTAATACAAAAAGGAATACAACACAGCATCTTAATACTCTAACAAAACCAGCACAACAGAAAGCCATTGCTAATTATCATTAAAGACAAGGAACAAATCAATATGCATTATGTATATTTAATACCATAGTCTCTAAAATTCTGCTTAGTTAAACTTCATGGTTCAATTAGTTTTCCACTCATATGAGTGACGAGAAGCTACAACTGAGAGCACATGACCAAAGAACTATTTGTACCAAATATAATGTAATCTTTTCCCTTGGAATATATTGAAGTTTGGACAAGAGCAACAATATTAGTGTTATAGTTGGCTTATTCTACTGCCAGCCACTATGACATCTGCATTGTATTTTATACCTTCATGTTGTTTCCCATTATCATCATCCACTCATGCATGGTAAGAGCTTCACCACTCCTAACTGAAGCAAGCTTTAGCCCGTTTAACTTCCTGATTGAAGAACTGATTGCTTAAAAAAAACAGGTTTCTTTAGAACACCAGCACTAGAACATCCACCAAATGACTTGGTTCCAAAAAGGGGAATAATTAGCTTCTTGCTGACCACCAGACAATAGCAGACATTCAATTGGTTACACTCTGTCCATGCACTCTTTCATGAAATTGTAACATGGAAGTCTTGACAGCAGACTTATTGAATGTTGTGCCAGTGTCAGACACTAACAGAAGTTTAATTTTTTTCTTTTATTGTTTCTCTGTGGGTTTTTTGGTTTTTTTTTTGTTTGCTTCTGAGGTTTATAACCAAAACCAAACTTAGAACTAAATTCCAAAAAATTGTCTAAATAGCAAAAGTGTTTTCATCTTGCCCACCACCTTTCATGAAGTCATGACACAAAATAGCTGCTGCTGCAGTACCTTTAGAGAGCTTAGAAGAAATGTCAGGTAGTTCACTGTAACTCATTATAAGATTCATGCAAATTAAGCTAACAGGAACATATCCAGCCAGTTTGGCACAATAAAAAATCTGACAGCTTTTTGTTACTAGTTTGCCAAGCCTGAAATAGCCACATGGCCTAGGAGTCACACACAGGGTCAGTACCAGCACAGTGGTGCTTCACCAAGCAAATGTGTAAGGCTGTCATTCACACAATACCATCAACAAATAGCTACACTTCAAAAAACCCCACCAAAGCCCACCAAATCCCAACAAACAAATAAAGCCCAACAGCAGCAAAATCTCAACATTGCTTTTGAAAACAAAAAGAGAATTTGCTATTTTGGGGTTGTGGGGAAAAGCAGTGTTAAAGATACTAATAATTTGGGCTTGGTGGGGGAAAGCAGGGGGCAGAGGTTAGAGGTTTTTTGTTCAGAGGGGTTTTGTTTCTTCATTTAAAGGACAAAAATGCCTTGAATTAGATTTTGTTAACCTCTGTCAGTGATTTCTGCCATTTAAAAGGCAGATCTAACTGAAGATTATTTCATTGTAGACACACTCTATACAGTGTTTGAAATATCAGTTGTTGTTCCTTCCCTTAAGGGGAGGTTGTCACATTATCACCTAGGAGGACAGAAACAATTACTAAGAAAATCATATTGTCTGCTTTTCCTGATGCAGTACAAAGAATTTAAATGATGAAAACTTTAAACTTTTTAAATTATATATAATAACACAAAATGTTTCATGTTCTCTCTTTCTGGGTATGACTTATTCTCTTTTTCCAAGAATTACAAGTTTAGCATACAGCTTGGAGGATGATAATTACTGCCATGACAATAACATTTTTTTGAAAATTGCAGTGTAGGACTTATATTAATAAATTTATTAAAAGTTAGTTGTTAAGACATGAAATATATAAGTACATTACAAACACAGTACTTACTTCATAAGTCATATATAAAGAGAGGGCTACCACGCTAAAATTATAAAATGTCATGATCTGCCTGAGTTCAAAAGGTTTTTTATTTTCCATGAGTTTGGGTCCCAAGGAAGTGACAAAATAAACGTAGGTTCCAATGATAAAAGTTGTTGGAAAAGGTGAAGACATGAGTGGCCAGCCTTCCAGTCTTGGATCTAGAGGGGGTAGAGGGAGAAAAAAAAAATCAGAGGTCTACAGTACTTACTAAAACAGCTACAGAAAAGCATTTAATTCCTGATGGTCTAGGTTTTTCTGTCACTGATCACATTTCAGAGTCCATTCACCTCAAATCCATACTGACTGGATAACATGATTTAACCTATGTAGCACTCAGTGCTTCTTTCTTCACATATAATGAAAAGGAGACACAGACTCACAAGTGACATAATTTTCTGTCTTTACAGCACAACAAAGCACACACTTTCACACGACAAGAAAGTTATAATACAACAAGCAAATGTTGCAAGTTATTCCACAGTTATGCCAGAGAGCTGTATTGCAGAGGCACCTCCTCCTAAGCACACCCCACTCCCTCTCCCTGCAGATGAGGCTGGCAGGTGTTTCATCTGAGCATCACCATGATTTCACTGCACCCTTCTGTAGTTCATCACAGAGTCCCAGATCACCAAAGACTGCCACATTTCTCCATAAGCAGGTGAACTTACACAAACCTCATGTAATTTTTATTTTCTTTAATTTTCTTTACGCTGACTTTTGGAAGATTTGGCTCAGAATGATCCCAAACTTAACCACTGATTGCTTTCTGTTGCTTTCATGGTTTGCTGCAGTATTTTAAGGGTAAAATTATACTAGTGTTATTTTTGTCAAGTGTTCAATTCATAGCCAAATGTTTCAAGTCAGCGAATTTTCAACCCACAGCATTCAAGCAACCTTTCACCCATGAGATCTTCTGATGTGGTTAACAGCCACTGGCAGTGTAAAAACAGATTGACGAGGAGAGCACATTACAATGCTGCTCACAGCTTGTGATGTGCCAGTGCTGCTGCCCACAGACCAAGGAGGACTGTGACCCACAGCATGAGGAATCTGCTTGTGTTTGCTGCAGGAGAACACCATCTCTTCACAGCTGACTGTTTTTGTTGTATCCACCCTTGCCCTGCTCCTACCAAACCTTTCCCTCTGTTCTTCCCAGCCTGATCCTGAGAAAACCACATTCTACCACTAACACTATGATACAAAATGCCAAATACAAGCACTGTTGGGCATGGACACAACTCAGGTTCTGGAGTCATGGACACTGCAAAAGAAATGCTCGCTCGCTCCCAATCCACTTCATCCCATGAGTCATACTAATTAAACTCCCTGCTCACTTGCAGGCTGTGCTTCTACAGAACAAGTGAAGTTGTGCTCAGCTATGCTAGAAAAGATAAATCAGTAATCATATATATCTAACCTTAACCACTTCTCAATTTTTTTTCCAGGAATTAGATAATCCCTGTCACTATCTGTCTACCACAGCGAGAAACACTGAGAGTGATGGGTCTTAACCCCAAAATTGAGGTCTTCTCTATCAGCCTTTGGTAAGCAAACAGAATAAGAGAGTGGCAACATAAAATCAAAGTGTGATTAATATCCCTTACTAACTGCAACAACAGACAAACATCCCTTTTCAAATTACCACTGTGACAGAGTTAATTACTCTGAGGATTAATTTCAAAATACTGAAACTTATCAGGGCTTGGGTTCTTTTTATCACTTTGCAAAAGCAAAATGCAAGACGCAATGTGCATTAATTAACAGATAAAATGCAATTGTTTGGTAATGAAAGAGAGTTGAAACTATACATTCAGCACCATAGGAATAACTAAAACTATATATTCAGGCAATCGGAGACACTGACAGGAGAATCACTAACTTTATTTACTCTGACTTTAATTCCATAAACTACCTGAGTTTTGTTTACTTCCTATTTCAAAATGCAGAAACTAGACTGCCGTGTTAATAGGTAACCTGGCAAGTCTTACAAATATTCACAGGATGACAAAGCTGCTTCTAAGTTGATAAACAGCACACCTAGCATAGCTACACATTGCTATTCAAAATTATTGGGAGTTAGTAAGTTTTAGATTTAAGTGACTCACCGGCATCTTTAATCCATTCATCATACAGTAGTATAGCCTTTGATGTCAGATTGCTAAAGGCCATTTTCACTTGATTTTTATGATGCTGCCTGCAGAAAACAAGCCAAAACAGAAATACAGATTTTTATCAATAAAGAAAGATTAATAAAGTTTTTTGGGAAAGATTTTCAGGAAGCAGAGTGGTAAAAAAAGAGAAAAGACTAACAGAGCACCATATGTGAAACACAGATCAGGAAGCATTAGCTGGCCACATCCCACTATCCTTGGGTGAAATTTATAGCAGAGCTGTTATGCACAACAATATGATTTTGCAATCTCTACATACAAACCAGGTGCTTCCGTGCCATAAACTGTTATCTCAAGAAACTGTGCTGTGGTTAACCATTACAGTTAAGAGGTAAAGATGAATCAGCAACAGATGCTTAAATTATTTTTTATCGCCATCTCCACTTAAAGTCCAAGCCGCTGATATATGAGGAAGCTCAGCTTTGCAATATTTATTATTGGAAAAAAAATTCTAAATAATAAGTATTTCCAAGGTATGTGGGAAGGAGAAAAGGTACCAATATGTCAGCATACTCCTTTTAAATACAATAATTAGCCATGTTATAATCAGTATGCAAATCCCACTCTGATGAATCAACTGTTTCCACACCAGAATCATGGAATGTCACAGTACCAACAGCAGCACCATTAACCCAAAAATTATCCAGCACAGCCACTTTGCATGCAGTACCTCCTACTTATGTAAAACTTTTCAGAGAAGT
>JAWWEY010000130.1:54685739-54704415 GCA_035582745.1 Loriotus luctuosus | reverse complement strand
TAACGCAGCAATTTACAGTAGTTGAACTGCTCCCACACCACTCTCCCATGCTGACGTGAGCTAATTTGCTTTACCATTGTTTCCACTGCCTTGCACTTGCTCAACCTACCCACCCTCTGGGTCCTGGGCCGATATCCTGGGCAGCAAAATAATGCATTCCTTCTGCTCCTATTTTGCTTGCATTGCAGTAGGCAGGCATAAATTTTAAAGGCAGCTGACCTAGAACTGACACCCTCCCTTCTCTCCCCCCTCTTTTCAAGCTTCCATGCACCATAGTGGACATGCTGCTGAGCATTGTAAACATCAGCAAGTGCACCCTCCCTGGGAAGCTCTTCCAAGAGAGCGGGAACCAGCTGTGCTGGCACCTTTGGCAGTGACCCGCACAGCGCAACGTCAGCTCGGGGACATGTGACACGGGCACAGCGACAGGTGGTGGCAGAACTTTGGGGTGACAAAAGCCACTTTAAAGGAAATGTCCTAAGTGCTTTTTAAACTAAGGTCTCAGAACACTCCTCCTACTCAAGAAAGCATGCTGACAGTATCACTAAAAAGCTGCTGCTCCTACGTCCAGTTTTGGCACATGTACTTTTTGGAGCACTCCAGGAAGCAACTACACTGCCACATCCTAAATCCTCCCAATCCAGAGCTGATAATTTATACAGCTGCAGCTGGAAGTTTCAAATCACCAAGGATTATGCAGGGAGGTATACAGGACTTAGGTTGTTGTTGTTTAAATTAACATTCTTCAGCATGATGAAAGGTTTGGTTAATCACTATGAAGCGCACTCATGAGTATTAGTATCAGGCAACCCATGAAGGCACCACTGTTTGGAGACACAGGCCTCTCAGTCAGAACAACTAAATAGAGCAGTAAAGTCAATTTCTCATGGCACTCAATTTTTTATTTCAACATCCCAAAGAAGACCTCCACTTAAAAAAAAATAATAATAAATAGGTAATTAGCTTACACTTACATGTGACCAAACTTACTGTGGAAGGGAGAAAGTGAAATACAAATTTCTGAAATGTAAAAGCCAGATGTTTCTATTATACCTCATACTCAATGGAGGAATCACAATGGGGTGGAGAATGGAAATGGACAGGAAATAGGCATCTGAAGTTTAAGGATAACCGGAGGAAATTACCCCACAGGCTCATCCTGAAGTCAAAGCCACTTGCATTGTGATTATATGTTGAATCCAGAGATAAATGCATGGAAATTAGCACATTATAAACCCCCTCTTGATTCTATTCAAAATTTGAGTAAGTTTTTGGGTACCACTCCAGCCATCCTGCATGTTGCTTACACTACTTGCCTGATAACTTTCCCCAGTACCTTTTCCTTTTGAGATGACTCACCCGTTGGAGGCAGATCCAGTTTGGCAGCTTGGGCACATGGGATGAACACAAGAATGGGAGCACCTTTGCTTTCACACAGTGCTAGCAGCAGTTCCAAAAATACTCTTTTTCACTTGCTATGCAGATACCCTTCTAAGGACTATGGAAGTGCTGGACTTTCAAAGGGTTCTTGTGACAGACTTGGAGGTCAGAACTCAATAAACAGTACAGAATAGGAATATTCATGTTTGCCTGTAAGTATTGGAGTGAGGAAACATCCAGACACAGTGACCCAGAGCAGGCAAAGGCCTGCAGGAACCAAAGAAAAAGGCTGCATGGACAACACAATGTTGCATGGACAGTATTCAGAAAACAGCCTAACCTCAACAGCTCGCATGAAAGCAAAATTATCCATTACTTAAAAACATTAACTGGTTTGATCTGCAAAAGTATATAATAAGATTTTTTAAAACCAGATCTTGTTATGATAATTCAGCTTTAAAATATATAAATTTTTCATTCAAATTCCAAGAAATCAATATGCAAGAGTTTACAGAACAAAATGCAAAATAGAGGTTGATATTATGGGCAAAGATACATTAATGACAATACACAGCCATGAAGGCATACATCTGCTCCAGATCTAATTATCTAGACCTTAGTTCCTTTGCTAATAGGGTCTAAAAGTCTTCATTATTTTGCACTTCCTGGAAGCTCAAGAACAGCACAAAAAGCAGCACTGTGCAGCCCATGAGTTTGTAACTCAGAGCTTTTTTAAATCAGCCTGGAACACCAAACAGTAACTTCACAGAGAAGCAGAATCAAACAACACATCCATGCACAAGTTTAATCACAGGTATATAAGGATTTTTCCATCTTCTTTCAATATTTTCCACTACCACAATAGAATGTATTTTAACCATCGTTCCAATCGCTTGGAGACCACCCAGGATCACAAGACGTCTCTGCAGTTTAAAATACAACAGTTCATCCAGACAGCATGGAGGGATGAACCAGCTATCCCTGGTCAAGGCAACTGCACTTTTTTTATCCTCTTTTCGATCCTGAAAGATTGCCAAATATAAATAGCTTAAAAAAAAAAAGAAAGAGATCCCATCAACAAAGTGCATTAGGCAATGGATATGCAACATCAGAATAACACAGGAGACAATAATACTTCCAACAAAGAAGCTTGGCAAGCAGCAGAGTACTCAGCCTAATACTAATGTTCCTTTAAAACACCAGTATACTAGAAACAGACAATTGTCTAACAGTCTACTCAGCATGCTACAGCAGTAAAACAGAATAAAACTGGACTGTCTCCAATACAAAAGAAAATTAGACTTATGTATAGCTATGCATTTAAGTTATCAAAAATAGTCTATTTGACATACAGGTTCCAATGCCTTGCAGGAGAGATCAGTCAGTGGGTTTGGTTCACTCTCTGTATGAAGTTCTCAGCTCTCAGAGAAAAATGGGCATGTCTTCTACCAATCAACACAGCAAAGCTGTAAACAAAATCAAAGTGTTGTGTGCTGGTTCAATACTCCAGTTAATAAGCAAAACTAGCAGGCCACACCCCCCTGTCTGAACCTAAAGCAACGCCATAGCCCTCATCATGAAAGCAAACCTGATTTGCTTCTGCTTTTCTTCTGCTTCACTTCACAATGACTCTATTGCTCACATTTAAGCCAAACAATTTGCTTTTGCACATATTCTTTGTCTTACATATACATTATTCAGGTGCAGGTTCATCCAGCTGACCATTCCAAAAAGCGTGATGCCATCCCACTGACTGGAAAGGAAGACTGGATCTCTTCCCACTGCAGTCATCTCAAAGAATGAGCCAAGGTCATATAATTTCATGGTCTGTAAAAGTGACTCCCTCACTTATCACAGAAGTCTTTCTAGATTCAATCAAGTGTGATGCTTCAGCACCTTGGATGAAAGCAACTGATGAAATATCACATTTTACAACAATATGCGTAAACTCTCTACAGGATAAAAGCAAGAACACCAGATTGCACAATTTCCACACCTCCAGAGGCAATTTTCCATTCCATACTTTTAAATGTAGTTCAGATGGGGTACATGAGATGTTCAGTTTTAAAATAAAATAGCAACCTCATTTCAAAACTGGGAAAAATTCCAGAGCAAACCAGACCTCAACATAGTCCAGTCCATGTTCAGGAACACTTTCTCCACAACCTTCTGAGAAGCTCCCCCTAACTGATTAAGTGGATCACTTCAGTTTACAAAAAGCTGTTTCAGGACGATCTGAAATTCAGATGGAGAATACTTACCCCTTAAGATTTCAAGCAGTCATTTAAAGACTAGTTGAAGAGAGGCACAGAATATTCTAATGGCACCTGTATTTTACATTCCCTCCTCTCTTTCTAGAATCTGCCATGCTCCTAGTTAGATGTTAAACTGGGTGAACCTCCTAAACATCTAAGAGCTATGGCATGAGGCTATTTACAGTCTTGTCTTAAAGTTTTTTTCCTTTCTCATGTAAAAACAAGCAAACTCCCTAACAACCTGACTTGTTACAGAACAACAGGTGCTACAGAAACAATATTGTCAGCACAGCAGAAGTAATGAGAGTGATTGTAACGAGGCTTTTGAGAACCTTACAAGTAGTTTTATGAAAGGATTCATTTCAAAGTTGACAGTGAACATTTGAGTTTACTTCATTATCCTCTTGGCTTTGATCATCTGTATATTCTACAATACTCATTCACAAGAAACAAAGGGGGACAGGGCACTTCCAAAGTAATAATAATAGTAGTAATAATAATTTCATTAAGCTTGTCAGATCCCTTCTGTAGAGTTAAAGACTAAAAAGTGAATTTTTTTCTTCAGCACTGAACAAACAAGCTAGAACTCTGACTACAAAATGATAAAGAATGTATTTAATCCAGATTTTTCCAACTGTACATTTAAACAAATACAGAAGGGATTGTTGTGGATGTTAAGAATGCAAACACTGTAAAACACACTGTTCTCTTGCAATATACTTGAATCCAAGTAATTTTCACCTGCACAAAAGGAAACCTTGCCAGCTACTACTTCTCTGAACTGATTACAGACATTTCCAGATGACCATCTCCATCTATTCATAATGCCACAACTTTCCTGAAAGAAAGAACATAGTACCAATGTGAACCATTCCCATACTCTAAAAGCATACAGAGAACAACTGAATCAGGTTTTTGTGACTTGGCTTTAAGTCATTTCAGGACTGATGATACAATGCAAATTATTTCCAAATCAACAAACTGATCTTTGTGAGTCAGAGTCCAGCAAAAGTCGTCCCCTTCTTTTGTTAGAAAACAAAGAATAAAAGGAATAGAGTAAGCTGTATTTTTATCTCAGGCACAGCCATAAACCCTGAATGCCATCACTGGGATAGGAGCATTCTCTTGAATTCCAGCCGTGAGATGCCTGTTGAAACTTAGCAGCTTTTTGCACAGTACATCCTATTTCTTTGCACAGGGTTTTGCAGTGCACTAGACAAACTTTTGCTCACATTCACATGCATTCAGTGAGGCATTGCTTTAAAAAAAAAGAAAAAAGTCCTTGAATAGAGATTCCAGGCACAGAGCCCAATGTGCAAGGCCCATATCAATATAAAACATAATCCAAACTACAAAGAATTCACAATACAATTAAACACAGGCAGGCAGCATGTAGGAATTCATAAAGCTGCTACAAGCAGCTTCTCTTGAGCACAGCCTGCTCAAGTAGAGCAAGTCTGGCTGTTTACAGGGTAAGTTTGCAATTAGAAGAGCACTTTTAATAGTAGCAATGTAATTTTAATCAACCTCTCTCCCCATTACTCATATCTGCTCCTATGTCACCCTTGACTTCTGCTGGAACAACCATTTTTCTGGCTGCATAATAAAACAGATTGGGAAACAGACCCAGCACAGGAGAGCAAGCTTCACAGAAAAAGAAAGTTTTTTTTTTAACCCAGACTGTTTCCTCAGTGCTTCTTAGCACCAGCATTCACCAAGAAGTACTCCAGCCCAAAAGAAAAGTGACACAAGAAGCACATACAAAGAAAAGCATGTGGAATAAGAGAAATGTTGGTGAAACTGCAGAATCAGGCTAAGTAGGTATCACAAGCAGAGTGGAGATAAGGGTTCATGTGTTTGCTGCTTTTATCCTGGCAGAGTTAAAAGGGGCAATCTGAATACCATTGCTCCTAGCAAATAAGGTGATTCATAGAGTTTACTGACACCTGTATTTGTCCTCCTTGTGACATCTGTGCCTCTCTGCAGGTGGAAGCCAAAGTTTGCTTTGGGCTGGATAAGCTTCACAAGTAGTTTTTAAGAGATTTGTGTGCTACCTCAGGATTTTGAAATTAAATGCTACTGAAATTCAATTCCTTAGACTCTCATCAAGAACCAAGATAACACTTAAAGACACTTAAATCTGTGATTTTCTAAACTGTTTATTCATCTCACATTACTCCATTCACAAACCACTTATAGGTGTTTTCTAATCAACATCTTCAGTGATAAATTGCTTTGTGTAGCCATCATAAGCAGGCAGAACGAAAAAACAAAAAACATGCGGAAGAAAAAAAAAGACATCTTGACAGACACATTGAAAGTACATTTTACTTTGTGAATTCACTAAAATAGAAAAAAAAATTACCAAAAAAACAAAATTAAAACCAACTAACTATTCAATACTTGCATGTCAATGGTCAGCAGTAAACACTGAAACCAAAGACAAGTAAAGATAAGAAACACCCGAGTTATTCTGGTGTCTCTCATCAGTGTAAACTCACATACTTAACTTTTTATGTTTTGGATTTCAACTAAATGTCATATACATAGAAAAAAAAAATCTTAACTGCTACATCACTGGCAACTTTGCCAAACTTTTGGCAAATTGGAGATGTGACAACAGGCACTTAAATTACTGCATGTCCCTCTAGCTTTAGAGGCACCCTTTAAACTGAGCTGTTTAAAGAAAAGTACAATCAGTTTACAAAATTAACTACTAGATTTGTTAATTCTTTTGTTCTAATAACCTCATATTTTTGAGGAGTAAAAGGTTTTGTTTCCACCCTGCATTTGCCCTTTACATGCAGCAGTGAGCCTCGGTAGTGGGTGAGGTCCCAGGGCAAGCACATGGGACTTGCTCCCTAGCACTGTGGAACAATGCAGAGTAACCACTCAGCTTTCAGGGCAGCTTTCAAGCAAAGACCAACTTCCCTTTAAGTACTCAGGCCTACAAAACTGCTGTTTTAAGCCAACAATCTATAAACCGAAGTAGACAAAAACATACCTAAGTCTGCCATTTCTTGAATTTAATACATACTTGAGCAACAAGAAACTGATAAAACTCTGCCCATGTGCCACGTGCTGTGACTTCATGAAAGAAAACCAGAATAGTGAAGAGCTGCAGTGAGGGACAGAGGAATAGCGACAGGAACAAGTATTTCTTCCTTTCCAGCTGCCCAGGCTTTGAGAACCAGCCTAAAGTTTCAGACATCCATTAGCGTGAAGAGAATATGAGTGTTGGGCTACAACATTATTTGTATAAAATATGCTGCGCCACTGAAGATGTCAACATCCTATCTATTCATATTTGCCTATATACTATAGCTCTACTATCCATATTTTACAAGTCATCCTTGAACCACTTCAGGCAAAACAACACAGTTGGTCTAAACCCATAACTGATATCTACACCATCTTATGTGTCTTTCACCACACCAGACTTTACCAGGAAAATTATGGGGCAGCAGCCTCTGACAGCCATGCTGAGGCAGTCATCAGGCAGGGAGAGATGCCACATGAAGTCTGCCAAGCTTAGATCCACAGTACAACAAACACAATTTCACAAGCAGCTAATGAAGATCCATAAAGGGATCTTGGCTCCCTTCCACCTCCTGCCCTTGAACATGGCACAGAGGTGACATTCTCCCACTTCCCTCACCCTACACATGCCTCCCATGCCTATCTCATGCACTGCTTGTGCCTCTGCCTCACTCTGCAGCTGCCCACACCTCCAGAAATTTGTGTGTTAGGCAACCAGATATGGACAGGCCAGAGGAAGCAGACATACTGTGCAGAAGCAGCTTCAAGAGGAAGAGCAGAAGTCCAGAGTGGGAAAAAAAAAAGATTGCCAGCTTATTGCAGTAGAGAGAAACAAAGTCAGGAAAGGCACAGAGAGGCACGGGGTGCACACTTGGCAAATGCCATCAAGTCATGTCAAGATACAAAAACGCCCCTGATTAGTTCTTTTACTGATATGCCACCAGTTGATAGGCATTTCATGGTATTTCCTGAGTTTCATAATGAGTTAAATCCTATTTGGCTTGTATTACTTGACTAATGCTGTGGCATCTTTCCCAACACATTCCATGAATATTGCTTCCTGTACCAGAACCTGTCTTGCTCTACCAATACGTTCTAATTAGAAAGATCACATTATATTGAAATACCATAAAGTTGCATTATTCTGTATTATCAACAGAGGTGCTGCCTAGCAAGAATTTCAAAGAATCATAGAATGGCCTGGGTTGGAAAGATCACCTAGTTCCAAACTCCTGCCATGGCCAGGGACACCTTTCACTAGACCACGTTGTTCAGAGCTTCATCCAGCCTGGGCCTTTCAGGGATGGGGCATCCACAGCTTCTCTGGGCAAACTCTTCCAGTGCCTCACTTTAAGCCTATGTTTCTCTAGGTTTTCAAATCCTAGGTCTTTGTACATTTTCTTCAGGTAAACATGTGAGTACAAGTGCTCCCACTCCTCAGGGAAATGTTTTCAGGGTACATCCACACTGCCTAATGCCATGGCAATACACCATGATTCCACTTCTACCTGAGGCAGCTCCAAGGCAGCCTGAGTGTGTTCCGGGCAGCACCCCAAGTGTTGAGCAGCAGAATAAATCAGACAGCATGTTCCCAGGCTGCTCCCAACAACCAGAAAAACTTGTTGAAACTTCTCCCACATGGTACTACTCAGTACAGACCCACACATGGGTCTGGGAAGACCTGAATTACAATGAAGTAAGGAAGAGAGTATACATGCCTGTAAGTTTTCTGGTTTGTCTGAACAACTTTAATTAACATACTTTGATTTCCTATGCAAGCAAAAAAAAAAAAATCAGTAAGAGCTGGTTTGCTGCCTCACTATGACTTTTCAAGCATCACACTATTCTGTCCTGGTGACAGCAACACCCAAGACCCAACCAAAGTTTCAATTCAAAACGTATTTACAAATTAAGTATCCACAAACTTACAATTTTATAACAAAATACATGACAGCTACAGTTGCAAAGGACAAGTAAGTCTAAGAGGCTGCTCCAATGTAGCCTCATCAACCCCCCCAACTGGCACTGACCTGCCTCCTTGGCTCCTGGCCTCGCTGTCTATGTGGCCAGTCCTTAAGGACAGACCTGCCCCACATGGCAGCAAAGGTGACCCGTCTCCAAAGACGAGGAAAGCAGCAAAGCCAGACAGCAACCCTTCCAGCTTGCCAGACAACCCCTGGCTAGACATCACCCCTCCAGCCCTACATTTTAATATCACCATCTTAAGCACATGGGCCACACCTCACCCCTGATTGCCTCCAACCTTCACCCTTGAAGAGAAAAACCTCCGTTTCTTGCTGCCTGGGATCACCCCTTGGGATCAATAAGTGTGGGAAGAAAAAAGCATTTTTCAGCAATAAGGTCCCTGATGTAGTGGGGCCATGCACATGCCACGATGTACGTTGTTCTTCATGACATGTTCTATTCATGTGAGGCATAGCCACAGATCCTTGAGAGACAGGCACCGGGAGGCGTGGGGCACAGCCAGAGGGTTTGGAGGAACAAGTACTGCTTAGTGCCGGACCCGGTGAAAGGGTTTAGGGGCACAGACACGGTGCAGTGTAGCGCACAGTGAGAAAGCTTGGAGGCAAGGCACCGCAGGGTGAAGTACACTCAGTGGGGCTGGAGGAGGAAGCACCACGGGGCACTGCCTGAGCGTCTGGAAGTATGGCACAGGAGGGTGCGGACAGGGAGAGGGATCAGGGACGCAGGTGCACCCAGAGGACGAAGGTGGGGAGTAAAAAGGCTCAGCGCGGAACAGAAAGGGGTTTGCGGAAGAGAGAAGAGGTACGCGGGAGCAACCAGGGAGTCAGGGAGTTTGAAAGGAAGGAAGGCAGGAGGCAGCCCCAGACCCGTCCCGTCCCGCCCAGCCCTGCACGCCCCAGCGCGGGACAGACCCTGCGGAAGAACGCCGTAGACTCCTGCTCCCGGGATCGCCGCGGTGCCCCGCGCTCCGGTTTCCCGCTCCCGCCGGACCCACTCACGTGGCAGCAGCGCGCCCCACCTGTCCCCGCACCGCCGGGCGGCAACTGCGCGGCGGCACCGCGCGGCCCGCGGGAGGGCGCGGAGGGGGCGGCCCGCACCGCTCCGCTCCGCCCTGGCACCGCCCCCGCTCCGCCCCGCTCCGCCCCGGCACCGCCCTCCGCACCGCCCCCCGCTCCACCCCGGCACCGCCCTCCGCACCGCCCCACTCCGGCGCCGCTCGCCGCACCGCCCTCCGCCCCGCTCCGCTTCGGCACCGCCCCGCTCCGCTTCGGCAGCGCCCCCCGCACCGCCCCTCGCTCCGCCCCGCTCCGCCCCAGCAGCCCTCCGTGCAGCCCTCCGTGCAGCCCTCCGCTGTGCCTTCACACCGCCCCGCACCGCCCCGCACGTCTCAGTCGACCGGGGCCCAGGGCTAAGGATTGGGAACCTTCGTGAGCGAGACCAGAGAAGGCCGCAAGTGCGACCCGAGAGTTGGAGCACTTCCCCTGCGAGCAGAGGGAGTTGGGGATGTTCAGCCTGAGGAGAAGTCTTCGGGGAGATCTTATAGTACATTTTACTGCCTCAGCGAGGCTATAGGAAAGATGGGGAGGGACTTTTAACAAGGGCATGTAGTGATATGACAAGGGGGAATGGCTTTGAATTGAAAGAGGGTAAGTTTAGAATGGATATTAGGAATAAGTTCTCCATTGTGAGGGTGTTGAGGCACTGGCACAGGTTGCCTAGAGAAGTTGTGGATGTCCCATTCCTGGCAGTGTTCAAGGCCAGCCTGGAGAAGGCTTCTGAACAACCTTGTCTAGGGAATGCAGTCTTTCCCCACAGCAAGGTGGCTGGAAATAGGTGCTCTTCAAGGACCCTTCCAAGCTAAACTGTTTGGTGGTCCTGTGACAACTGGTTTTCTAACTGTTGTGGTACCCACTGGTGTGATGTTAAGGGGTTCTCCAAATGCCCTTAGATCTCAATCTCACTAGCATGAAGGAGTGAAAACTGCAATGTAGCTTCTTGGTGTTGCTTTGGGATTCATGGCAGCTAAGTGTCACCCAAGGCAACACCAGGAAAGTGTAAAAATTCCTTTTTTAAAAACAAAACACAACCAGCCAGCTTTGGCTCACTGCTTTTGGGAACACTCCCACCCAAAAAAATGCAGTACTCCTCTCTTAGAGGGTGTTCAGCATGACAGTAACTGTCCCCAATGACCCTCATCTAGACAAGTGTGGGGCACAAAGAAGGTAACCGGGAATTTCTAGTGTGTAAACAGGTGCTCCATTTTAGTTGGTCTATCATTTTAGTCCACAAAAGGCTAGAAATTACAGCTTTTTGAGATAGTTAGCATGGAGATGATTGCTTGAGTCAAAAGACTGCAAAAACAACGGGTAGGGAGAGGATATGAAGGCAACTTGAAGAAAAGAGGCAAACTCATTTGAGATGTACAGAAATGCACAAGATGAAGGGTCTGTGAGCTAATGCTGTGAAATGAATGCATGGTCAATGTCAATGCAAAGATGCATAGGGAGTCTCTGAGCTCAAAGCTCAAACCTGAAGTTTGTAACAAGAGGCACAACCAGCACAGAAAGCTTGTTAAAAGTGTGGAAACATTATGAGAAGCTGACAAATAGATGGCGGGATGTGGAAAACAGTTTGTAACAGACATCCTGCAGAAGCTCCATAACACTGAGTGATTGATTAGGGTGGGGAGTAGGAAGACGATCTTGTCCTTTAGGATTTGCTTCATGCTTCTATTGGAATTGTTAGGATTATGACAGATTATGAAATCCCTGGGCTTTTGAAAGAGAGTCTTAATAAGATCATTGGGTTTGGCCAAAA
This sequence comes from Loriotus luctuosus, assembly GCA_035582745.1. Taxonomy (NCBI): domain Eukaryota; kingdom Metazoa; phylum Chordata; class Aves; order Passeriformes; family Thraupidae; genus Loriotus; species Loriotus luctuosus. Next base: position 54,692,938 of record JAWWEY010000130.1, on the reverse strand, counting down.
GGCATATGTCAAAATATGATAAACCATTGAGCAATACTGTATGTCTCACCTAGGAGGGAACAATCACATAACAAAATTAAATCATCCCTTTTCCCTTCAGCATTCAGAAGTTAGAACCATTTTTTATTTCTTGGTTTAAACCCATTTTTTTGTCTAAAATATTGGGCAAGAAAAACAAAAAACAAACTTTAGGAACCACCACATCCCTGCTCAGACAGAGTTCTTGGGAGTCTCAAGGGTAGTAAGTCTTGACTTTGTCCAGAGGGATGTGGCTTAGCCAGCAACTAATACTCCTCCTGTGTTGCAAAATCTGTTTTGCCATGCCTGATAGGGCTGCCTTGGCTAAGAAAAAATGTGATACTGGGGTGCATAGTGATAAAAAGTAGGTTACCTGTAGGCTTCAAAAATATACAGCTGATGTCATTCATGCAAAAAGAAAAGCAAGCCAAAATCCAGCCAGATGCAAACTAACAGCTCTAACACATTTGATGCCTACAGTGTTAGCATCAACAGCTTTTCTTTCTTTGGAGCCCATAAAGACAGTAAGAGTCCTTGCTTTCCATGCACTTCAGGAGCAAAGGTAATTTGAACCATCAAGCAAGTTTTTAAATGTTGGGAGAGGACAGAAATAATGGTTGACCTGTTCAGGGCAGGTAAATCATTAACATGAATCAGGAAAAAGGCAGCATGAAGGAGACAGCTGTGCCCTACACACACAAAGAAAACCGAGAAACAGAGACATTTACATTGTAAAAGAGGAGCTAGCAGCAGACGGGTTTTCTCAGTTCTTAGCATTTGAGAGCTGCACATGATATTTACTGTAAATTTAAGTAATCTGTTAAGTTCACTACATGCGTCATCCAAGAATAGGACAGGAGATAAACACAGACTCTGGAGACAGCACAATGGACTTCACAAGATGCTAAAGACACAACTACTAGTGTATGATGAATGAAGAACTGTGCTTGCCATGAACAGTGATAGCCAGTGCTTTATCTTAGTTTTTTTTGTCTTACTAGAATCCAAGTAGCTCATACGCTTTAAGAGTCTTTTAGAGACAAGCACTCGCTAGGGCTCTATTTGAAGCCTTGAACAGCTGATCAGCAGGAGAACCACAGGAACCACTCCCTACTCCAGCAACAGTGTTAGCTGCTTTTACTGACACAGTACAAGGTACTTATCCCAAGAACACCAACAGATATCTTCACACCAATCTCGAAGAGAGATGACAGGGTAACCCAGATTTTGTTTGCATGCTTTGCTTTTCTGGAGAGCACCTGGTTTGCCTGTGCACTGGTACTGGTGTTCTGAGTCACAACTGCCAAACCTGTCCAAGGCAGGTTCTGTTGCACGTGGCCGGTCTCCCACAGCCATCACAGCACTGTGTTGAGCAACTGGATTGAAAAAAAGGGCCCTCTATGCCCCTTCTCATTTTCCAGTTGGAGTTATTTTCAGACTTTTCTTACTGCTTGTTGCAGAAAATATTGCTTCTTCTCCTAATCCTCTGAGCAGAATAGTGCCTTTCATTTAGCTGAGGCTTTCTGATAATTTTTCTGCCCAGGTCTCCTCCAGAAGACTATGGATGGCCCCTTGTGTAGTGCTGGTAGTGACTTTCCAGGAGCAGTTTCCACACCACAAAGGAATTCTTCCTCAGACATGTATCATCAACTTTTCTGTGGGACACGGTGAGATGACTCAGTCCTGCTCATATCTCTCTGGATGAGTTGAGTTTTGCAGGGAGGTTTCCCCCTCTGTCTGGGGACACAGTCACTGCAGGTGACTGTACAGAAGTGAGTAGTCACTGCTGGGTTTGCATGGCTTCTTGGCACCACAAACACATACAGCGTACTCAGCTATTGTCGCATCAGCCTGTTTTAATAGCTACATGTTGACCTACATCTTGGGTTCCAGTTTTGACATTTGAACACTAGTGAATTTGATGAACTCTTGCAAATATGACAAAGCTATTCAGATACAGAATTTTCCATATAAACTCACCTATCTCAAGTAACAATATTAAAACCATTATGTCCATAGAAAGTTGTTTTGCCTCTGAGATTGATGCTAGGCAGGAGTGAAGGAAGAAGGTGCCACAAAAGTAGGGTGAATAATGACTGTTGCAAAAATATAAGAAAAAAACTTTGGTGCATGAAAAATGTCATTAAAGGGGATGTTTAATAGAAGCAGCATCATGGTGTTATACATCTCTAATATACATATGTAATATATATGTTCTAGAACATGCGTACATTTTAAACTTTCCTCGTGATGTAAATAGTACAACACGTAGAATATACTGTATATACAAAAAAAACTTAGAATGCATGCAAACACATATTATATAATGCACTTTATTATACACACACTGGGCTTGTCAAATGAATATTGATAGTGACTCACCTCCTCAGAGTGTATTGGTTGAATGCAGGCTGATTGCAACTCAATCTATACCAGGAAGGAAAATTAAATCACCCACAAAAAGTGCATTGCAGTCAACCAAAGAAGCCTGACTGAACATAATGAGAAAACTAAGATACACCTGGCCAGCCTGTTCCCAAAAATCATAACTTTGCATCAGCAGATTTTTCATTTTAGTCTGCCCCATGTCTGAAAACTGTGTCTGGAAAAAAGAGCAGGACAGTGGCTGTTCTGGAGCCTACATCTTTCAGCTTTGCACAGCTGAGAATTCTAATTCAGATGCTATCTACCAACTGTTTTAAATCTTCCGTAAGTCAAATTTTACCTGTATGCGTTACTAACACTGATGGGAGCAAAAGTTTTATCCTGTAGGAACTCACATAGACAAAGCTAAAGGAAGTGGCAATCTTTATAGGATGCTGGAGGGCTATGGGACCTGTTTGCTGTTCCTGGGTGAGAACAGCATGCTGTAATTAATCACAGCCTTATCCTTGAACTGGGTGCACAAACATGTCTAGAAACATAACCTCCTTTTAGAGAGCAGGAACTCCATGACTGCAAAAGGATTCTAACATGTATCATTAAGACAAAAAGAAAAAAACACACCAAAACCAAAGGTCAAAAAAGAAGTGAATGTCAACTTTGCAGAACACCTGCACAGTGCTGGTTAGGTTATAGCTGGCCAAGCTGACAGGTGCATGCTGTGGTGCAATCCACCAGAAGGGCTTAGAGCAGTAGGAAGATCAATAACAATAAGCTACTAGTACATGTTACACCATTTCCGAATCAGAACAATCAACAAGGATTTTACCTGATTAAAAGTTTGTTTTGGGCTTTTAGAAACAAGTAAGTTAATGAGGCAAACAAAGATAAATCAATATAGCCTGTGGAAACTCTTTGGTGCTAATGAAGATGTTGCTGTCTGTATCATCTCCACATGCCATGTGCTGCACAGCACCTGCAAGGGTAAGAAAAAATAAGATCATCAGTGTAGGCTTGAGTACCTGCTGGTTTGCACTTTAAACCTGAAAGAGACAGACTCTTTATCCCAGCAGCATGTGGTGACACAGATGTATAAGTAGCTCTCTCTCATATAATTTTCCTATTTCTTCATTAGTGAATCATCACACTCTAGGAGTTCATGGGCTGCCATGTTCCTTGAACTGGAGGGACAGGGATGCTGACAAAGAGCTCTCCCTCTGCTATGTTCAGTGTCCATGCAAAAGCTTCTACTAATTTTGCCAGATTGCAGACATTTTGTTGTGAGAATGCATTACAAAGATGGTACACCTGGGTGAAGGAATGAGAACTGACCTTCAAATCAAAACCCTTGAGTTATTTTGCTTGTTTCATACTCAGACCAACAAGGCTCAGGACATAACTTGTAAGGCAACTGAGTGTCACAGTGAGAAAGAGAAATCTAAAAAACTTTGGAGGAAGCCATTGAAAGCTCACCTCTCCCTGTTCAAAAACCAATGATCTACTTTTTTCTCCTATCCCTTCTCATATTTCTTATGCTAGTGTCCACAAGGACTCCCATAAAAATTGCATAACCTTCCTAACAGTGAAGCAGTTTTTCTTCCCTTTCTCTGCCAATCTCTGAGATATGAAGAAAAATGAAAGACTAGAAAAGGGAGCTTTATGATTAATTAGAACAAATCCCTGGTCCCTTCAGCCTTGACAGATATGACATTACTCAAGGAATTCAAAACTGAAGTAAAATCATACCAAGAAGTTACTCTAAAATTGATTCTTGATCACATTACATGCACCTAACAATACATTGTGGAAACCTAATCCTTTAATGGATTTTCATTTATTTATTTTTATAAAAGCATTCTGCAGATGGGATTGGGAAGAAAAGCAGGAAAATAAAAGTAAATTAATGGATAATCAAGGGAAAGAGGTACTCAACACATTTCTGGGAATATGGTACAGTTATGCCTGGTAGGACTCCCCATCTGATTTTAGAAAAATAAGGTTGTTTTTGTTCCCATTCTCCCCATGACAATTATGTCACCTGTGCTTGGTAAACAGGCCAGAGATTAAGAAGTTACTTTGAAACTGAAGATATAGCTACTGATACTCAAGGAAAGGTAAACCATGGGAAAATAGTTGTGAGACAGGCATGCTGTTCAAGACACTCAGTAAAGGAGCCATAGGCAAGATATTTTTCAAATGGATTAAAAGCACTGCCTCTGTCTAAATTATTGTTCCAATAAATTTAGAAGTGACTAGTTTATCAAATGTAAGAACATGCTAATTTAGTTTAATTTTTGGAGAAAATGCTAAGAAGAATAGACTGGGAATTTCAACAAATTTTTATTGTGTGGCATATAGTTTGTACTGTCTTGTCATAGCTGGGTTCCACACACAAAGAGGTTGGTATTGAAACTGAGCATCTTCATTGGCAACATGCCTGTCAGACAATTCCTGACAAAGCAGTTGCATAAACTAATTACTAATCAATCAAACAGAAATCTTTGTTATATTTCATGGCTAATGACACTTTGTGGTGTTCCATATGTGTAAGACTACCACATATCAGGCATTTTAAATTAGGCTTTTGAAATTAAGCAGAAGAATAAACAATAAAGTAAAACCAACAAACAAGCACCAACCAAAACAAAACAAACAAGGAAAAAATCTTGACTCGTGTATTTGTTTTTCTAGCAGTGTTGCAAAAGGCATAATGGATATCTTTTCTTATGATGCAGAAATGTGGACACCCAACGGCTGCACTGTGCAAACCTGCAGTTACATCCACAACTTATTAAGAGTCACAAACACTCAAAAAGTCACAAAAACTCACCATCTTCCAATGCATGTTTAGATGGCAGGTGTGCTGCAAAGTAGCAGTGGCAATCATGAAGAAAATGCTGGAGGAGTCATAGATCTGTTTTAATCTGGAGAGTGAGAGAGCACCATATGCCACCCTCAGTGGGAAAGGCATTCATGTTTCTCTTTGGACTGAGGAAGACACTGATCAGAACAGTTAGATAAACTGCCTGGTAAGATCTTATAAGGACTTACCTGAAGCATCTTAGAGAGATTTTTTGCTAGGACAAGTTACAGTCTTCAGTCCCTTCAAGTAACGAGCTGAAGCAAACACGGAAAATGTGTACAACAAAACTCTGGATGGAAGAGATGACAAAGATTTCACCTCACACTGTTGTTACCCAAAGAAAAGCTTTTTCATGCTCTGTTCTGCCCACGGTCTTCTCCTTCCTCTTTGGCAACAAGGTTATGCCATGGAAATAGGCATCAAGAATGTCCTTTCTTGCATCTTCTCTCTTTAGTGCCTTTTGAACATTCTCCAAAGGGTAGCAGAGAGTTTTAAGACCTCAACAAAACAAAGGGAAAATAAAACCACATGCTCAAATAGCCAAGATGTACTCAACATTCACTTACATAAAGCTACCTCTAGCCTTCTCCAAACAAAATATTCTGATCCTGTCTACACAGTCCTGACTAGCTAATGCAGCCATGCATACACGTCACTATATTTTCCTCCATGGGGTAGAAGGCAGCATTACAGAAACTTTTATTCCTGCATTTCTTGTTGCATCCTTCTTTTCTTTAACCTTTACAATCAAATCAGGAAAAAAATGATCCTTCACAATGCAGCCAGCACATCAACACATGCCTTCCTATTGTGATTAATGTTCTCCTTCTAAAGGATGTGCATTTACATATGCATGTCATAAGAGTTCACATAAACATATCTGAACTCCTTTTACACTTCCCAGCTCAAGTGTCTGTAACCACAGCAACAATAAACCCAGAGCAAAGAACTAAAGCTTTCCTCAAGGACTGAGTAAACTCTCTTCAGTCTGACTAGCCTGACGAAGCTGAACTGTACTTAATAAGCATCATGTCAGGAGGAGAGGTGACAGGAGAGGAGCTGGCCCCAAGAGGTTATCAAAAGTTGCCCAAGCTGTTATTCGTCTGTGCATCAATCCACTTCGGGGATTTTACTGGCCTGACTTTATTATCAGCTCAAGCAAAAAGCCTTGCATACCCCTTTGTAGGCCAACACAGATTCCTTTACATTGCCATTATTATCCTTGATCTTCCAGACAGCCACAGGAATATCTTTTAAGCAGACACTACTAGCAGGCAGAGATGTGACATGCTTGCAGAGATGGCCTAAGTAGTCTGGTTTTTTTTTGCCAAGTGCTTGAAGTTCTTTTATTCCATTCCACTTACCATAAATGGCACTTGGAACATTTCAGAAAAATGAATTTTACAATGATAAAGATGCTACTTAATCTGTTTAAATGAGGGAAGCAGAGTTATGAAACAGTGAGGCTCTAGGCTTAAATATATCAATAGGTACCTGCCTAGAAAAAGACATTCTGCCTTGGAGAATCTGGAGCCTAAATCCAGTCTAGAGGGATACAGTATGGGTAAATGAAGGTGGTATAGAATGTAATCTTATCCCCCAGTGAGTTGCAGCTGGACCAATTACTAAAGATTAGGAGCAGGCCTGATGTTAACAGGCCACACCTGTAGCCAATAAGAACGGTGGTATAAAAGAGTGGATTGGTGGGCTCTGGAGTCAGATGACTACTGCAAGGACCAAGAAGAGTCAGTGCTTAGAGGAACTGCTTGCAGAAAACATTGAGGAGGCATGAAACTCTGGTGGTACAGAATCCTTGCACTGTAATGACGTTAGAACTCTTGATATATAAGACAACAATCCAGTACTGCAGAAAGAAAACCCACCAAACAAACTAGTGAAACATCCAGTCTCAGACACCAACCGGGTTGGGGGGGGG
>JAWWEY010000130.1:54674032-54684740 GCA_035582745.1 Loriotus luctuosus | reverse complement strand
TGCATTCATAGACCAGTTCTGCACCTGAGGTAGTTTTCTCTGTGCATATGACACCCACGAGTGCAAAACCAATGATTTCTAGACAGAGCATAGGAAAATTTCAGTGCTTCTAGAAGTTAAAAATTTCTCTTTAACTAAAGCAGAAAACTAATAAATGATGCTATTTGTAATTTCTGTGATTCTGACATGGCTTCTCAAGTATTTCTAAAGAATATTTTGAAGCCTCCTCTTTAATTGTTTCCCTTACTGACAACTATTGTTTCATAGAGAGTGTTACTGCAATTAAGGTATTATATTTATTATATTTGTTGTGCTCACCTTTTCTACTGAGAGATGCAGTAAGAGAACAAAATGGAAATTCTAAACTTAGGTCAAGATTTTCAGAGACATTTCATGCTCTTGAAAGCAGCTGAAATGCTTCTTGGTAGATATAATGTAATTGTAACCAAAATAAAAGGAGTACTACTTACTGTTACTTTCTAGTCCCTCTTTTCATTCTTAAGGCAGCTTGTCTCTGTCAGATACTAAAGATGAGGAGAAGTTACATCCAAGCACTTCTGCTTTTTTTTCTGGTGGCAACACTTTGATATATGAAGCCATACAGGAATTAATGGCCTTTGTCAGGACATGCTTCCTAATCCTCTGGTCTAAGATTCTGCAAATTGCAGAGAATACTGAAGGTAGTTACTCTACATACATATAGAAGTTAGTGTTACAACAACCACAACAATGACAACAACAAAAATTAAAAATACAACAATAATTAAAAATTAAAATTTTTTCTTGTCTGAAGTAATATCATGTGATTTAAAATACTAATTCCAAAGCTTTGCTTTTCTAGCTGTACATGTACATCGTTGTATAGGGTTTGTGAGTCCAGGTTCTGGTAGCAGGAGTGGCTTCTGTGAGAAGCTGCAAGAAGCTTCCCACATGTCAGACAGATTCAATCCCAACTGGCTCCAAGATGGATCCACTGCTGGCCACAGTCAAACCAAGAAGGAACAGGTGTTAATGCACTCAGAGAAGAGTAGAGTGAGAATAGGAGAGAGGAACAGCTCCACAGACAGCAAGGTCAGTGCAGGAGGTGCTCCAGGCACCAGAGCTGAGGTCCCCCTTCAGCCCAGGGTGGAGACCATGGTGAGGCAGCTGTGCCCCTGCAGCCTATGGAGGTCCCTGGGGATGCAGAGATCCACCTGCAGTCTCTGGAGGAGACCCACACTGGAGCAGGAGGCCTGAGAGGAGGCTGTGACCCTGTGGAAGGCCTGTGCTGGAGCAGGTGCTGGCAGGGACCTGCCCACCCATGGAGAGAGGAGACCACACTGGAACAGGTTTCCTCATAGGACTTGTGAACCTGTGGGGGACCCACACTGCAGCAGGCTTTTCTTGAAGGACTGCGCCCTATGGAAAGGGATCCACACTGAAGCAGTTTCTGAAGAACTGTAGCCTGTGGGAAGAATTTGTGATGGAGAACTGTCTCCCATAGGGGACAACCCATGGTGGAGCAGGGGAGAGCCTCTTTTCCCTCAGCAATGACAATAACAATGTGTGATGAACTGACTATAACCCCCACTCCCTGTCTCCCCACATTATTATGGGGAAGGAGACAGAGCTGGGAAGAAGGAAGGAGTAGGGGAAGGCATTTTTAATTTTCTCATTATAAAGCTCTGATGTTTTTAGTAATACATTCAATTTATATCCCAAGTTCACTCTGTTTTCTGTCCTATAAATGATCCCTTCCCCATCTCTATCTCAAACGATGAGCCTTTTATTTTCTCTCCCTTGTTCAGTTGTGGAGAGTAGTGACAGAGCAGTTTCGGTGGGCACCTGACATCCAGCAGAGTCAACCAAATACCAACTACTAAAAAGCTCTTTTTATGTCCTCTGCCTAGGACTGATTTGCTGTATTCATCCCTCTCCCTCTGTGCACAGGCACTCACGCAACTCTCCTCTGTTCCACTCTGAAAGAGCACAATCCACTCTCGGAAAATTCAGTAGAAAACTTAATTGCAATCAAAATCATCAGTAGATTGTGCCACTGAAAGACAGGTCCTAAACCCATTAATGGTTAGGGGCATTAGCGGCTCCCGACATTATGTGGCATGGCATTAGCCTGCTTTCGTGCCTTCATGTCAATCTGGTAAGTGTGAACAAGCTATTGAAGCATTACAATAGCAGAGTTTCTCAATGCGGCAGGATGGAGTCAAATGTCAGGGAAGTGCGTGCTTTTTCAGGATGTTTTACTGGTTAATCTTTAACCGTTAAAAGGTTTTTAGATTAGAGTTTCTAAGAAAACACCTTATTTTTTCAAACAGGCTACAGAGAAAGGTGGGGAGGAGAACAGTCTAAGTAATATAAAAACGGAAATAGACAAAGCAGAAAAAAAAGGAAAGAAGCAACCAGAGAAGATGTAGTGGAAGAGTCTCCCTACAAATTCCTTTCATTATGCTGCATTTTAATTTTAAGAATCTAACAAGACAGAAGAGGATTTTCATTCATGGAGAGCAAAGAAGCAACCCAATTTTGCAGCAGAGCTCACTTTCTTGCCACTTGAGGAGAGGTGATGCAAAGTAAATTTTAATCATTTTGAACTCTATCACCCAGTAGCCAAGGACATTCCTGTACCCAACTGTACTGTTTTTAGCAGTCCTGAGAGGTTCAAAAACTGAAACACTGTGGTTCAAAAACTGTAGGCAGGCAGAGATGGCAGAGTGGTAAACAGGACTGGCTGTCCCTGATTTTGTCATCTCTGGTAATACCTTTGTCTTCTTGAATAGGTGACACCTCCGTCTGGAATAACATTTGGTGGGTTTGGAGTAACACAGAGTAACTACTTACTGGTACATTTCTGCGGAGTCTAATCAAGGAAATCTTCTCTGGTTTGTGTAGCATGAGCTCAGATTTTATGAGATTTGGGAGAACTCTTACTTTCCTCAAGACATTTTTGACAATAGCTTTTAGCAAAGCCAGGTGTCTCTGTCAAGGCACTGTAAAGGAATGCTACTTAGACAGCCCCTTTATTTCTTGGCTAATTATCCCATAACAATTTTTAATAATTTATAATAAAATTTGTAATATTTATAATCTGTGGATGCAATAAAATGCTTTTCTGCTTTTCTGTTAGTGTTAGACTAAGGTTTTCATCCTTTATTAAATCATTCATATGTTTAATGTACCTCTGCTAATAGTATTCAGTGGTATGACAACTGAAAGGGTTAAAGCTTTATGATACCAGAAAAGAAGATGAGTGGGTGATATGATCATGCAAAAGAAGCAAGGCCTAATGTTTGTCAGCTATGGTCAGTTGTCCATTTTCTGGGTTAGCACTAGCACAGGACACTACAACAATGGGATGGCATGGGATGCTGCTGAAAGCAGCAGAATCATCTTATAAAGTAAAATCTCAATTCTGCATGGAGCCGGCCTTGCAGCTCAGTACCGTCAAATCTTCTGTCTTGGACATAGTGACAAGAGACAAGGCAATGAGAACATTTTAAGAGAAATTAATTCAGTTTGGACTAGTGAAACTAGATTTAAATTTGACAGATTGGATTTGCATTTAACAAATCCTGATGTGAAAGGCAGCGATTTGGATAAAAAAAGAAAGATCATCTACAAATGAGCATAAATAACAAAGCTGACAGTTGGTTTACATTGCAAAAATTATTATAAAATTGAGAAATACTTTAATATAGCAGCTGGTAGTAGTAGTGATGATGATTTAGAAAGATTTCTGTAATAGCCCATCTATACTTTTATTTAACTATGTCTCTTCAGATAAACTAGACCTTGATTTATATAATCACTTTTGTATATGACTGCAAGACTTTAAGAAGCTGCAGGTGACTGAGGAGAATAATGAACACAGATAAATTATAAAATGAAAAAAATAATAAAATGCCAAGTTTTCAAGACAACATTTTGACTGAATTTAATGAATAAATGCTCCAAGTGTAAAAACCAATGAGTTGCTAGCTCATAGAAAAATATTGTACTGGGTCCAAGTGAGTTAACAAGCAGCCAGTGTGATTCTAGAAACTGCAAGTATATGTTAATACCAAGTTATGAAAAAGCTAAAGAAATCTCCCTCCCATTTTCCTTATTCTGTGGTACATTTCTGCTCTAACACAGTCAAACGTCTTTCAGATCAAAGTTCTCAAGTTCTTCTACTCAAAACACTATTTGAATTAGCAAACCTCTGTGTGCACCTAAGCAGGTAAACAAATGGAAATTGAAAAGAAAGGGGAGGACACGCCTAAGGACTGCCCAGAGAGGCTGGGTGATACTTCAAAAGCAAACAGAACTACCAATTTTAAGATGAGCTTGACAAATTACAATGGATGTATAAAGGACTAAGGACTTTGGTGTACAGACAGGCGAGGATTATGTCCTGGCTTGGAGAGCTGTGTGGGCATGGCTGTGTGCAGCAGAGAAAGGACATGCAAATTAATAGAAAAGATTATTAACAGCCTGCTGGGGAGAGAGCAGACGGAAGCTAGGGACCATGAAGGACCTGTATTTAATTTACTCTTGATAAAGCAATGGAGATAGAAGGAAGATGGAGCAATGTGAAAAGCATTGCTTTTACAGCTCCCATGACCTGGTCCACATGAAGCAGGACTTTGACCTTCAGGTCTGAAAGATCAGGGCAACACAGAAGTGAGCACTAACCGTGGTGATGCACCACTGTAGCACGGAGGATTGTTGAATTTGCACGTCCTGTGTATCTTGCGACACAAGTAGGGTTCTACCTTTTCATCTGCAAACTAGAGTGGCATCTTTGTTCCTTGTATGTGCTCATTTTGTCTGGGGTAGAGTTAATTTTCCCCACAGTATCTGTCATGGAGCTATGTTTTGGATTTGCTCTGCAAACAGTGTTGGTAACACGGGGATGTTTTAGCTGTTGCTGATCAGTGCTCACACTGTGTCAAGACCTTTCCTACTCCTCACTGTGTCCCACCAGTGAGGAGGCTGGGGGCACAAAAGCAGCTGGGAGGGGACACAACTAGGACAGTTGCCCACAACTGACCAAAGGGATATTCCATACCATATGGCATCATGCTCAGCATATGATGCTGAGGGAAAGTGAAGAGTGGGGAGAGGCACTGGTCAAGTGTTAGCAATTGTTTTTATTAGATTCAACCATCTTTCTTGAATTTTATTTCTATCTCTTTGTGGTTTGGTTTTTTCTTTGTTTGGTTGTTCTTTTGTTGTTGTGGGGTTTTTGGGTTTTTTTGGTGTATGTTGTTTTTTCTTTTTCCTTTTAATTACAATTTATAACTGCAATTGTAATTATATTTTATTTCAATTATTAGACAATTGTAATCTCAACCCATGAGTTTTCTTACTTTTACCCTTCCACTATCTGCCTGCCTCCATCCTTCTGGGATTGGGGGTAGTGAGCAACCAGTGGTGTGGTGCTTAGTTGCTCTCTGAGATTAAGCCATGACACTTCTTTTTCTTGTGCCTGTCACACTTAGTGCTTGAGTCACTACCTTTTGACTTGCATAATTTTTCCTCTTTCTGGTAGGGAAAAAATTTGTTAGCACAGTTTTCAATGCCACCAGAATATATAATTAACCTTCTTACTGATATGAGATGTACCAGTAAAGATCTTTTACATGTTTAGGCCACACAAAGCAATCCTCCGTAAGTAGTGAAACCTATAGTCCAACACAGGGGAATTCTGCTAAGCAGCAGTATAATTCTTATACTACAAGATTCAGTAATTATCACAGGTATCTACATTTAATACAGCTCATTGCTGAGTGTTATTTAAATTACTTTGATATACTTCATTAGTCAACCTAAACTTCAATAGTTAACCGGAGTGGCAGAACAGGATGAAGCAGCTATTTCAAACATTCATTTAGGCCCTCAGGTATATTAGCTGTCTGCAAAACAATTAAGTGTTCTGGAAACTTACTTTGTAAATAATGATGAATAGTATTCAGATGTCGAACTTCCATGCAACTCTAAACTAGATGACTTTTTTTCTTGGGAAACAATTTGTGCACTACTCTGAGAACATGCAATACATTCCAAACACGTGCCAAGTATGACCATTTCCCGTAGATTTGTAGGAGAACCACTCAGTCTAAGGCTCCTGTTGCAGTAGTGACAGTCCAGAACCACTGAACAGCAACAGACTTTGAATACTTAGCTTAACTTCAACTCTCATAGGCCATAATGCACAACTCAGGTACAAAAATATATTCTCTGGGCCATATATTCCACCTGGAACTACTACTGATGGGGAAAATCTATTATTTTGCAAAGTCCCCAAACATTTTTTTTCATCTTTGCTAGCATGAGAATAATCCTCAGCTGATTTCCTGTGGTGTTACAGAACAGTGTGGGAGGTGATAGCAACAGTAATTAACTGTTGAGCAACACAAGACACTCCCTTCTAACTGCCACAAAACATGAGAACTTGATATTCTTAACATACACCTACTCTCTGGTGTATCTTCTATCACAGCAAACACGGGCTCCCCAAACAGCCACGTTCATTGTGTCCTTTGACACAGTGTACCTACAGAAAATAGGAAAGAAGCCTATCAGCAAAGCTCCATCCGTCCAGGTGAACCAATGCAGCGCCCCCAGTCAGGCGGATCGGCGCGTGATGGGGCTGCTCGCATCCGCTGAACTCCACAGCCCTGTGTCACGCTGTGCCTGCAGAACACACATGCCCTAAGCCTGACAAAAGGATTATCTTTTTTTCTCTTGTGGCTCTGTTTTCTTCACAGGAGTTTCCTCCTTTCTTAAAATGGCATTGACATGTTAAAGATCCATCATACAGATCAAGATATATTTGTGTAGATGAAATTAAAACACTGCAGGCAGGCATTAATAACTGTATTTCTTTCCGAGGCCATCCTGGACTACTAACACCGAAGATTAAGAATCAGCTTTAAATTCTATATACAAATGGAACTGGCTGTCTACAAATTTAAGTTTAATTCTTGTCAGTGATATCCAGCAAAATAATATTTCTTCATTTATAATGATATGTATTTTGAGATAACTTTTCTAAAAATATGATTCAAAATTTTCTTAGAAAGTTTTAATAATTATGTTGGGAGCTAAGACCTTTAGTTAATGTAAAGTAGTCTATTCAATAAATGCCTTGAAATTAGAAACAACAGAAAGGGACAATACTCAGTATTTTCAAATGTGAAAAGAACAGCAAAAAAATATTTTAATAATCCCCTTTTCTCTGCCTCCCACATTAACCCATTTTGTATTAAACAAAGGCATATACATATCACTTTGTTGCTGAATACATTACCCAGTTCTTGCTTAAACATGTTACTTTAGATTAACATATGGCTGTAAAAGTAACTGGCTGGACCAATTTAAACTGCTGATTATAATCTCCATTTTGGCATGAGGAAATTTATTACAAAACTTGTTTAGGACTGCAGATGTATCTCTGCCTCACAGCTGTAAGAAAAGGGTGTATTTGCCATGTTCCCAGTGTACAGATCTTAGTGAGTATCTGAAAGACTCCTTAGCACAAAGCTAATACGTGCCACTAAAAATGTATTGTTTTTTTTCTAATTTAGTTGGAAGGCAAATGGTGATAAAATGAAAATTAGGAACAATGCTGTATGCCTATGCAATTAAAATATTCTTTCATGCGTAAATAAAATGTTTCCTTAATAGCCCCAAATATTTTTTTTCCAGTCTTTTGGGCTCAGTGGAATTTGGCAGGACTGGGTGTGGTTAAGGGTTGCCGGCATGTTAGATGACATTGGTTAGTTGTCATCTGGGCAGAGCCTGTGGGCTGGTGGGTAAGGCTGACTACACACACAGACATGATCAGAAGGGATGAAGATGTGGGGAGTAGTTATGCACCTGCCTAAATTCCTGGCCGCTTAGTCATCCCTTTTTACCCTCCATTCCCATTATTTTTATAAAATAGACTAAAAGAAACAAAAAGGGTGGAGGATGGAAGAAGACGTGTCCATTTCATAACTCAGCCTCAACCACACAAAAGGACTGTATTGATATGTTTTACATACTTTTGTTTAGTTGGGTATTATAACCACTAACTGCTGTCCACTGAAACTAATATACTGCTTTCAAGAACATCTCTCAGTGTCAAAACCTCAGCAGACATCTTGGTGGCTAAGTGTGAGAATAGCTGCATAACTATAGCACTTAACAGCCAATGCTCAAACTCTTTCTTTAAGGACTACTTTCACCATGCTAAAAAAACCTCTATTTGCACAGATGTTGTTGTTTAACTGATATGCCCATAATGTGACTAGGTATTGCAAACTTAGTGTGTCCTAAGCCAGTAGTAAGTTTACCCATTCACTATGGCAGATGCTGGGCCCATGTGCACTAAAGAGCCTACAATTCTCAACTATGCGAAACAGACCCTTGCCTCCGTGTAAAAATGAGGTAGGACCAAAACCAAGAACTATCCTCCAGTGGTGCCAAAGCAGTGGTACTTCAAGTACTTTTGTATCTTCTGCGCATAGATATATGTGTACGTATACATTCAAGGTAGGATAAGCACTATAACACCGGTATTAAAAAAAAGGGAAGAAAAACATAACAATGAATCTTATTGATGTTGGCAAGTCTGAGATTTTTTCAGGTTTACTATGATGGGGTTCTTAAATTTTGGATCCTAAGCTGATGGAGGAAATCATTCTTAATTTAAAAAAAAAACCCAGGTGTCTTGTGAGAAGCCTGGCCTGACAAGAAACCCAAACAATGCAAAAATGGTGGCAAGCAAATCCCTAAGTTTCAAGATTTGTCAGTCTGTGTGCAAGAGCTAGTATACCAGGCACAGCAAAAAGGGCAAAGGGAAGTAAGAATATGGTGTTAACTTGTGATTTCCTCTACTGGAGAGATAGTTATATAGAAATTCTCATGTGCTAATGCTTTCTTCTAGATCTGTGTACAGGAAGAAAAAAAGAGCAAGGTTTTTCTTGGCAGTCTTAATATCAGGTACTTGAGCATCATAACCTAGGCATAAATAATCAGAGTTCTATCTTACTGCCTCCACAGAACTCAACTTCCACTTAAGCTGAAGGAGACTTGTCTTAGGCTCTTTGTATTTCTTCAGTTGGACTAGCTCAGTCTGACTCCAGCTTCATTGTTTCCTTAGGCTAGAAGGAAAACTCTTTGATCTCTTGTAAGAACAAATAAATTCTTCTCCATCTTTTGACACTTATTGTATCAAGTTCAAATAAAAATCTCTGCCTTGGCAGACAAAAAAAGTCTTCTAAACAATATTCAATTCCCAGAACAGCCTGAAGAGATTAAATTCTCTAGAATCTAAGATTAGATTCTCTATACAGTATGACTAAATCCCAGTACAACTAGTGAGATAAGAGTGTAGTTCATTGCAGCCTAAACTCTCTCCTTAAACTCTTAACTTATACTGTTCTTAACAGCAAGAATCTAACTATGAGCTAGGCGACTCTCAAGTGAATAATTCTATTTCAGTATGAACAGAGCACCCATTTTGACACCTGACTGGATTTTTAGATGTCTGATTTTGACCTCACTGATGGGTAAGGATGGGAAGTGTGATTAAGTCTATACCACTCTACTTGTTCCACTGTGGGTTCTGAAAGAGTTTTGATACTATTAAAATACATGCCATAAGCATATAAGCAGAAAAGTATAAACCAAGGGGAAAACTCAGATTTAATTTTAACATTTAACTTACATACAAGAAAGATATTGCAGTTGCAACTGATATTGTTGGCTTAGTACATAGTTCTCGGCAGTGAAAAATCATATACAGTATACCTTCACTGCTCTTTAAAATTTTTCATTTTGAAGACACCAACACTCAGTAATTAAGTACAGCTGCCATAGGAATGCAGAAAATATAAAATACAATTTTTTCTAAAAAAAAAGCTTAAATAAAAAACTTAACCCAACTACAGAAAGAAGCAGTGAAGGAAATAATAGCAAAAATGTCATTCTTCAAAGTAGAATTTTCACAGAAATTGGTGTTTGAGATGCTAGCTAGTACCAAGAGGTTTTAAAACTTGCAAACCCAACACTGTATGTCAGCAACTGCCATTATGTAGAAGGCTTGCAGGTGCTGGGTTGTAGAATGTGTCTGGATTCTTGCCCACAGAAGAGACAAGTGTTTCTCATTTCCTTTATCAGAAAGACCTCTCCTCCAGCAGAGGACAACAGTCAAGAAGGAGAATAATACCAGCAACAACTGATGTTAGAAGAGGATTTGGAGGACTCCTATGAAGAAGATATTAGTTGCCAGTAGGTGCAAGAAGCCCCCGAGGCAACTAATTTCTATTTTCAACTGTTTGAGACACTAAACCCAAAGGCATCTGGCTAAGACGATTCTTGGACAAATAATTCACAGCCCATGTCTTCTTGAGCTGAATCCTTCAGGGTGCAACTTAGGCAAAAATGGATGTCTAAAAGTTTATTCTGCAATAGTGCATCAAATCCCTCTCCCAGTGTGATCCGAGAAATGCACCTTAGGAACAGCACCCAGACTGAGCCTCTCTTGACTTACTAGTAAAAACACTGTCTGCTCCAAGGAATTCGTGATGTGTTTCAAGGATCCTGTGTTTTAAGGATCAGCCTTGGACACATTTTTGCCTGAATAAGAACCCAAGTGCAATAATATATTTTCTTCTCTCACCTTCAAAGAACGTTTCCACCCGAAGTGTGGCCAGGGTGGAACATTGTTATGACCAAAGCCCCT
>JAWWEY010000130.1:54636681-54666143 GCA_035582745.1 Loriotus luctuosus | reverse complement strand
ACTCCTCTTCCTGAATGAACAGGTGATGTCCAGTGATGAACTGACCCATGCCCTGCCTCCCTGCACTGTCACTGGGAGGGAAGGAGGGGGTGTGGGGAAAAAGGTGTTTAAAAGGCTTGTTCTACTTCTCATTATCCTCCTATGAATCTGACAAGAATAAATTTACTTTATACCTTTAATTTTGAACCTGTCTTGCCCTTAGAATATTTTTCTCCCAATCCTTACCTCAACCCATGAGCTCTTTGTTAATGCTTTTTTTCTCTCTTCTCTGCTCAACTGTAGCAGGAGAGGGAAAGCAAACAACTCTTGGGGGTGCCTGGCATTAAGCCAGGGCCAAATCATGACATATAGCAATGTTGTTTCTCAGACTAACTATTTAATACAACTGAAAGCACAGCATTTACGAAAAAAGAAAATCCAGTCACACTTCTACAGTATAGAACTGCACTCTGGAAAAGGGTGCTTCTGAAGGAGAATCAGGAGTCACATCAGATAAGCAAATGAAGTTGTTGACATCCAAACTTCTAGATACAGTGACTGATGTAGTTCTTGTGTGCATATGCACACGAGTGATCCTTTACCATGGATCTCAAATGCCAAGGTAGAGACACCACATGTAAAACAAGTAAAACGTGTTTTACAGAGAGAGACCTAATTAGCCTCATCTCTTCAGTTTATCAAAAAGAACACCAAAGATAACTTTATATAAACACACTAGAAGTTTTGTTGGGAAACTATTCTTGAAAAGACAAAAAGCTTTTCAAGAACATTCAGCAAAAGATGTGCTTTAGCCACAATGTGAATATTGCAGTCGATGTATCTCACTGACTTTAATATCAGAACTGCTTTCCATATCCAGCAAGGTTTATTAGCTTGAGGTCTACTGCATGTCCATAATGTGTCCATAATTTTCAGTGAAGTCTATCTGAGTGATACAGTCTCAGTGATTCAATCAAAGCTACTGGACACAAAGCAGAAGCTACCAGAGTCACTTCTATGAGAGGTCATAAAATGCCATCTACACATCCCTTCTGTCTCAAATATTTCTGCCTGATACTCAGAAACAGCAGGCAAGGAAGGCAGAGCTGGGACATGAAGTATGATCCTTAATACAGGGGGGCAACTATGTAATGGCCTGAAAATCCATACTATCACATTCTGCTCTTGGCACAATATATGCCATATGAACAATCTGTTCCAAAGTATCTCATAACAAATGAACTTTTGTTATCCTTAAGTCTTTTATTACAAGAGAAAACTATACCAGAGTGGGATAGGAAAAGGAAAAAAAAGGCAGAGAAAAAGAAAAAAAAATCTGTCAGTACCATGAGTCCCTGTAATGCTATGGTATTTCTCAGCTGAAATATTCTCTGATAAATTTAAGAATCTCATGATGTTTTCAGCACTTTATCCAAAGTGTAACTACAGGCACTTGAGCAAGATCCCCTCAGCAAAGTATTTCTGAGTGAATACTTCTCAGTATTCACTGCAGTACTAATGCACTTCACAGTCTTTCTTAATGTGATTAGTCTCTGAGAAAGATAACTCCTCTTCAGTTTTACAGAAAACAAAAGTCTTCACACATATGCTTTATTAATGATTACACAAGCCAAAAAATTAATAAAGGTATATTGAGAAGTTATATATGTGAAACAAAACAAACAGTGGAAGGAACCTAACCCACAAAATGTCATCCCAAAAACTTGACTAAACTTCTCCTGGATGACACGTAAGCCACAGTACTCCTTCTTATGATCTTTGATTAAAGCATATCCCTGAAAAGTGAACGCTTTTATAGTGCAAATGGTATGTCAATCTGCATAAATATTCCTGCTTGTCTGGAATACTGCTTGTATTCTACTTACCTGAAAATGAGGTTGAAATACACAGCAGTTGACGGTACTATAGTGCCCTCTAAGCATAGTTATCAGTTCTCCTGTGAAAACTGTATAAACAGCAATGGTACTTCCATACGGAACAAAGGCAAACTCAGGATTACAGCCACAAGAGACGGCAAATTTGAGTCCTTTCCTACTTTCATTACAGACTTTCCCATAGTTTACCTGCAAAATGAAAGATCACATAGATTACATAGTCAGCTATTAAGTAAAACCCCACAAAATTATATTAAAAAGTCAATTTTACCTCATGTTTAATACTCAATAAAATTAATTTTGGGTTATGTTAATAAATCTCTTGATATTTCAAATGACAGATGTCTATCAAGAGAATTATTTTTATGTTCAATAAAGTTTACTCTTAATATCAATTGTGAAAGAGAGCGAGAAAGAGAGCGAGAAAGAGAGCGAGAAAGAGAGCGAGAAAGAGAGCGAGAAAGAGAGTGAGAAAGAGAGCGAGAAAGAGAGCGAGAAAGAGAGCGAGAAAGAGAGCGAGAAAGAGAGCGAGAAAGAGAGCGAGAAAGAGAGAAAGGCCTAAAAATTAGCAACTCCACACTAAGAAACAGGATTTGCACGGGCTGTTGCATGCCCGATCTGCACCAAGCACCTAAACCCTCAATGAAATTAGACATGGTTCAGGAACTACCACCTGTTGTGGTTTAGGAATGGCATTTTCAATTCAGTACACTCGCTGTCCTGCCTCAGATTCAAAGCACAAAGGCAGAGATCATGGACTGAGATAAGAACAATTTACTAGAAATAGCAATAAAAAAACAAACAGTAAGAGCAACAATTAGTAACAAAAGGTATTAGTAACAAAAGGTATGAGACAATGAAATTATTTATAAGTTCAACAAAAAAGTACTGGACTGTTTTCTCCCAGGGTAGCTTTGACAGTAAAATTTCTAAGATCTTAATGGTGAGGTGTAAGGGAAGTCTTGCAAATTAAAATAGTATAAAAGCACCTTATTAACACCTGTACTAATGTCTCAAGCTACAGTTTCATAGAGTTTCAAGCTCTTGACAAGTTTTATATAGATAAAAATGTCATAAAAGACTGAAAGTGAAGTTTCCAAACATGTTTGGAAATATTCCAGTTGGCTGTATCAGTCTAATCAGGTTCTATCAGACATCAGAAGTATATTTTTGAAATGATAGAGAAATATATTCATGGAAACTGTATAGCCTTTCTCAAAACAAATTTAATTAAAACAAAGCATTACAATTTGGACTATTTTTTCATGAAGAAAACACATTGTGTTAGAATATTTACATGATGAACTTCACAAATTTCGTAGCTTATAGCCAAAAGATTTCACAATTGGAATTGTTTTCCTTCTTAACTCTAGGTTTTCAGTTTTAGGTGGGGAGATTTAAGATGAACACAGAGAGTTTTGCTAATATTGTACACAACAGTGACATTGCTAAAAGAAATGGTATGTATGGCTTAGTTTCTATACCTTTTGAAAGACATGGAAAAGAAATATTTAGGTCAAAAGGATGGGATAGCCAGGGAAATAAAAGGACTACGGTGTAAACTTGTAATACTTGTATGTGCATTCATTTCTTTTCTGATGCCTTAAAATTATTTTAAGCAATACCTCTGGGCAGTGTGTACAGTACTCTGGACAATACAACTCTGAACTTTAAAAAGCAAAGCTGGGTCAAGCTATTCCACACCAGACTAGAAAACTGTAAAATAGCCTGTGAAACAAGTCAATGAGCGAACAGGCACAGAAAAACCAAAAAACCAATGATCCAGCTGGTAATAGGAGAGTGAACAAACTGCATTATCTACTTTGGTGGTGGTGATGTTTGTGTATGAGGTGCTGAGAACAAGCTGGCAAATATGGGTAGGATGGAGAGAAATCTTTTTATTTAAATATCTATACAGAATTATTTTTGCTCTGTTCTGAAAATAAGCAGCACAATTACAAGATTTCTGAGGTATAGCAAAATTTCTTTCTTTCCTGAGAGCAATGACAGAGCATAATTACAGCTGACTAAAATTCCATGGACACTGACTTACCTAGTTTGTTTGTCTTTCAAAATAAACAAAACTATTTTCTTTACTGAACAGAAAAATAAAATAAGAACCTTCAGCACAAAAAAAATCCAAAAGCCATTGAAAAGACTGCAATATCAGTAGAGGTTTACCACATTTCCCACCCCTCATTCCTGCTGCTGTGTGATTCCAACACAAATCTGGAAGAATGGATGAATAGGTATTTCTAATACTGTCATGAAACTTCACAGGAGAGATTCCACAAAAACAGAAAGAGATTTGCAAGAAAGCCAGGCAGCCAGTGAAACTCTCAGGTACGGCAAACTGCTCTATGGATAGTACATTGGCAACTAATAGTTTAAAAAATCCCAAAACTTTCTACCAACAGTCACTGCTTATTCAAGTTTTTATTACTGTATGAAATATTTATAGCTATACTCTCAAATTCGTGAACTTAGAGTTACCATACTAAATCTTTACATAGATTAGGCTTCTTCATACTCTTTTTCTTTACAATAAGAAGAAAAGAAGTCTGAAAGAAAACAATGTTCACCAAATGTTCTAGTGATGAAATTAAGCAGCTACATCCTTTATGAAAATGAAATCCAAGTTCTACTGAGAAGTTCAAAAATTATAAATCTCTTAAAATTAAATGAAAGTAAAAATGTATCTGAAGTTCCTTGAAAACTTACTAAGGTGTTTTCTCCAGTGGAGCTATTCCAGAGTCGCATCCGATCATCTGTACCAACAGTTAGCAGGTGAAGTCCATCATTTGTATAGCATAAACCATTAACTCTCCCATTGTGAGCAGTGTTTGCTGGCAGGAAAAAGATCTGTCTCAGGTCTCTAGACAAAGTTACTACTTGATATACATTTTCACTTCAATGTGGAGCACTGGAAGTGCTGTTTGAATGGTAACATTCAGTTAAAAATAATTTA
Organism: Loriotus luctuosus; assembly: GCA_035582745.1. Taxonomy (NCBI): domain Eukaryota; kingdom Metazoa; phylum Chordata; class Aves; order Passeriformes; family Thraupidae; genus Loriotus; species Loriotus luctuosus. Next base: position 54,661,301 of record JAWWEY010000130.1, on the reverse strand, counting down.
ATTTTTTGTTTATAAAAGCATCTGGCCCGCTAACAGCCACCAGCAGTGCTCCTCGGGGCGCAGTTCAAGGCCCAGTTCTATTCGATCCATCATCCAGTTGCTGATGCCCCCAGCCCTATCAGTGTTCCAGAGGCATTTGGACAACACCCTCAACAACATGCTGTAGCTTTTGGCCAGCCCTGAAACAGTCAGGATAAGGTCTCTCTGTACTATACTGCAGTACCTAATTTAGACATACCTTTTAGGCAGAAATATGAACTGCTTTTTAAAGATTTTATTAGAAAATAATTATTACTTGCAATTGGTTTAGTTCATATACATTTCAATAAATTAAATACCCTAGCCTATACAATGGATATTAGATAACCAAAAATCATCTTGAACCTGTCTGACGAAAATAAAGTTGAAAAGAAAGATGTTGTGATTGAACAAGCCAACATGTTTTTCAAAGAAATGTATGAAATGGCACTAGTTATCTTTGGAGTTACATCAAATTTTGGTTTTCATTAAACGATATGTCTTCTTTTTTGACCAAGTACTAGCTTTCTTTAGAAAATTTTCCTCTCAATAATTTTTTTAACTTCAATCAATTTTGTATTTACATAAAGGCTAATCCACAGCATAAATGAATTCTTCCACTCACAAAAAAGTTAGCAGAATTTTCCTTTTTAGACGGAAGGCATTTAGAACAGATACACTGCTATTGTTTAGGCAATCTCTCTAAACAAGGTCCCAAACAACAAATGTGACTCTATAACAGAAGTAACTGAACAAAGCTGAATGGCCTCTGTTATGTAGTAAGTAACAACTGGATTATCATTACTTCCCTTGCTAGTCTTAATATTCAAAACATTCATGAAATATAAGAATGACTTTAGTCACATATGAATTACCACCAGTTATATTTTGTATTACCTGCCTCAGAAGATGCTTTGGACTTTTCTCCATTGTACTGATCAAGTGTACTCAGACATCCAGAAGCTCTCCTCACATCCCATAATTTTACTCTACCATCAGCACTAAGAAAAACAGATTTGCTAAAATTAGGGAAATTGAATGCACTACGGGTCAGGAACTGTCTTTGGTCAACACACCTGGCATTCACCTTGGTCCAGCAACTATTCTGAACCACTCATCGTGTGGGCACACTCAAGTCAACAGAATTCCATTAAAAATATTTTAAGGCAGACTTCAGACTTTCATTTACATGTATTAATAACTTCAGCTGGTATACGATCAGGAACTAAGAGTGAATCATCATCTGTAACACAATACACTTATCTCTGATTACAACGTAACACCCTTGCATACACACACAGCCTGAAAATAAACTTGCTAAATCTTCTATTGCCTAAACTGTAGCTACAGACTCCAGCATTGTCTGTAGTAGTGGTCTGAGAATTTGGGGTTTTGTTATCACAGATCTGTTGTATGACTGGTACAGAAGCTGTCTACAAGGAAACAATTTTTCATCTGCTACAACAAGACAAAAACAACAAAAACGCCACAAACAAACAAACACAAACAAAGCATTCCTAAACAACACACTGTTAAAACATTTTCTAACTTTGATAAGCCTTTCAGAAGCCTGACTTCAGAAACAAAAGGTTTGCAAATCTGGTAACTTCACTAAACAGATAAAATTGCCATTCCACTAAACTTATGAAATAGTTGTTCCTCTCTGCAAAAGAAAAAAAAAAGCACAGCATCTAAAAAGCGAGAAATGCCACACTATAATCAAAAGCTAGCATATGTGAAAGTTATAGAACAGCCAAGAGAATTTTTTACATTAAAAACATTTGGACAGAAAACAAAAAAAGCCCAGGAATATCAACATACAATCCATATTCACTGAATTACTGTCACTTGGAAAGTTGCATCACATAAGCTACCCAAGTTATTCTTTTTGACATAAGTAAGTGTGATTACCAGAATGCTAAATTGAGCTTATCATGTTTTACTTTATTAAAACATGGATTAGCAATGTGCACACTAATAAACAGTAAGAAGTGAGTATATCCTTAATATTCTACCATTTTCCTATACCAGTAGTTACAGTTAGTATATCAAAACTCTGTACAAACTTGCTATAAAATAAGCATGACTTGTTGACAGTTCCTCAGGTTTCGTTTTTCTAGGGAAAAGCTATAAAACTGTGAACAGGTAAAAATCAATGAAGAAAATTAACTCCAGAAGTGCATTTGAATTGAAGTAAGTCTGCCTAAAGAATGTATAAAATTTTTACAGACCAATATTCCAGTGCATGTAACAGTTCAGCAACATCCTTACCTTCCGGTTGCCAAAACATATTCATGACGTGGGGACCAAGACACTGCCAATACTTCCTGTCTGTGACCTAAGAATTACATGAAAAAGCTTATTATACACACCATTTTGTGTAAATAACTGAAAGTAAAAGCAAATATTTAGTTGTATAGGATTCACCAAGCCAGAATAATAATTCAAATTGTAACATCAATTTAAATTTTGTGAAACTATATTATTTTGGGACAGAAGTTATTTCTCTCTCTTCTTTTTCTTCTTTCCTGAATGGGATTGTAGCGAGCAGAAAGTGATACACACAGTATTACATGTGCATAATTTTTGAAAACAAAGATGGTTTTACCTATGCAAAACACATTACAACTCAGTCACAGCTTTTTGTACAGCACTGGTATTTTCATACATGGAAGGAACTTTCCATTTATTTTTCTTCAAATCCTTTAATAATGTTAAATTTAAACTATACCTACCTAACATACTTACAATTAAAACTTTACTCATTTTATCCTCTAAGAGTTTTGTCCTGAATTTGTGGTATTCTTTCCCTTAACTATTAAATTATCAATGAAGCTAGTGAAGGGTGTTGAACATAGGTCCTGCAAGGAAAGCTGAGGGAGCTGGGGGTTTTCAGTCTGGAGAAAAGGAGATTTGAGGGGACCTAACTGCTCTCAAAAACTACCTGAAAAAAGCTGTAGCCAGGTGGAGGGGTCAGTCTCCCAAGTAACATACAACAGAAGAGGAAGTGGCCTCAAGTTGCACCAATGGAGGTTTTGACTGGTTAGGAAAAATTCCCATACTTTACAAATAAAATTCTGGCAGGAACAGGTTGCCCAGGGCAGTGGTTGAGTCGTTACGCATGGAGATATGCAAAAGATGTGTAGATGTGTCACTAAGAGATGCAATTCAGTGGTGGATTTGGCAATGCTGGGTTAAGAGCTGGACTTAATGATCTGAAAGGTCTTTTTGTATATATATATAAATGTACACGTTTTTGGTTTTTTTTTTTAATACACACAGATGCACACACCCACACTTTAAAACATGGCAAGTTATGTTAAATAAGTACAGAAAATGGGAAAGATAAGATGTCCTAAATTGAAAGACTGCAATCATGCTTCACACCATAACAGAAACCTATTGCTGAAAAATTAACTAAATCATAAAATACATTTTTGATAACGCAGTTTAGAGGTGGTGTGAACCACCTTGTTCCTGGTGCATCTTCTAGTAGGTGCTTTCCCATTACCTGAATTAGTCAAATCACTGTAATGATCAGGATAATAGGAAAAACCTCCAAAATACAGGTATTACAGGATACACTTAGAAGGTTTAGATCAGACAGATTTATTGCGATCCATTAATTAAACTACAGCCATGCATAAACCTCCATTTCAGCTGCTAGAGTTAGCCTATGTGAAAATATTCGTACATATGGTCGTACTGATTGCTTCAGTTCTGCAAAGAATTACTAGATTATCCCTAATGAATAACATATTCTCCTTCTACTTATTCCTCCAATATTGCACTTGAGGTAACAGGCTATTACAGGCTGTGTACAAAGACACAACGGAGCTTGTGCCTGGAAAGCATTAACTCTTGCGGCAAAATTAAGAAGCCCTAACAAAACCAAACAGGATCTTTAGAGAACTGTTTTGGTCACTGCCCTGTCTAGAGCTCATGGTTCTAGGAACAGAACATGAGATGCTTGTTCATAGAAGTTTAACAGCTTAAGCTCTGCATCACAAAAAAAATCACCTAGGCTCCTTTGAGACTTAGCTGACCAGTGAAGAAATAAAGCTGCATTAACACACTGTTGTGTCTGAGTTAATGTTTCTCTACAGTTGAAGCATGAAGATTTGCTTCATGATTGCCTTCTCTTGAGCATGTGTATATATACCGACACCCCAGAAAGTACACATTAGAAATGGGCCACCAAAGGCAAATTCTCACTGAGTGACAAAAGTAATGGATTATGGAACAATAAAACCTTACATTTAACTGAACTAGGAAAATAGAAATGATTCGGTAAAATATCCTTCTACAGAAAGGTTGTTCTACAGAAATGAGAAACTTCTAAACAAACCCATGCAATCATCTCCATGGGATACTGTCTTAAAAGCAATGAAATTTTCTTTTTGTTTTTGTTACTTTTCCAGGGCGTGGTAGGGAGTTTCTCTTGTTTTATTTGGTTTTCTTTTTTAAAGACCATGTAAAACACCACTTGTTGACTCCACAACCTCCTAAACCAACGACTACGTTTAACCATAAATAGTAATCAGTATTGATTAGACCATGAAAATTCCCAAACATCGGTAGTAACTGCTCATCAATTAATGTTTGTATTCTGCAATTCATTAGCTCTAGAAAAACACCCAGAAGAACCTCTTGCCACTGTGTAACTTTCACAACTGGCTAAAAATAAATTAGTCATGTTACTGACAAAGAATACATTGTATACAGTGTTTCTTTACAGGACTTGTTTTTACTCAAAGTAGTTATTGTTTAACATTTATGTTTCAGACTAAAAAGTACCCTGCAGAATGTGAGAACTGGATCCAGACTTCAAGTCACAGAGCTGTACTTTGGGGCTTTTGGTACCAACTGTAACAAGAGAAACAAAGACAGCTAAAAAACCTCCCAGCATCTGAAAGAACAACAACAAAAAAATCTTAGCAATGAAAAAAAAAAGAAGAAAAATGCTAGCTGCGTAACTGCTCATTCAGTCAGAGCAATGCTTCTATTAATATGATGCTTTATGCTTAATGCTACTAATAATAGATTTACATTTTCAGTCCAAACAAATTTGCCATGTAACAAATAAAATTTAGAAACTGGAAGTAAATAGGATTATACTCAGGAAACTTAAAAATATCTCCTCAAATATTTTTTTGCTAAATATAGTTAAATTGTATACATGTAAACAATACACAGATATATTTACAAAATTTACTATATTTGGATCCAATAACGTTTAAATGATAACTTATCTAATGAAAGAATCTAATTACAGCTAAGAATTTTATCACTAAGGAGAACTGATTGATGCATTATTTCAGAAGAACAAATATGATACTCTCATTGACATCATCCAACTAATGGACAGTATTTTATTGTACCAGTAAATTTACATCTTATCAAGACTTGATTTATGTAAAAATAAGACAGAGTAGGGGGAAAAAACCCAACTGAAATATTACTTGCTTATTATTATAAACCTTATCTATCTATCTCTACATGTATCTGTTTCTTAAAAACATACATACCTGCTATTAAACAGTGCTTTGTAGCAATTGGAGACATATGATGGCTATAGACTGTTCCCTCAAAATGAAATATATCTGCAGGCTGATAATAAAAATATTAAATTAATTACAATGCAAGTATATTAGCAGAATGTAGATGCTCACCATTATTTTTCAAGTAACAGCCACAAGTAAGACTAATACAAATATTACTATTTACATAGTAATGATAACTCTCCTGGTTAGAAGCCAGATAACACAAACATCACAGAGTAAGCCTGTTTCCAACAGCAGGACAGCACCAGAGCTCAGAGATGACCCAAAAGACAGACCATGAAAACTGACAAATGAGAAGCATGAATGGAAATGATTACAGTTACCAAAAATTAATAAAGCTAGTAAGTAAACAAAAAGGTTATAATATGGAAGTACAGTCAACAGGAAGAAGGTACTTCAGACTAAGTTTAAAGACCCTTTCCATTCGCGAGTATCACACACTATTTTCAACTCCCAAAAAAAAGAAAATAGTTCCATTTAAAACTATTATCTGCCTCATGACTATTTAAAACCAATGGAGCATATTTACTTTAATAAACTTTAATATTTACTTTAATAAGTACAATTTCTTCCAGGTAAACTGCTTTTTTCGTCTCATTCTAAAATACTGTATATGAAAAATGTCTTAAAACTGAGTTGTCTGTACTTTCAAAAACACCATATAGTGGCAGAACAGGTCATTCAATAACTTTTATGTGTACACTGTGTCTTTCAAAAGATGGTCACAAAACTATTTAACTACCTGGAAGCTTAATTTTTTATGAGAAGATTTAGCAACTGCAAACATAGCTTTATATCTTAAAAAAAAAACCAAAAACCATGAAAGAAAATCAAACCAAACCAAACAAGCTAAATTTTTTTCCCTACTATGTCCCTAGAATGACAGATCTCTTTTCAAAAAAATACTTCGCCATGTGTGAAAAAGTAGTCAAGTAGTATCCATGTAAATTCCAGATCCTATGAATCAATGTAAATGTTCATAGGGAACAGGACAAACCACAGCCATGAATTCACAGTTCAACACAAGATGCCAGGATTACTGAATCAAAGCAACATAAATTCCTAAATAATCTGTTTACCTTATTAATGTCAGTTACATTGCTTAGCGTGGTTTTAATGGTTTCTCTCATTACCTACTGATTTTTAGAAATGGTGCTTATAGTGCTTACAACAGCAGAATGCTGGGCCTGAATCCTGTAAGCCAAGACCACCAGTCCTTCAAAAGTACTGGTTATGAGATGCTGGTTATTAAAAATAAGTAGCCACTGCCATTAGACTCAACAATCCCCAAACTGCAGACTAGACCTTGCTGGACACATTTACCCAGCAAAAATTCAACTAGCTGTATTCCTGTTCACAGCAAAAGCAGAAAGGAACTGTTCCAAGGGTTCCAAGCTCTCCTACAGTTTAGACATTCAGGTCTTCAGAAATGGGCAAATACAAATCAAGGTGTACACAAATGCCAGGACCACACCACCCTGCTGCTGCACCCACAGTTCTAACAGTGGCTGGTTTTCATCTTCAGGATGCATAGTCCTGTTCACTTCTGTGAGAACTTCAGATACGCAGTAAATAACGTACACAAAGAAGGTTGCAATCTGTAGAAACTCTCTTACTTGTAAAGTGTTTGTATCCCATATTTTCAAGGTTTTATCAAATGAGCTCGACGTAAACATGCCAGTGTCATGAGGATACCATTGGACTGTCTCCACACTGAATTTATGTACATCAGGATGACTCCTAAAATCAAGGAAAATATTCCAACTGGTTAAAAGCTTTGATAATCATCTTGTAGTTGTCTTGGCATTTGATGACAAGTTGAAAACATAAACATTTTTATTAATTTTTCCTGAGGTTTTCAAGAAGAACTGTATTTTTGTTGGCTTGATTTTCATTCAACTAATAGTCATTACTTTGAAGAGTCTTCATTTCAAGAAACTACAGATCATTACCTTTTCAAAATACGGTAACTGTAGCATATCTCAAGACACTCACAGAGCATACAAACGGTCTTTTGAAATATTTAAGTTGCAATGTTTACAAATATTATGTTAAATGTGATGGCTTAACACTACCAACCATTTATGCTTCTTAGAAATGGATCCACTGAAAAGTACAATCACACATACAGATAAAAAAATTCATTAGTATTAACGAATAATTACAGCTACACAGTTATTGGCAATTCCTGTCTGACAAAGTCACCAGAGAGCAGTCAGCTAACTTACTGAGAGTCATTTATATTTGCATTCTGAAATCAGAGGAAGAACAATAGGAAACTTTCAACTGAACTATGGACATTTAGAGACTGCAATACAATTAATAATTAACTGTGGCAGAAAGAACAGACAGCAGAGCCAATCTTGACAGCTCCAGGATACAGATTCAACTGACCAAGCTCTGAATAATGTATGTCATTCAAATACCTGGTAGCCGACTCATATCTGAGCTGGATGCACATGGATCCAGCTTCAGGGGCCCAAAACCAGCTGTTTGCTTACCCTACCCTCTGCAGTGGGATGAGGGAGAGCATACAAATGGTGAAGGTGTGAAAAGTTGTAGATTGAGAAAAATACATTTTAGTAAGTGAAAGGGAACAAATCAAAACAAACCCTGTGAACCCAGGGAAAAAACAAACAAAACAAACCCCCAGCTGCAGGAATGTGCCCCCTGTTGACGGAGTGACAAAACTATCTTTTGTCCCCTCAAAAAGGAAAGAAGCCTAGAAATTTCTGTCCTGTATTAGATGAAAAAGCTACCTAATAGGCCTAGGGGACTTCATCTCAAACTTAAGGATAGCTAATTGGATAGAAGCCAAAAAGTCCCACCTGGGCAATTTACTAGAAAAAGAAGTGAACAAAGAAACTAATCACTTTTATGAGGAGTTTTACCAAGAGCAAGAAACTCTTGCACCTGGCTTGGTTTCTATTTGTTCTTTTGCCTTTTATTAAACCTTTTTGTTTCCAACACTGCAACAGAAGCCATCCTGCTGATTTTTAGGCCTCCAAGTGTAGCTAAGCTATCTTGGGTGTGTTATAGACCTCCAAGAGCTTGTGAGACCTGGCTCGAAGAAGCTACTATAACACCCAACCAGTGAACTGACGCAAAAGCAACCCCTTACCACAGGCTTAGATGGCTGCACATGGCATTTTATGGTATGGAATATCAGTATGTCTCTGGTCAACGTGGGTCAGGTGTTCCAGCTGTTTCCTCACAGCCTACCGTCCAACCCCTGAAGGGGTAGTGAGGAATGGTGAATGCCTTGACACTACCAAGCACTGGTCAGCACTCCCTAAAACATCAGTGTGCTATCAAGACTGGTTAAAAGTCTGAAACGTACTACTATACAAACTATGACAAAGAAAATTAACTCCATCCCAGCTAAATGCAGTACCTATGGCAAAACTGCAGCTAGAAAAGACTCCATGATATTTCATTACTTCAGCTCTTTGCATTGCTCTGTCTTGGCCTCCACAAGCAGTAAATATTGCAGGGGTATCATTATGCAAACAGAGATGCAGATCTTCAATATTGCCATGTATAGAAGAGTATACACTTATCAGTGTACCTATGCCTGGCCTAAATTTGTCTACAGCAGCACTGCATAACACTACCTTTTAAAGGCAGGAGTGGATCATCACAAAGGAAAATCAACACCTTTCACCTCTGAAGGGGATTAAACTTCTCAATAGGATGCTGACATCTCAATATGCTGAATTGAAAATAACTAAACGTGTGACAAGACTTCCACACTGTTGTAAGCTATGGCAAAGCGGATTATGTTGAAAAGAGAAAACCATACATACCTGCTCTTCTAAACATGAGTGTTGGCATACCTTTAAAATATCCCATCCAACACTTGTGATTTGACTTTGAACAGACTCAAATTCTTGACTGAACGAGGGCCTTCAATTCAAAAATGCTGAAGTGCCATTTTTAACAACTCAGCCTCAGCCGTTTATCGAACTGCCTCCTCCCACTTATAACACTGGTGCCTTCTCAGTCAAGAATACATGTCAATAGTAAATGTTATTTAACTCAACACAGTCTCTCAAATAAGTTGAACTCTTGATGCAGAATAATGTTTCCACAATCCAATCAGCTCGTTCACTGCTCCTGAAAACCTCTTATGCATGATGGACAGCATGGCTGCATAAACAAACCCTCACTTCCTCTAGGCAAACCAGGAAGGATGTGACTGGTATCCTCAGAACAGGATGGGGGGCTCTAAACAGCAAAACTCTGACTTATTAAGGAACAAAATTAATCACAATAAATAGTGACTTAAACAAAGTGAAACACCCTCTATGATCTTCCCTTTTGGCCTTCAGAACTAATCAATGGTTTCAAATGGATATACTACTTCAGTGGGAGGGTGTTAATGAAAAAGATCATCAATTGATCACAGATGCACTTAGCATAGTCCAAAACAATGTTTCTTTAGCACTTACTTCTACGCAAGGTCAACTATGGATGCACTGATGACAGCTACAATCACAAGGGAAGACAAAGAAACCATTAATCATTGAAATTTGAGAGATAATTTGGGATAATACAAATGAATTTCAAAGGGATTCCAGTTCTGCTGCTACTTAGTCAATTTTACCTACGATCCCATCAGCAGCACAGCCACACCTTTCGTGTTAACAATACACAATGCTTCACTATATGATATATACCCAGTCATTGCATTAGGATTGAACCACAACAGAACTATACCCATCCTCTGGAATATAGAGTATGGGCCTGAAAAGATGGAAATAAATGGAAGACTACTGATGCCAACACACCCATTGAATGAGGGCAACAAGGCATTTGTAATGACACTGAGCAAAATATTTCTCATTTTGAGATTCATCCTAATGAAAACTTGGAAACCGTGTTTATTGGTAAAGAATGAGCTTTTATGAGACCCTCTCATGATTCTGTATTTGTGGACAACATTACTGTAGACACAAGTAATCACACTCATATTTTTGCCATAATCTTGCCAACATTATGGAATGTAATTTAAGTTATTCAGCTCCTATTGTATCCTATTAAAACATTAGAATCTAATTATACTCTGATTCAAGATTGCAGCCTACTCCCATTGGTACAAACCTAATGCTGCTAAAGAAATTGTTACAGCATGAAGATCTGAGCTGCTTGTTGAAAACAAATGCAAAAAAAAATGGACAACAGACTTGTCCATCATGATGCGGAAGAAACAAATCAGATGGAGTATGTGAATAAAGTGGTGGGACATCCTTTTTGAATGGTCACTAAAAGCTACCAGAGTTCTCAACAGAGTGCTTCACCCTGTTGTCATGTTGTTGATGGTAACTCTTTTGCTTTTTGTTCTAATAATCTTATTGTATGTTAAGATTTGGATAACTAAGAAACAATTAGCCTATTGGCTACCCTCACTAATACCAGATAACCACACACTAGAAATGTATTAGATGATCTGCACTGTATAAAAGTGTGAAACATTCTCAAATTCTATTTGGATATTGTGAAGTTTGAGAGACTAGTCATGGGTGGATTATGTGGAAATGGCTGGGGGTAAAATGGGAGGAAACTGCGAAGCTATATTCACGTCCTAATAGAAGTTATAATGATACAGGAATTGTAGGGTAAAGTGCAGTTGCTTCTCCTGCATGGAATGTGGTGAGCATGACTGAAAGCTATTCCACAACAATTCCCCATACAAACAGCCTGCAACCTCAAACACCTGCTAAGGGGGATGAAATGGGGGGGGTGGAGCCAAGACATCCATTGAAATCCCAGCAGGAAGGGGTACTTTATGTCTGATAAATCACATATCACCTGTTCCCCAAGGGACACAGGAGATGTCTTTCTGTTGAACCAGCAAGTGTGGTGAAATAGTTCTCCTTGAACGAAATTGGTTCATTATTATCTAACTGTAATACTAATACAGACCCCCAACCCAAAGTTCAGAACCACAGAATATTCTCAGTGGAAGGCAGACACAAGGATGATCAAGTCCAACCCTTCAGTGAATGGCCCATACCAGAACCAAACCCACAACCCTGGCATTATGATCTAATCAACTGAGCAAACCTCAAGTTACCCACCTCCAGGGTAAGATCACCCCGCACTGAGCATGTGCTCTGCATTTTATTGACTGTAGCTTTAAGAGCAAAGGGAGAGAATTTTACACCACTTAGTCACAAAGGTACAATACCTCAAGCTCCAAATAAACATAATGGAACAGTACAAAAGTAAGTCAAAAACTGTGAAGTTAGGCAAGATTCCATTGTAACTCCTGGGATCAGCCAACAAGGTGATCTGTCTTCGTCCCCAGAGGAATGCCTGTTAGTCCCTACTCTATGTGCACTTTATGACGGATTAAATCTTGTCTGTATATTGGTCTGAACGTGTGTTAGCAGTCAGAAACTACCACTGGCAGGCGTCAAACCTTAACCTGTCACAATTTTTTCTTATTAATAAAGAATGTCATTTCATAGTTAGAGTGAGTTCTTCATGGACACTGGTACTCACTGGCAGTGGGTAATATACTTAGATAAAGTGGGAAATCCCACTGAGGGTGGTCTCTCTTCTGCTGTTGGTGTGTGTCCCTGAACAAGTCAGTTGAACAACTCTCTCATCCAGCAGGACTATTCAGTGAAGGGTGCCTATAAGAGGTTGCTGAGGGGCTGGTCGGACACAAAGGTCTCAGCTTTCCCAGGGCACTGACAGACTAACACCAGGGGTTGAGGAAATCTTCCCTTTTCACATGACATCTTACAGTTCTGATTTCATCTGAGCTAATAAAACTTTCTGCTCACATGGGTTGCTACAAAGCAAAAAAGACACCTTTAAGGAGAGTTAGCCAGCACTGACAATACTAAGCAGAAGATATTGAGCAACTTTTGAGCTTAGTTTAATGACTTCTGCATTGCTCCTCCACCTCTGACGCATATTCTAGAATGGCCTGTTACTCTGGCACAGTGCTAAAAGTCAACAAATTTTATACCTCTATTCTTCAGGGAGGTGTGCTGGTTTTGGCTGGAGTAGAATCAATTTTTTTCACAGTGCCTAGCATGGGATATGTTTTGGATTTGTGCTGAACAGAGTTAGTAACATGGGGATGCTTTTGTTATTGCTGAGCAGGGCTTACAGAGAGACAAGGCCTTTTCTGCTTTTCATACTGACATGCTGGTGAGGGGACTGGGAGTGCCTGGGAGGAGCCAGGACAGGTGACCCCAGCTGACCAAAGGGATACTCCAGACCATGTGACATCAAGCTCAGTATATAAAGCTGGGGACAACAAGGAAAGAGCAGGAGACACATGATGGCATTTGTCTTCCCGAATAACCACTACGCGTGATGGGGCTCTGCTTTCCTGGATACGGCTGAAGTCTTTGGTCTGCTTGTGTTTCCAGCTTTTGCTTGCTCTATAAAACTATCTCAGCCCAGGAGTTTTCTAGATTTTACCTTTCCGATTCTCTCCTTGATCCCACTGGTAGGGGAGTGAGCAAGCACCTACGTGGAACTTTGTTGCTGGCTGGAGTTAAACCATGGCAAGCTAAAAACCTTCAGTACCTGCAGAGCCAGGAAATCAAGCTTGACTCAGAGTGATCTTACTCCTGGAGAGGCATTTCCATGCACAGTGCAGAAAAATCTAAACCCATGGAACTAATTATCTGGGTACAGTAACTGTAAGTGTACAACATTGGACTGTAATCAACTCTGCACAAGAACAATCAATTCTCCCATAATCCACAGGGCTGAGGAATGAACTAACAAACTCTTGAGTAGCTCTGCAGGAACCAGCTTTGAACTAGCTAAGCTTAGTAGTGGCTACATGCCATTCAGCTTAGTTTCACGTCTCAGGATGTACATTATTCCCAGTTCATTCCATATGAAGTATTTTCATCCATTACTCAAAATATCCCAGCCTTTTCTACCAAAGACAAATACAAATAATTCTATGGATAATAGGTAATTGTCATTCATTCTTCCTAGACATGTTTTGAGTAGTAGAGACTACCTTAAAGATAAGCATTATCTGCATATTATCTAGAAACGGTATTGTTTGTTTATACTCAAATGCCAGTTTTCGTCCCAGGTCAGCACGAATCATATGAAACCAGGTAAAGCTCTTTGCGCTGACTCCCAGGAAAACAGCAAAAGTTTCATTTCTGTATTTGCAATAGTAGCCCTACATTCCAGACTTGAAACATGGGGTAAATCACAGCCTACCACCAGGAATTACCTCTTTTGCTGTTCTATGCTACTGGATCATCAGCAAGCCCAGTTCAGGGGTGTATTAAGAAACAGCTTTAAAGGGCCTTTAGCAGGATATTCTTTAAGCAACTTTGAGATCAGACCTGTGTTCTGCCCTGCAGTCTTGGACAACAGGCTTTCACAGGACGTCAGCACTATATCCTTCAAAGATAGTACCTAGACAGTCAGAGGAAAATGTTTCTGCAGTATAAATACATTTATTAAGTCAGGAACTCTGAAAAATACTCAAAATATCTGAAGATATATATAAACTGTAGCTAATTATTTAGAAAGTATTTAAAGCATACTAGGAAGCTTCACGAATACCACAAATAAAACATTTGAGGAAAGAAATCTACTAAGATTATTTAAGCAATACTAATCATAAGCCTGTCATTTAGAGCAGCGCCACACAAAATCAAATTCTGCTAACAAAATTCATGCCTTGAGTGGTAAGAAATAAAAGACACCGCCATGCAAATTAACACCTACTCAAGAAACAGATAACCAACTAGCCATACTCCTAAACAGAATCTTCAAGGATGGATTATTTCTACTGACCTAACTGAATTTAATGATAGCCTGATTTTAACACAGATTTGATAGCTTTTACATTGTGCCTTCTTAGCATGAATTTCTTCAATTTGCTGCATCTGTTTCAGAATTCATCTCAGTTTTGAGATTTAGAGATGTATAGTCATTATATGTTCTTAATCACAATTTAAAATAATTTTGTGCAAGAAGCCCAGCCATCAACACTTGTTCTATTAGCTATGCTCTGTTAGCCTTTTTCTTTGCTATGATTCAAGACATTGTTAAGGCCTTTTATTGTAACAAATCTGCTCTGTTCTTGTATAGCTGACTCATGAAGCCTCTGACTCTCAGACTTCAAATAATTCGTAGACTGGGAAAAAATAAGGGGAAAATGCAGCTACCAATCTATTATGAAATAGACTATCTCTTACTGCGAGTCTTAGGTGAAGTTCTAACCTACTAGACAAGCCTTTATCCAAATAAAGGAAAAAACAGCTTTTGCTAGAAGACTTAATGTCTGTAATGGAAAAATTTGTACTGCCTGCAGGGACAGCCTGACAAATCAATAAAGGCTTAGACTCTGTATAAAGATTGCACACAGCATGGTAGTACCCAGTTCTTTAGAAAAAGACATCCCAATTTTTCAGTAGCACACCTGTCTTCATTCAAACATGTTCTTAAGAAGTTTTGTACAAATCACTTCTGTACCTGCTGAACACCTGATGAACTAAAAGTACCTACTAGTAAAGCAGGAAAGAGAGAGGGGGAATAAAACAAACAACTGCAAATAGATGTTAGATTTTTCTCCAAACAGATGAAAAGGATTATGCAAATAATTGCATAATAATCCCACTTAAAAGTGCATTTACTCAAATACATGTATTATATATATTTGGGGAATACCAGGAATATTTCTACAGCAGTACCAAAACTTCTTTCTCAGTTACCGGCATAGAGGCACCAAATGTCAAGATGAAACATTAAGAAAACTCACAGGTCAGAAATTATGAGTTAGAGGAAGGTCTGGGTTTCTTTTTTTCCACTGTCTTCTTTTTCTAGTGTTAAAATATCAGGTTAGAATACCAGGTCTGCCTTCCTTTTGTGATCTCTACAGCAATGTAAGACTGTCTAACTTCAGTTTCCATGTGAGTACAATCGATATCCTTCATTTTAACTTCTGAAATTGCTATAGATTTGCTCAGACAATACCAGAGTCACTGTATATATATTGTAACTATTAGAGTAGACAAATCAAGAATAAAACAATTAGCTCCTGCTACTAGCCTTCACAGATTTACGGCAATATCTTCTACAGTCTTTTTATTCTAAAAATAAAAACAGACATTAATTTGCAAGTTTACTTCTAGCCACACAAGAACTGCTTGTACTTTTAAAAGACTTTCAGAGTACTTACCTTCCAACCGAAAAAAGTGCTTTACACGTGTAACTTGGCTTCCTGCTCAAGTTTTCAAGGTCATAAAGTACAATAACGCCATCTGATCCACCAGATAACATGCTGAAAGTGTTAATGAAACACAGGAGTTAAAACACTCATAATCTGAATATACTCAATATAATGAGCGCGTTCAACAAGACAACAAATCCATAGTACCCAAACACAGTGAATTACTTACGTACATTTGTACCAACCAAAGTATATACTTACTATCTTCCCTCAACAGGCTCAATATCAAGGGTGTTGATACCGCTCCCATGTATTCTTTCCACATCTCTATCTTTATTTAATTCCAAACTTAAAACCCTGCCCATAGAAAACGAAAGAGAGATGAATACCATGTTATTATGAAAAAAAAATGTTATTATGTAGCTCTGAACAGCTGAAATCTAATTTCATGCTCGTTCAATGCATTTAATTTATCCTTGCCAATTTTCACAAAACTACACAATACAGAGATAGAAATAAGTCTTGTGAAGTTGGCAGAAAAAAATACTTTGTTGTTTGGAAGGTAAGAGAGAAATAAATACATAAAACGGGCTCAAAGAAAAAGCAAAACTGCATTTTGGGTCAACATATTAAACAAAGCCTGGAATGTAATTTGAAAACACTAAGAAACATTAAGAAGCTTGTAATCACCACAAATATTGGCTACTTTGAAGATTCATCATGTAGCATCCTTTCAGGTTTCTTCCTGCTTGGAACTACGGACACCTAGCGGACAAAGTAATTTAGTTTACCAAGTTTACAGTACTTCCTTTAATGAAACGAAGTTTGTCGCTACATTTTCTACAATACTAAATAAAAACCAGGCAACCCCCAATGATGAAGCTTCCATGACAACATTTTCTGACCTGCAATTCTTAGCTTGTATTTTTGAATATGTTAATATTGCGTAGTCAAAAAAGAGATATTCTGCTTCATTAAATCATACTACTTGATATAAAATTTAGCCTTGCAACACGATCAGAGCCTCCGACGGCACCATTTATTACAAAGCACAAGACCACCACAACAAAAACATAACTTGGTAAGTGAAAAGCTGTGAGGCAGAGTGCCCCTACTCCGCTTCAGCTCAAGGGGCAAAAAATCCTGACGTGAGAACCTTAGGCTGCTACAGGTAGGCCCCCATCACCAAGTCTGTAGACATGCCATAAAAGCAGCAAATCATTTAAGCTCTTAAACTATGTGAAATATAATTATGCAAGAATTCACCTCGAATAAGAATTCTGACATACACAAGATACTCAGTTTAAAAACTTTGAGCTCCAGATGGAATTTCAGGAAGCAAGAAATCCCCCTGTGGAAATGTGTTGAAATACATGACTTCAAAATAGCAGCTATAAATAAACTCCATTTAAGACTACCTTTTTTTTTTTTCCTTAAAGTCAAAATTAAAAAGTTCAGGAAGAGAAATGCTACGCAGACAATTGTCCAAGTAAGGTTCAGTCCGCCCAGAGGGTTACTGTTCTTAACACTGAGTGCTACATGAGGGCTGAGGGCACAGAGGGACATAACTGTGTTGTCAAAATGCACCCAGAAACAAGCCTCCTGAGCTACCGAAATTAATTTCAATTTTAAATATTTGTTTTACAATGATACAGAGTCATAAAGCCATAAATCGCCACCATAGATCCAGAAGTTGTGTAACTGAACTAAAATAGGCTTTATTTGATTTATCTTGAAATACACCTGCGAAGTAGAGTCTCTGGTATTGAACAAACACCACATTATAACCTTTAACTAGAATATTAACAAATCCGTCTATGCTGCCACCACTTCCCACAAAAACTGCTAAGAAATCCCCTGCATCTGATTCTTCTTCAACCTGCCAAGAGGCTGGGTTTGGGAAAAGGAAGGACGAGCAGAAGAGGGCACAAACACCTGTTTGCTCCAAGCGGAGCACAGCCGCACGCAGTTAGAGCGCCTGGAAGAACCGCGCGGACCGCAAAGGCGGTAACTCCGCGGTGCGAGGACTGAGGCACAGCTTACTGCGCTGTGTACACTCCGCCCAGGGCTGAGCACATCGTACACAAACACCAGGCCCACCGACCCAAGGCTGCCGCTCCCCCGCCCCGGTCCCCGCGCACACGGAGACTGCGGCAGCGCAGCCGCTCACCCCGCCCCGGGCCGCCCCGCTGCGGGCCGGGCCAAGCGATGCTCCGCGGCAGGGCGGAGCCAGGACCTGCCGCTCCGGGGCCTCCCCGCGCAGGGACACCCGCCCCGGGCCCAGTACCTCCGGGTGCGCTCAGCCCGGCGCAGCCGCGCGGGGTCGTCCAGCCCGGCCTGGCGAGCAGCCATGAGCCCCAACATGGCAGGAGCGCCCAGCCCGCTCTGAGCCGCGCCGCCATCTTGTGGCGGGCGCGGCCGGGATTGGCTCGGGGCGGGCCGGTCCGCACCAATGGCCAGTGGCGTTGCTGACGCGCCGGGCGCCCATAGGTGGGATCGGCGGGGCGGCGCTGCGCAGCGGCGGGCGCGAGGCGGCGGGGCCGGGACGTGGTGCGCGCCCCGTGTCCCCGGGCGGCGGTGCTGCGGCCTTCCCGTCGGGATCCCGGCATGAGCCGCACCTGGCAGGCTCTCCGCGCTCTGCGGCTGCGGCTCGTGGGGCCTGCCAAGGAGCTGGTGGGCACCGACCAGTTTGGCAACAAGTACTACCGGGTGCCCAAGTACGAGAGCCGCGCAGGTACGCACCGGGGCGGCGGCGGCAGGCGGGCCCGGGGGGAGCCGTGCGCTGCGCCCCTGAGCGGCCCCTCACCCGCCCGCCGCTCTCTGCAGCCGGCACGGCGGCGGCTGATAAAAAATCGTAGCGGCTGAACAGTAGCGGGAAGGAAAGTGCCGCGCATGGGGAAACACGTGCGGGTTTCTGGTGCTCTAATGCCAGAAAGACCGTAAAGCCACTCACTGGAGGGTTTCAGAGCGCAGCCTGTACTAGGTAGGTAGGCAGCAATTATTTGCTCTTCTTGGTAATTCGGAGCGCTTCTGCATAAACTTTTAAAAGCTAGAGTCCGGAGATGGGCAGTGGAGGTGGGGCAGGGTCTGGAGCGCAAGTGCTGTGTGGAGCAGGTGAGGGAGCTGGGGGTGTTTATCCTGGAGAAAAGGAGGCTCAGGGGTGACCTTATCACTCTCTACAGCTGCCTGACAGAAGGGTGTAGCCAGGGATCGGCCTGTCTTAGGCAACTTGTGACGCAACCAGAAGAAGCAGCCTCAAGTTGCACCAGGGGAGGTTCAGGATGGACAACAGGAAGAATTTCTCCATGGAAAGGCCTGTTAAACATTGGAACGGCCTGCCCAGGGGAGAGGTGGTGTCACCATCCCTGAAACTCTTCACAAAACCACTGGACACGGCACTTAGTACTATGGTTTAGTTGGCATGGTGGTGTTTGGTCTTAGGTTGCACATGGTGATCTCAGATATCTTTTCCAACCTAACTGGTTATCTAATTCTGTGAAATTAATTCTTACATGTACATTTATACCACTCCTGTAGAAAATACTTTTCTAGGTTTCTGCCCGTGTTCCAGGAGTGTGGATGCCCTTATTCTGTATGTAAATAGAGAATGGGAGAGTTTGTGTGTGAAGTACTACTGCTGTGATTTTGTGAGAATACTACTTGTGAAAATTCTGATTTTTTTATGTATATTTGTCATTTGTTCTGTATATTTGTCACTTGCTTTAGCTTGTTCTAAAAAACCCTTAATCATTCAGCATCAGAAGAATGAGAGAACTCTGAAAGAAATAAGCATGGCTTCTGCTAACAAAGAAGAAATTGATGTGACTTTTGTTTTTAATGAAAGTGTTTAAACGTTGCTTTTTCTGTAGTACAGCATGTATCAAAGTATTGTGCTGCGACAAATTTAATTTCTGTGACCTCTTAATTTGGATACCCATTTTCTTCCTCCATTTCCAGTTGAAATGACAGACTGTCATCCACTTTCCCTACAAAATGGACTGCCTTGTAATGTTCATTATTGTTTTGAGATATAGTGCTCCCTGACCTTTGTTGTTTGGGGTTACTTGGGTGTAGGAGATTGTGTTTCCCCTCACACTGGTGACTCATTTCCACTGTAATTTATGCCTTTGCTTCTGTGAATGGCCATCCTCGTGGTGCCATAGGTTTCATCTATTCCAGATCAGGAGAGTATGGCAGTTCTCCCTCAGGCTTGTGGCTGAGGAGAAAAAGAATTCTGGCACTAGTGAAGTGATTACAGTGGTTGCAACCACTGCCGTGAGTGGTGGTAACCAGCTGCCTCTCACAACAGTTTTGAGCATCATCCAGTGCTGTACAAACAGCGTGACACCTGGTGCTTGTGGGCTTTAATAACTTTGTGAAGAAGTTTAAGAATATGGATTGCAAAAGTAATAGAGGTTGAGGAAGGTCTATAGAAAGTAAAATGTACACCAAAAATTTCTGACAGTTTGTTTTTAAAAGAAACTAGGATTAAAAAGTGCTGAGAAAGCAATGCTGTCTTTTCAAGTGTTGGGCAGCATTATTTGTAGTACGTTGGAAGGTCTGCTGCATATATCATTCATAGCTCACCCAGTGTCCTAACCATGTAGAGACCAGTGCAGGATTGGAACAGCGCTAGAAAGAAAACGAGTTGTAGGTGAGACCAGTGAGCTGTTGTGTGCAGGTTTCACTGCAAGGTCACTGCAGCATGTCTGCACTGTGCCTTGCTGTCTGCCTATGGATTTATGGAGGATTGAGTAGGTCTGTCACAATGTCAGGCCTGATGTGCTTGATCCCTTTGTACTGTACTGGGTTTTGATCCAATATATTGCAGAGCATGCAAAACAGGCAGGTCTCGCTTTCTCTCTCTTCACTTAGACGGGGTAGGTCTATCAGGACAGGCTGGGCTTTGTTTCAGACCAACATCCCACCTTAAGCTGGAGGTGAGAGTAAATAGTGTAGGTAGTGTCTGTACCACCTCCTGCTTTGATCAAAAGCCATCTCACACCTTTCTTTTGGCCTGCCCTGGTCTTTGGCAGGGTTTTGGAACAGAAACAGTGGACAGTGTGATGCAAAGAATTAGTGTTTTCTTTCTGTCTGTGGTGAATTTTGCTCTTCTGCACTGAGTTCAGGGTCCAAAACACAAGTGGTTGATGTTGAGTTTCCTTATACCTCCATCATCTATGATTAAGTGAGTTTGCTTCTTAAATTTAGTCTGTTTTCCAGGACTGAATATCTGCAATATAGACTTTGGAGATGTCAGAGGGGTACAAAATTTTTAGGTATATGGTGCAGGTATGGCTTTCACATTGCCACAGCACCTAACATGCTGTTATTTTTTGAAATGTTTTACGAATGAGGGTTTCTTCTTAAGAAAAAGCAAGTTATACACTCGAAAAACTACTTTGAAATCCAA
Organism: Loriotus luctuosus; assembly: GCA_035582745.1. Classification (NCBI taxonomy): domain Eukaryota; kingdom Metazoa; phylum Chordata; class Aves; order Passeriformes; family Thraupidae; genus Loriotus; species Loriotus luctuosus. The sequence goes on along the minus strand of JAWWEY010000130.1, from coordinate 54,640,132 downwards.
GTCAGCATGTGGTAAATAAAGGCAACACAGGATTAACAAAACTACTCTTGCTTTAGTTCAAGTTGCTACAGGAGATGTAGTCTTACCAATATCCTAAGGTCTTGGATGTTCATGACAAACTCAAGGTGTAGCAACTGTACCATGAGACCACCTTTACCTCTGTCATCATAGGAAAGTTACTTCAAGTTCCTGATTTTGCCTGTCCCTGAGTAATTAGGTTCTTAGATGAACCAGCAACTTGAATAGGTTTTGTTGGGATGAAGGGAATAATTCTGGAGATTAAAGAAGTGTCAATGTTGTGCAAGTACTGATTTAACATGTGTTTTGCCTTCATTCAAAATGTTTTAATGAGTAATAGCAAAAATATATGAGTTTGCAAGAGTATTGTATTTCTCTGGGATGAATATAGAAGGGATTGGCCTTCAGAAGTGGAGGGGAAAAAGGATGTAAAATAATGCTGTTTCAGTCTGGTTGTCTTATTTCTCTTGAAAGAGAGAAAGTGGGTGATCAAAGTCCCTAGACTCTAAGAGTAAGAAGTCATTAGATTCAGTAAAGAAAATAATGGCTAGAAATAAGAAAAAGAGTTAAGAAAAATTTGAGTGCCAATATAGAGGGCAAAAATCCTAAAAAAGTAATCATACTGCCAACAGGAATATGGGAGAATTCAAAATTAGAGTAGTTAATTTCCTGGAAGCATGAAACTTGAGACAAGATACACTGTTTACTGTTTATCAAGAACTTTTATTTTCAAATGGGGAAGAACCTATCATCTTGAAAACCAGGTCACACCTTCAACAGCATAGTAAGATAGGCTTATTTGAATGTAAAGATGGTTCTGTATTTAATGACATTCTGTAAGTGGTGGGTTTTTACAAGATGATCCTAAAGTGATGACAGTGATAAAATGCAACTATACCAAGCTTGTCATGAGAGGAACATCCAGCATAACTGATTAACTCTGAGATGACTCTTCAGTTGGTTGTGATAAAAGATGGGAATAGATGACTGAGTAGTAGTGATCAATGACTCATTTCAGTATCTTGGACAAGTATTTCACTAAACAGACTAGACTTATCAATATAAGTCATTTATTTTTCTTATAATGTATAACATATTGCCAGACCATTGCCATAGCTTTGGTACAGATTAATTGTTCTTGCAGTAGAACATGGAGTGGGACTTAGAGTGTTCATATATTTTTAATTGAAAAAAAAATCCTCATACAATTTATGCATTTATTACAACCAAATATGTCTTGCTGGAAATAGCTGATTCCATTTTCCATTGAAAATAATTTATAAAGACTCTTAATAACCATTTTAGTTTAAAAATGCAGGAAGATAAGGGACCCTAAATACTCAAGATCTGGTATATGATTTTTTCGTTAAAAGGCTGAGCAGGTTATATTTGCACATTTTCAATATCTTCATTTGCACTCCTGTATTGTAATGATTAAGAGTTAAAATGAGCACTGTAAAGTACCACCATATGCAAATTTTTATAAGAACAGTAGGTTATCATCAGGAAGTCAGTTTATTTCAAAGATGATATAGGGAGTGTTAAAAGCATGGCTTAAGTTTTAAAGTTCTCTTCATGGGAGCAGCAGACTCAGGTTTGTTTTGATTTGGACTATCAGCTTACCAGAATTGCTGGAAAAAGCAGGAAGCATACTGTTTTCCATAGGTTTTTATATGTTGCACAAGCTCTGCAGCAGGGGCCATATGTGGCCTAAGCTTCTAATGCTATGAACTAAAGTTTCTCAGTAGTCTTATCAAATACCATTGAGAAATACATGTGGCATTACCAAGTTTCAGTGGTAAATTTTGTTGCTAATAATTGAATACAAGCACTGACTTCTGTGGGAAACATTTTCTTCGCATGAAATGCCCACTCACATTTGCATATGCCTGTATCTTGGACAGTAAATCTTCAATAAACCAAAAAAGTGTAAATAAATTAGAACCTATATAAGGGAAAGTACTAAGTGTTCAGTTGCATTATATGTATATAAATTATCCTATATCTGATTGAACCCAGTCTTCAGTAGAAGTATGTACACTTTTTAATGAAAGTTAGAAAGACTTAAGTTTCTGTTGAGACTAAAGGAATCCTCCATGATAGTTTTAGTTACTCCTTGTTTCCTGCTTTAGGTAGTGGCCTGTCGCCTTCCTGTGTATCAGAAGTTTAGAGTAGAATTTCTACTTTCTTTCAAAATCTTTTATAAGATACAGGTTTTGATTGAAGGCTAGACTGACACTTTCCTATAATGCTATATGATGAATGGCAGAGAGTGGAAGAAGCCACAAATTTCCAAAGCATATCTTCAGAGATAAAAGCTATGGTTTTCCTATGAGTCTGAAAGTTAGCTTCCTTGCTAATAGGAATGAAGTCTGAGGAAGAGACAGAAACTGGTTGTGATTGTATGAAGCATTTGTAAGCTGATTATTGAGAACTGCAGATAATTGTACATCGTATTACTGAACATAAAAAGTAGTTTCTCATGTTAGCTTTTCAAATGTTGGTGGAAAGCTAAAAAATTTTAGTTTTACATATCTAATGTTAAAATACTAATGAAACACAGAATTTGAATGTACATTCATGAATAGAAAAATAAATTTTAGACTATTTCATTATTTTGGTTATGGTAATAATTCTATGGAGAAGGTGAGAGTTTGGGGTTTTTTTTTTTCCGTTTACAGGCCCTCACACCACAACAATGCCTGTCAGGTAGAGGTTTGTCCAGGTGGTGGCAACATTGTTTCAAAAACAGAGCAGCAAGTACTGACACCTGTAATGAGTATTCCTTTATGGAGAGATTTTAGAATACAGAAACAGTTATAAAATAATTATGTGTGTGTCTGTTTGTAAAGAAGTAAAACTTGCACTGCGGACTGCTAGTTTCTAGGGTAGTATTTCTCGAATGACAAAATAGCTTTTCAATCTGGGTGCTTCATTATGTAGCCAAGCAATTACACTTTGGAGAGCTCATTGCAGATTATAACAGCATTAATATTTGAAAAACCCATCTTTGTGGTGATACAGAATCATAAAGGTATGAAAAAGACTTCTAAGTTCATTTACTGTAACCTATGACCAAGCACCACCATGTCAACTAAACCACGGCAGTAACTGCCGTGTCCAGTGGTTTTGTGAAGAGTTTCAGGGATGGTGACACCACCTCTTTCCTAGGCAGGCCGTTCCAATGTTTAACAGCCCTTTCCATGAAGAAATTTCTTCCTGTTGTCCATCCTGAACCTCCCCTGGTGCAACTTGAGGCTGTTTCCTCTAGTGGTGTCGCTACACTGGCTACACCCTTCTGTCAGGCAGTGGTGGAGAGTGATAAGGTCACCCCTGAGCCTCCTTTTCTCCAGGACAAACACCCCCAGCTCCCTCAGCTGCTCCTCACAGCACTTGTGCTCCAGACCCTGCCCCAGCTCCATTGCCCTTCTCT
>JAWWEY010000130.1:54554565-54572166 GCA_035582745.1 Loriotus luctuosus | reverse complement strand
ACGTGGAACAGAGCTGAGCTGCACCCTGAGGAACACCGCTGGTCACCAGCCAGATACAGCCCCAGTCACTGCACCCCCTGACATGGGCTCAGGTTAGCGACTGAGCCCCCTCAGGCCCATATCAGGTCATACTGTAAAGATTTGCTCTGAATTTAGGGAATAATTCTGCTTTTGATTCTGTAATGGGCATCTTGGACAAGCTGGGGCTAAACATTTCATGTCTTTATGGCTTCCTTTCCCACTCTGTTGAAGCAGGGTGGAAGGGAACACAGAGTAGCTCCAACATTAAAAAGTACTAGCTTAAGTCTGAAGTCCCGAATTTATTATTATTTAGGCTTTTATTATAATTTTTACCCTTACTCAGCAAAATCATTGAATTCTGTCATGAATACTGACCATGAATTGACTGAGTGCATCGATGTTTCATATAGCTATATGTTCATAAATACCTAAAAATTGCATTTTGCAACCACGTTTAAAAGCAAAATTTTAGACCTTTTTAATTAATGTTTCTTACGAACACTCATAGAAAACAATTCCAAAATATGTCAGTGTCTACACTGAGTTTGTTTATAAAAACAGAGTGTATGAGTACATTTTCAATGTACACAGCCAAGGGCAATTGCTAGTTCTAACCATTGTATTTGAAAAAGGTTATTTTCTGTTTTAGTGCAATGTGCTCTTTTCTTTACTTTAAATGAAACTTTTTCCAACATTACAATTTCACATTAGTAAACAGTAGGCAAAAAATAACAGTAGACAAATAGTAAGTAGATAGGCTTCTAATGTATACAAACAGCAATTGGATGTGCAGCATATATGACATCTGAAACAATACCTAGTCACCTAGATTGTTTTTTATTATTTCTTGGAGTTTTCTTGGTGTTTGGTTTGTTGTTATTGCTGTCGTTGAAGAAAACTAGGCAATGCCTTTCTTTGTTTTGCAGCTGTACAGCAAACCTGTCATTGACTACATTTTCCCATGTGCTTCTTTGAAGTGTATATATATATGTGTGTGTTATATATAAATGGTAGGCTAAAAGTGACACCCAAACATGTCACCTGCTTCAAAGTTATTTTTACCTTGAAATAGCATGGATAGTGAGGAATTCCCCTGAAGCATTCCAAAAGTAAATCTATTTTTTTCAACTTGAGAGAAATAGCTGCTAATTCTAAGGTACCATTTTCATTTCTCTACATCAGGAATGTACATTTTCCCCAACCATAAAATTTTCTCATAATAGAAATGAGACATTCCCCAAGGGCGTGGTTATCAAAAGATAATCTCACCCAATCTGATTGGAGGCATAAGGCTCATGTCTCAAAATGCTCCAGGGTATGATTATCTGATGATAACCATACACTGTATCATGTCTTATTGATTAACTAATAAAGCTTCAGCATTATTATTTGGGTGAGGAATTAAGATATCAGCAAGGGGTCTGATTCTGGAATGGGAAAGATTCTTTGAAGCTCTCCAAATAACCTCTCTTGTTCTGATTGTAGCATTGCTGAAATCATGGGGTCACCAGATGCCAGTTTTTCCTTCTTATTGTGATTATATCAATAGTAAGTTAAAACTGAACCATACACAGATATATATATATACTTATGTAAAGACACAATTGCACTCAACTGCTTGCTTTGCATCTATGTTGCAGGTGTAGGTTACACAGCACAGCAGAATTCCACCCTATGGAGAGGATTTTTTAGTCTGGACACTAGCTGTGTACTTCATTCATGGCGATTCTGAGTTTTGTGAGCAGTTACATTGCAGAAGAATCACTGTTCTCACAGGGAATTGCTCCCTCCTTGCCCACACACTTCGTAAGAAAAGGGACAATAAAGCCCACCCTTGGGCTCCTGAGTCTCCCAGTCCAAGTCATCCAAGCCACCGGCTTTGTAAAGCTGTTAATCCTTTAAATCTCCTAAACAACACTACGAAGAGGCCTTAATCTGGTGCTGGAGCTTTAACTGCATAGCCACCTACACACTTGCTGTAGTGCAGTTTGTTCTGTACAAAAAAACCTGCTTAATGGTGTGAGACTTGCTTAAACAGGCAATCTGAAGGCTAATGTTGCAGCCAGCACACATTGGACTGCTCTGCATCAGTAAAAAGCTGGACTGATTTCACTGATTTCAGTGGAGCAAACCTAGGTTAATGGACACATCTAAGAAGAAAATATGTCTGCTGTATGCAACAAAGACCTCACTCAAAATTCCCTTGCAATGCAACTTCTGCATACTGAGGTTAAAGGAGGCAATATGCCCTTTCTGTTAAGAGTTAGATGATTTTTTGGAAAAGGAGGGAATATTTACGTCTGTATGCAATTTCATTCTTAGTTGAATATTTAAAACAATTAAACATTTGATCACACCTCTCATATAGGGGTCTGAAGCTTAAACTGAGCAAAGGCATCTATGTGACAGTGCAATCCACACCACAGTAATCCACTATAATGAATTCTTTGGGAAATCTGCTGTGTCTGTTGTATTGTCATCCACTCTGTTAATGGACAATGTTAATTTATGGAACTAGCTGGGGAAGTGTCATCCCACCCTTTCATGCTGCGTGGCAAAAATGGCTTGCTGTTCCTACTTGCCAGCACTGCTCCCCTTCAGCTGCTCACAGAGGGAATGTGGATATAGATCAGGCTTTGAAAAATTGTGGCATTTGCACTATCATGAGCCAGCAGTGCCCTGGCAGCCAGGAATGGCCAGTTGTGTCCTGGGGGCATCAGGGACAGCATCACCAGCCAGGCAAGGGAGGGATTGTCCTGCTCTGCTCTGCGCTGGGGCAGCCTCACCTTGAATATTGTGTGCAGTTTTGGGTCCCACAGTATTGTAAGGATATGAAGCTATTAGAGAGCGTCCAAAGGAGGGCCAGGGAGATGGCAAAGGGTCTGGAGGGGAAGCCATGCAAGGAGTGGCTGAGATCACTCAGTTTGTTCAGGCTGGAGAAGAGGAGACTGAGGGGAGACCTCACTGCAGCTACAACTTCCTCATGAGGAAAAGCAGAGGGACAGACACTGATGTGTTCACTCTTGTGACCAGCGACAGGACCTGAGGAAAAGGCCTGAAGATGTGTCAGGGAAGGTTTGGGTTGGAAATGGTCACAGCACCAAGCTGACCAGAGTTGAAGAAGTGTTTGGACAATACTCTTGGGCACATAATATAATTTTTGGGTTGGTTCTTTTCAGGTCCAGGAGCTGGACTTGATGATCCTTATGCATCCCTTCCAACTCACCTTGTTCTATGAGTCTGTGATTGTACTATTATTACAGTGTCTATGGGTCTATTATATTCCATGACCTGCAACATCCTGAGGTAGGTTCACATGAAGTAGGTTCAGCAGCAAAAAAAAGTTGTTTTCCTTCAGCATTTTCACAGATTCTTCCACCATTGTGACAGTGCTGCCATTTTTAATTGGAAGCTGCTAAAATTTCTGAAAGAGGCAAGGTGTTAACACTGTAACCTGTCTCAGTTCAAGATTTCTTTCAGAATGAGTGATGCTATCCTAAGGCATGTACCTATAAGAGGAAGGATAAATTACTTTTCAGAGTACCTCTCTGAGTCTGTTTCTCACTGTTGACAAGAGGGAAAGAATCAAGATGACTAACTTGGATGGGATGACTAGTTTTTATAGAGCCAGGGGAGATGAAGGGATTTCTGCACGTATTATAGCAGAGTCTCAGCTGAAACTTGGATTATTAGTATCCTCTGCTGTTGCCATCCTTTCCTGATCTGCATAGCAAGTACTGCTCAGCCAAGCTGCACACCACAGAGCTCTGTGCAGCAGATCCTCCTGTCTTCTGCACTGAAGATTTAGTGCCAGATGCCAACCTTGCTCTCAAGCCTTATCTTTCTCTGTAAAAAAGGTCTCCTGAAAAGAAATGTACTGTTCCTATTAGAGAAAAATCTTGCTAAGGAACGCTCTTCCTTCAATGATTCCTTTTTGATTAATTGTTGATTTGTAGGAATGGGGTTCATCCTGAGTCATAATACATGTTTTTCTTGTCTTGAATTGGTTACAGTCTAGGTGGCAGAAAAAGAGGAGGCAGGGCAGATTTAAAATCTAGAAATCAAAAAGTGTACATAAAGTGCTTTTTTTTAAATGTCAAGATATTTGATTCTCTGTTTTTCCACTCCCTATGAAAATTACAGCTTTATTTTTCTATTATGTCTATGAAGTGCTTTTGCAAAAGTGTTTCTGTTTTTGTCTGTCCTTTTGCAGTGAAATATGTCATGTTCTCTATTTATGTACAACAAGCTTAATCTAGTTCCAAGACAGAAAAAAAACCCCATGTAGCCATCCTGAACATCAAAAATTAAGTCAGTATCTTTCCTTTCCCTGAAATATCTTTGAATGAAAAGACAACTTCAAGACAGGGCAAATGGTTGACTACTAAAACAAAGGACTGCCATGATCACCATTGTACAACACACTTTCTACTTGTCTTGAGCAAGACCCCACTGTCTGAAATACAGGATGCACTTAGAAGTTCTGGTCCCTTCAATTAAGATGGACAAGAAACCTGACTTGCTCTTGAGGAAGAGCTTTTTAATAGTGCCAGAGCTGTTTTGAAATTTAAGAACTGATCATCTGTTTTCTACAGAATTATTTTATGTGCAGAAAAGATAGAGTGGAATATAAAATCTCTACTTCTTCAAAATCTGAGACATACAATTATGAACGAAAAAAAAGTCTTCTGGTGCTCCTAGTACTCCCTATCAAAGTTTCAGGCATATATTCAGTGACTGGACTGGTTTTTTCCATGCTACTCACAAATATACAAGCCAACAGCAGATGCTGTGAGAATGTATATTTGCCTTCCTTTCTTTCTGTATGACTTCTCTCCCTCTGCTCCTGTTACTTAGCTGTCCTGACCCACACTGTGTGCTCCTGTGCAGAACCAGCTGCAGCGAGGCCCTCAAGGAGTGAGCAGCAAGGAGCTGAGAGTCCTGCACAGCCTGCAGAGAGTTTCTAGGATTACATGACATTACTGATCTCCCATCCCCCTTCATTGACAGGACAGATCAGCAGCAACAGAACTGTTATTTCAGCAAGACACAGATAATACATGGTGGTGATGGCCTAGAGACGTGCTGCATTATCATGAGTCTAAATATGTGTGTGTATGCATACAAAGTGATGCCCTGGAACAAGATATTCTACATTATCATGAGTCTAAATGGTTTTGTGTGGGTGTGTGTGTGGGTGGGTGTATGCGAAATCTTCAGAAACTGGTAGTACTTCAGCTTAAACTTAACATTTCCCTGACTTCTTGACTCATTTTCCCCTAAATACAACAATATTTTAAGCCTCTTGGAAGAGCAGAGCATATCAACAGACTTTAATTTATGCATAATATTGTAAATTAAGTATTAATTAAATATTTTTATAGAATAAAGACATAAGAGATGCTATACCTGGAAAATACTAATCCAAGAATTCTTATGTAGTTAGTTGCCCATTTAAATGTAAGAGCATGCAGGTAACCCACGAGGGATGGTTTACTGTTTGTTTGCTAATTTGTTTAGGTTTTTTTTGTAGTCACAATCGCAGGCAATGAATTTGGTTTGGTACATGGCTGCAGTTCCACTGCTGTAATGAAGGGTTAAATGTCAGGATCTTCACTATTCTCAAATGGTGCCTTGCTCCGCAGATACTTTCACTGATTCAGTAGAAATAGTTTTGTCCACTGGAAGTTTGAGAGAATTTTTTAAAAATGTGTGTGTTACTTTCATCCCTACAACAGGAAATGCAACTACTTAAGACAACACATAAAAAGGCATCCTATGGAGTTAAGCATAATGCCTAAAAGTAGTAATGCAAGAGAAATGGCACTTTAAATGCTCCACAGGGTTATTTTTAGCAGAGGCTTTTGACAGTTATTAATTCTTTGTAAAGACCACAAAAGTGTTGTTTTTACTGGAGAAAAGTAACAGCTGCAAGGGAGACTGAAATTCTTCTGGAGATAATAAAGAACAAAGGAAAGACTTTGCATCAGGATTTGTGTCATCTTTAACATCTAAATTGTGTTCTTAGCTCAGTGGTCAGGATTGCCACTGAGCACATTGTGGGAGGATGTTAGACCATGCCCAAAGGAAGAATCTGGCCCAAATGGATGACCAAACCCAGAGCTGAGGGCTGCCAGCCAGTGAATGAATTGTCCTTTCATTGAAACCCTCCAGAAAGTGAGGAGGTTTATCCCTAAATCTGTGTGCTCTGACAGGAATGGCAGCAAGAGGGATTTAAGCCATGTCAGTCCTCTGCCCTGGCTGGCAGTGCAGCCCAAAAATCTCTAGTGCAGCACAAATGAGAAAGGAGCACACAGCAGCACAAGACTGAGTGGCTACACTTCAGAAGAAGTAGGACACAGCTGAATGCCATATTTAGAATGCAGATCAGTTTTACTACTGCTCAGAAAATGAGTAACATTTCTAATTGGAATCTTTTGTTTTCAGGTCTAGGACCAAAAAAAGGCAATTCGGTCCCTAGATCCCCAAGCCAGAAATGGGCCTCTGTGTATGATGTGCATCAGTCTGGAAGGTTTATTCTGTGCACACCAAAGGACAACAGCATAGAGCAGAATTTGTTGATTCCTCAATAAGTTAGCACACGTGCCCTGAGGATGTTTTCATCTTGCAGACTTTGGTCTACCAGCTCTTTGGTCAATGGCTTCAGGTAATTATGCTTTTCTAAGTCTTTAACATAATTTTTTAACAGATGGGCTGGTTCTGAACCTTTTGTCACTGCAATGTGAAATGAAAAATATGAATGCTCTAGGAATGTATTTTTAAAATTATTAGAGTGTATATTTCATTTCACTGCAAGGACAAAAGGCAGAAGGAACTAGCAATGTAGATTTCTCTCAGAAATTGAAGTTAAGAAGCCTCAGATTCTGCCCTTGAATGGTGGCCCTGGGTCATGCTGTTGTGGAGGCCAAGGCAGATGAAGCACCCCCATTATGGGGTGGTAGGTTGAGACAGAAGGATGAAACCCCCATCAGACAAAGTCAGTGCCAGCAGCCACTCACAGGTCACCAAAGTTTATACCAAACTATCTGGATGATTTACAAGTTATATTTTCAGCACAACCTCATCTTTTCCTGGCTTTTGCCTTGACCTGAGCAACATGGGCCCCCGTGAAATGTAAATCTGAGCATGTAAATAAATAAATCAATCCAGCACAGATTAATGTAACTGCTAAGAAATACACGCCTAAAGACAGAGCAAAGGGAATGAGTAGATGTGCAAATATTTGTTTAAATATGAAAGAGATGTTTATGGCCTTTTTGTTTGCTTCTAACAAATATTCCCATGCTCTCTGTTTACTGCAAAGATTTAATACTAAGCAAGATATGAAGCAAATAAGCCTGAGTCTATAAAAAAATGAAATGAGCCCTTCATGACCTACTAGCACCTTTCTCCCACTCCTGCAGTCTGAGCTACCACGGATGAGGCCATGAAGCCCAGGAGCTGAACAGGTGGGGCTAATGAGGAGGGGTAATGAGTTAAAGTTTCTTCCCAACATGCAAGTATGGGACAATGAAAAACAGCCAGGATAGTTCCTGTGCCTTTCCCCTACAAAGCTAAGCCTCCCTGTTTGGCAGTGAACTTCTGATAGGGAACCTTCCAGGGTCCATTGCATCCAGCAGATTGGCTTGCTTGAATTCTGTGTGCCTTTGGCCCTTAATCTTAATGTAGCACATACCCTATGGATATTGTTCTAAAACTGGAGTCTTTTTTATTTGTTTAGGAAGAGCTATACTGAACACCAAGTGCACTGCAGATAGGAAACTTACAGCCTAGGAAGAGATATGGTATTGCTAGCTAAAACATGCGTGAACAGCCTCTCTGTTTCTCTTTCTATGAGGCCTTTCAGAATCTTTGGTCTGTAGCCAAAGTCACTTGGACATTATACTGCTGAAAGTCATAGTTCCTCAGTTGTAGACACCTAGTGGTATTTCTAACATCCAAATCTGATCCATGGGTATGCTGGAAATTTGGCATCTTGGAGTGGGATTTGTGGAAGGCAGCTGAGTGAGGAGCTGCCAAAGCTGAGCAATACTGCTGCCAAGGGGATAAGGATATGTTTTAAATTGCATCCTTTGCTGAGAATTGACACGTTTACTCTGGGCATTATCTGTTCTGTGAAGGAGTAGAGAACCTCATGCTTGGGTTGCCATGTTGTCTTGGTTCTCTGGAGCCCACTCCAAATCTCTGTAGAATGCCAGCTTGTCTCCATCAAGTTATTTTCTTCCATGATGTTTTCAGAGGCCTGAATTAGCCAGGCTGCTGAAGCCCAACATGTATTGACTGATAACGTGTCTGTTATGGACATTATTCCCACACTCCCCTAATTGTATCTTTTTTTGGTTTTATTTTGGTTTTGGTTTTTATATTAGGATTGTAGGTCATTTAGAGGAGAATATGTCATTTTGTTCTTGGTTTTCCTTTTTTGTCTTGTATGACATTATTTCACCGTGGTCCTAGGCCAGGAAAGAAATGCAGATCTTGCTCTGTGTGCGTTCTTGCATCTGTTCAGGAAATAGATGCAGTGTCAGCTGATGTGTAACCAGGAGAGCAGAAATTAAGACTGTTGGTACTGAGCTTTTTACAAACAGTGTCTTGGCAAGGCAACACTTGCTGACCACCATCACAGGTAAGTAATTTCGAAATCTGGACTGGTATGTAAGTTCAAAGAGTCTATATTCTACATACTGCATATTTATAATACTACATACTCTATATTTATATGTGGCTAGCCACATTAATGTCTGAGCAATTCTTTGTTGTCTGCTTAAATAGCAGGGAGTGGAAGAGAAAAATCATTATGTTTTCCCCTGGGATGTCATGGGCTATGATATCTGGAATGGACTTTGATTAAAAGGCTATCATGGCACAGGATGGAAATTGTGCATTAGTTGTCTTATGTGGTAACAAGAACTGCTGCTAATCGAGACAGAAATCTATAATAGCTGGTTTGACCCATTTCACTACTAAATAAATGTTTGGCTCCAGATAACAGTAAACAGTAAAAAGAAAAAATAATCAACATTAGAAGAGCACTTGGGGAATGGTATTACCATACTTATTTTAATCTATATTGAGCTCATCTGACTTAATTTTTGCTACCTGAAGATTTAGTCTCCCTGTCTAGTATATGGAGAAATTGCTAGATGGGATGAATCACCTGCCAGGGCTGACCTTTAGGATACCTGTCTCAGATGGCATGAATGTGTCTCAGGAAGTGCCTATTACTCTCCTGCGTCTATTAGTGGTGACTTGTGACTCCCCCAGCTAAAAGCCCAACTTTTAAACACACGCAGCTGAGTAAAACCAACCCCACCTTTCCATCTTTTCTCCTTCACAGGAAATGGAAAAGCTTGTTAGGTTTCCTGTGCTGAAGTGGTGTGGTAGTATTATACTGTCCCTCACTTGTCAGGTAATTGTAACCATCAAGTTTGGTCAGGGAAGAGAAGTTCTGGGCTGGTGAGACACCTCATCTCCCATGAGAATTCATGGGATGTGCCAGGGCTCCTAGCTGTGCTGGGTGAGCCCAGCATCTGCTGGTGGGACCAGCAGGGATTCCCAGGTTACCTGTGGCTGTTGTGCCAAGTATAGGTGCCACATGCACATGTACCAAGTGCCAAGTATAGGTACCACCAGTACCACAAGAGCTAAATGAGCTAGGGAAGCACAAGACAGATTTGCCTAGGGAGTAGGAAATACATTTTCATGTGTGAACAGTGATACAGAAATGGAAAAGCATGTTTTTTATGGGAAAGAGAGAGCTGGCAGAACTGCAGCTACATTCCCTCCTGCAGAGCTCCTTCTTTACACTAATTCCACCTGCACTGGACTCCTAACTTGGGTCCCTTTTAGGAGGTGGGGAAAGAAATCGGGCTCTGTGACTGCCTCTCACTTCTGCCAATAAACAAGGGTCACTCAAGTCCTTAGTTCTTGTGTTCAATGAGGTAACAATTAGTTCTGGACAACCATGACGATTGCCAAATTTCAATATTCTCAGCAAATAATTTAATAGACAGCATTGTGAAGCTCGTGTAGAGATAGCCAGCTTAACCAGTTGTCAAACCTAGCTAGAGAAAGAAAGCGCATTAAATCCAAACATGTTATCACTCCACCTTAGCTAGCCTGTACTGCAAACTTTTTCTTTCCACTTGTCTGCCACTCAGACATTTAGACAGGCTGTCATTATAAGCCATTCACTACCCCAGCTTCGCCCCAATTTTTTTAAGCCCTACAGCACTGTCATTTGATGTGTCTCGTGAGAGAATTAAAGTAGATGAAGACTGAGGATACCACTCCCTTAGGTAATGATATATTCTGATTCCCTGCAGCTATCTTCCTGACAACCCAGTCCTCCTCATCCTGGCCTTACTTTCCACTTCCACAGACCGAAGAATAATTAAAACTCCTCCACATAAAGCATGGCTTCATTCAACATTCAGCTTAGACTCTGTAAAAAATGCTTCTGACACATGGGGTACATTCCGTGCCACAGCAATAAGTTAGCTGGCATGCAATAGCCAGCAGGAAAAGAAGACATAAATACCTGGCATGGAAAAGCCAAGAAGGAAGGGAGACAAAAACACTGAAGTGGTGCTTGAAATGAGGTCTCATCAGTTTAAATAAAAAAAGGGCTAGACCTTGAAATTATGATGGAGGTGCTACCCTGGATTTCTTCAGCAGAGGTAAAACCACTGAAATATATCTCATGATCCATCAGGTACTCAAAATATTTTAGAATGAGATAGGAACATACAGTTATTTAGGAGATCCATCAGTACTACAAGTCATGAGAGTTGCAGCTTGGAGGTCGTCATGAGTGGGTCAAATTTCCTCGCCCCAAATTGTTCTGGAAATCAAACAGTAGATCTTAAAGGAAGCACGATCATTTCAAGTCACCAAATGAGGAACCTTGGAAAGAAAGTTTCTATAATAAGTCATTTTAAACACCATCAGCCTGCTAAAAGGCACATGCTGGGGTGATCCTGGAAATGATCATTCTCATAACTGTTCTTCCTACCAACACTAGCACTGGTTGTCCCTGATGTAATTAGTTACATTTAGATGCAGCATTTAGCACTTGGAAGCATCCTTCCAATCTTAAAAACACAGTCAAGGGAATCAAAAGTTGTGCCCAAAAAACCATACAAAACTAATTGTTAACCCAAAGGCATCCGCACCCAGCCATTCTGGCAAGAACATACTCTCAAAAAGTAAGGCTCTCATGGCTTGTGATGTTATCACAGCCTTGGAATGTGTGCAGTCTTACTTGCAGTGTTACTCTTTGTTTTTGTTTTTTTTTTCTTAATTGCAGTGAAAAGCTGATATATTACATGCTATTATAACAAGAAAAACAGGTTTGAGAAAACAAAATAAATATGCCAGTGTAGTTATAATTGTATTTAAGTGATAAAATAGGCAAACATGAGATGTAGGACCAGAATAAGACTGAATGTGCCATGTTTCCCTAATTATGTGGACATAGGTTCATGTTTCTCAAAAGTGATTGATACAAAGGATACATACTGGCTGCCAAATAATTGTTCTCCAAGCAGTTTTTCTTTGTTACATATTGGGCAAGGCAACACACAGGGCTGCAGAGAGAGGCAGGGCTGTGGGGAGCCAGGGAACCCTGCAGTGTGCATTCCTTCCACTCTACAAACTCCCCATCATTTTTGGTGCAACCTGAATTGTCCACATAGTGTCAGTAAAACAGACCGAGAAACGGAGATATTCCCGTGAGAGTAATAACCAGTGAAGCTGTCTTGCCTGACAGCTGAAGGCTACTAACAAGTATTTTTAATACTTTGATGCTGTTTGTGCAAAAAGTCTCAGTGTGAGTCTAGATGCATAAGCTGCTTTCTGCAGTGTGACTGTGAGTGTGTGAATCTGCTAATCCTAACTCTGTCTGCATCAAAGGCTGGATTTATTTTCATTAAAGAACTATTTCTCCTTCCCGTAGTCTCCTTTTCATCTATGCTTGCACAGTGTAGTAGCAGGCACACTTTAAGCCTCCTAACAGAACAGTGTTAAAGAGTAACAGAAATTAATTCTGGCTGGAATGAGAGTGAACTAGTGACAAGAAAACATTATAAGTCCACTATTTGTGATTTTATTTTTTTTTTAGTATCTCAGAGGCATTTGGAGATGTAGAACTTTATGTCTTCATTGATGCAGCTCTGAAGAGATGTAAAACAGTGCACTTGAACATGTAAAACATTGCTGTAAATAATTTTGATAACATTGTAAGAGGAAATATTAAATCATCATTTAAGGCCTGTTTTATGTGATATGAGCATCGCTGCCATTATTGGCAGCACTAAGTTTGGGTTGGATAAGATGGCTTAGAGTGGCATGAATTTTGGGGCTAAAATTAGTGGGAAATATTTTTAGAGATGTCACACTGACTGTAGTTTTCCTCTGTGATTGTTACACACATTCACCTGCAACCTGTTTTTACCCCTACAAAACTCAGCAATGACCAAGTGGCAGTGAAATGATTGAAGAATTCTGCCTAGCTCCAATCTCTCTTCCCTAGTCTTCTGTTCTTTGCCCTATAACAGGTGATCTGAAGACCATCTGATTTTTATGTAGGACACCTTCCAAACTCTACTTGAAAAATTGCAATCACAGTGGTTTCTTTACTGCTGTGCTCCCTGTATGAAGTGCTGGGAGGTGAAAGCTGTGAATTCACCTTGTGCAGATTGAGATGAATGCAGAGCATGAAAACAGGAGCTGGTGCTTCCAGTCATGGAGGTAGTCAGGTGCTTCTTGACTTCCACATAGCCAGTGATGGGGGTACCTCAGCAGATGGATTGCACCAAATGGTGTAGTGTTGAGCTCTTGAGTCAGCAAAATCCATTCTAAGGCAGACACAGGGATAAAAATGCGTTATGCAGGTAATAGAACTCATTACTCCTCAAAAAGAAAACTGTAACTCAACAATCCTGGTGAGGAATCCTCTTTCTATTCCCCTTCTGCTTACTCAGGCACTGTAATCAGCTTAGGCAATTACTGTACAAATATAAATCAGTGATGAAACATGTATGGCACCGATATTTACTTATGCAGACAAACATGTCATTAAGAAAAAAAGATAACTGCTTAGTCTAATTGCATATTATGCAGATTGCAGTAGCCTAAAAAGTACAATAGTGTTTGAATTCCCTGCAAAATACAGAAGGATGCCCTATCTACTGATTACAGTGTTTGCTGGGATGTGGCCAGACATCCTTCACACCCGCGCTGACCAGCCAAGCTGGTGAACTCGGTCCCGTGGTGTGCCACCACTGAGAGGTGTTTTCTGTTTCCCCACAATGAACTGCTTGCTTTATTGGTCTTTAGGAGAAATTGATGGTCCTTGGAATCCCTAAAAAGGATTTGGAAAAGCAGGACTACGGAAGGGTAGCCCCAAGTGATGCAGTGAGGCATGTTGTATTAAAATACTTCCATTTGGCCAACAAACTATGCACTTGTTTCTTATCTATACCAAGCAGATCAATCTCTTTTTTTTAATTTAGGGATTGTATAGGTTTGTGGATGCCAATGATCTTCAAATGTGAAAGAAGAAGCAAATAACTGCTTTTAAAATGCATTTATCTAAGCAAGAAAGACAAAAGACACTGAGACATTCTAACACTGTAAGGTATTGAGCAATCTACATGGCTTGATGTCCACATAATTTCAATATTCCACAGAATATGGTGGGAATATTCCAAAGAATAAAGTGGGCTTGGATTCTAGCACAAACCAGCTACCATCTGCCTATTAAATAAGAAACCTATTTAATGACAATAGGTGGTAGCAAGGATACTGAAAGGTTTTCCAACATTACCACCTTGTGCACCAGTTCAATTAGGTTTTTATGCACAATCATTTCAAAGATCTTCTTTATTTGTTTTACTTTATTTTATTTATAAAATTCCAGTTTCCTTACCAACAAATTGAGCTGAGCAAACAAGAAAAGGGGAATCATTCTGATTCCTCTTCTTTGATCCTGTCAGGAGAAAAAATGAGGTGGCAAAACCCAAACCTTAGTAGAACAATTCTATCTATTGTCTGTTGGATCAAAGGTAAGAATGTCAGGCTTGAACACCAGCTACATCCTGCTGGCCCCAGACAAGCCAAACTCCTGTCCATCATGTCACAATGGTGTTTTGTACTATAAAAGAACCTGTGGGTCAAAATCAGAATTGAATGTCAGTGACTACACAAAATAAAAAGTAAAATGCCAGCTCCTATCCTATCCTATAGATTTTCTATATTTATGATGTGATCTAATGTTTCCATCTCAGGCAGCTGGGCTGTGGGATCCGGACTGTCTTTGCCTTCACTGGATGGCTTGTGCAAAGTGACACTGCCCTGGGCATTCCTGTTCATGCTTTTCTCCCCCTGCATGCTTATTTCTTCTCAGTGCCCACCCTATTGCAGGAACAGGGACAGGTTATGTTGCAGTTGACACTTCTCCCTCTAAACTATGTTTGGCCTATTTATACTTGGGCCCTTGACTAGTGCTGGGCTTTCTTCCAGCTAAGTATTTAGAGCAGACTCTAAATACTAACACTGTGCTTTGTGTTTTCTGTGTTCTAAAAGCGATACTAAAATGTTGTTGAGCTTGCTGTGCTGCTGTTCCTAAATGCATGGCTCTGTCCCATCTTTCTCTGTCTGACTGGAATAGCAAGAGCAGACCGGTTTCACTTGCACGTCCTCACTGATAAGTACATCATTATTATTCTTGCCAGAACAGCAGCATTTTTTCATTGTTATAACTGTTAGATTCACCTCATCATCCTTTCACCTTTTCCACCATTAAAAATAACAACAAACCTGAAATGTGCCCATCAAGAATAGTAGGTTCCTCCACTGTATCCCCAGAGAGAACTGGGATACTGTATACTCCAAAAGTAAGGAAATACAGTAATTGATTTGATGCTTTTAATGATCTCCTTCTTGTAGTTTTAAAAAATTATTTCTCTGTTTTTCATGTGAAAGTCACAGGCTTTTTAGCATTACTTTCCACACTTTTATGTATTTCCTGGGTCTAAAGATTACTGTTTTATGAATAAGAGGGACAACTGAAGAAGCAGAAATGTGAAACTTGTGCATGGCATAGAAGCAGTAGGACACAAAACTAGCATAGAGATACTGCATATTTATATAATAAATTTTTGGTTTGAGTCTAATACCACCTTGTAAAAATGCAGTTCTTATAACATTTTCCACAAATTATCTTGAGGCAATATGGAGTAATCATGTGTTGAAAAAATGTACTGTAGAAACAGCTCTGGACAAGTACAGTCTGTATTGCTCTGGAAGTTGTAACATGTAAATCCTTTCAGTGCATCTTTGAAGTATATATAAATTCCTAGTTTAAGCATCATCAATACAAAGATGCTTATTGGCATGGGTAGAAACATTGTGGAGATGGGAACTTCTTTCTTTTTCTCTTTGTTTGGTTAGTGACATATATCACTAAAAATGCTGTGGGGATCCAATTTCAACTTTGAGAATTCCAGAAGGCCTTCAGTCATGACAACAGCCTGTCAGTTTTCTGTCGTGTTGGAGTCTGGCTAGAAAACAAGAATTTTGTCTGTGAAAACATTCACAATGTCTTTTACTTCTATATTCACCAGATAGTTTATTTCTCATTTAAGCACAAAATTGCACTGTCCAATAAAAGGAGGAAAGAGCAGAGAGATGGTCCCTCAGTAATGAGGTCTGCACTTCAGAAACACTAGGTGTTTCCAAGCATGGGGAAACTGGATCAGCTGCCCCACAGGGCATTGGCCCCAGCACCTCCCTGCAAGCCCAGCCCAGCACAGCCAGGCAGCCACAGCCTTCTCTCCTGCAGCCCAGCACAGACAGCTTGGGACTATTTCTCTAAAGGGGAGTATCTCCAGCAGAAAAGCGAGCACAGAGAATGGCTCCACAGTCACTGTCTAGGGTAGTGGGAAAACCCCTTTTGTTCCCAAGGAATCTGACTAGTGTGGGTATATACCCTTCCTCTCATCCCACAAGATTGCCCTGACCCAGGTTCTTCACGTTTGTGTTCTTGTTGCTGTTGTCAAAACCATGCCATTCCTGGAAAATATTCGGTTTAACCAACTGTCATTTAGATGGAAAAAACCTTTCCTCAAAAATGCTGCTACCCGCTGTACTGAGCACGTACTCACTCCAGTACAGGAACGCGTTGCTTCAGAAGGATTTTTCATAGCAGCTGGTTTTCGTGAAACCCTCATCCTGGCCTGATGCCCCATGATTTTAATTTGGGAAAATAGTAGCACAATACTGAGGGGGACTGCTATGAATTCTTTGAGACATTTAAGCTGCCACTCAGAAATCAGACCCTACAAACACAAAGCTACTACAGACATCAAGGTGGCCAGCTAATGAAAAAAACCATTTTTTAAAAAATTGGCATTTTGTCTTCAGATTTCTCAGAATTAGTAGTGCTGATGGCATGTCTGCCAGCTTTACAGGAAGAAGAAACTTCTGACACTTGCCCATGAAAATTTTTATAGAATTTTTTAAAAATTTAAATAGAAGCATATGACAAATGACTATCATAATTTAAAATATTGCTGTCTTTGTGCAAATAGAGAACAAAGTTTGCTGATGCTTGACTGATCTGACAGAAGCATATTCAACTAGGAGAGGACTTCAAATGAAAAAAGAGGATAGGAGAGGTGTCCATTTCCATTAGACACTGTCTTGTCAGGAATCCTCTCTCTCTTTGGAGCAGTACTAGGGCTGAGTGGAGCACAGCTGCCTGCAAACCAGCCCAAAATGAGGAGCTCTGCAGATACAGGCTGATTCCCTGCCTCCCTGCCAAACACAGCACTGCTTCAGAAAGGTGCCCCTGGGAAAGCACGAAGGGCTGGCAGGGTAAGAAAGGCAATTTAGCCTGCTTTAATAGTCTTTTCACAGAATTGCTTGGTAGTTATAGAAAATGTGTTCTGATTCAGTATTTATATTTAATTGGATTTATCCAGGAAAATAATTTTGGATTTGGTTTGACAAGGTTTGAATTGCAAAACAAGCTTTGCAACTATATTAATCAAGTCAGTCTGCTATGGGAATGACAGCCTATTTTGCCGCATTAGGAGTTTTTTGTTGGTAGATCTAAGTGCCAAAATAAGCAGAAATTATGTGCTTATTCTCTAGGGGAAAGTACAGAGTAGTGTGTTTTCAATTCACCCTTTGACGACCTTCTCACAAAATCATATAGGTGTAAGCTTTGTCAGAAGCTCCTTGCAGCTGAGAGGTCAGCATGGGAGCTCTCCATGCATGGTTCTGTGGAGCAGGCAGTCATTCTCTTCAGCTGCAGCTCATCTGGGTGGGAAAGCTTACTTTAGGCACAGCATCTTCCTCCACTGGGTGCTTGGGAATTCACGTTTCCATACCCATGATGACCTGTGGGAAGAGGGTGTGTAATGCTTTCACTTCTGAACATGTTATGATGCTGGGGCAGTGTGGCTGGAAAGCTGCCCATGAGCCAGGCTGTGCCCAGGGGGCCAAGAAGGCCAATGGCATCCTGGCCTGGATCAGCAATGGTGTGGCCAGCAG
>JAWWEY010000130.1:54502833-54522141 GCA_035582745.1 Loriotus luctuosus | reverse complement strand
ACAGAAACTAGTAAGCTAATTTTTAAATGTTTCTTTCTGAAAGGGAGACATCTAATGTGTTTTAGGTTCCTTGTAGGATTTGGAATGCAATGCATTAATTGGTGAATATGTAAGCTGTTTTCTGTGTGTGTGCTTTAATACACTATCCTTGACCTTGAATAATTTCTTTGAATACCCTGAAAAAAAAGATAGAACTAAAGAAGCAAAAAAAAAGCTGTCTTTCAAGACCAGATTGCTAAAGGTGGAAAAGCTTTGTAAATCAGCTCCTGCATTTAATTCAGGCTTTCTAAAAAAATCTATTCTTGATTTCAAGAGAGTGTAAGTATTTTAGAGTGATTTCAAGATAAAAAAATAAAACTTGTATATATTATCTTCCTGTGTAATTGTGCATAGTAGGATAAATGTAATTGGACAATGTCAGTACTACTATAGAATTAATTTATTTTTTAAGGAAAATAATTGCTAATCACTTACCATCACAAATTTTAAATGGAGAAATCTCCTTTTATATAGGAGTGTTGTATTTGCTTCGTGTAACAAAATTTTCATTGTGTTTTAGGTCAGTTTTCATGTTTCTTATGTTCCCTTATCCCCTTAATTTCAAGGCTTTCCTCACTTACAAGAAAACAATTTTCATTTTCAAAGCTACCATTCCTTTTAGAAGGTGATTCCATCTTTGTATATGATCCGATGCTTTGGTATGTTGCAATGTTTGAATTTGAGCCACTTGTCATGCCAGCAGTTGATGCCTGCATTTACTCTCTGTCCCTGTGTGCTAACTTTCAGAAGTGAACTATTAATTAAATGCAAAATCTGTGTGTGACAGAGAGCTGTTTAAAAGTCAGCATCAGACAAGCTGGTTTCCTTAAAAATAATTTGCTAGTTGCTGCGTTTTGCTGTATCATTTGCTTTTATAAATGAACCTGTTAAAATCAAATCATTACTTAAGACTCTGGTCAAGTTCTAATTTAAAAAATTCAAGTGGAAAAAATGTAGTAAGCTGTCAGGTGCAGTTCTTACTGTTGAAGGATGAAGTGTAGTAGATGGCATGCTCTTAGATATGTCTGCATGAGTTCAATTTAAGTGTCACCTGCTGTCTAAGTAATCTAGGGATGTCAAGATAATGTGTCAAGTTTTGTAGTAGTGTAAATATGAGTGCAAAGTTTAGGAAAGCTGCTGACATTCTTTAACTTGCTTTCTCTTTAGCTTATTTTCTTGAGGGGTAAGGGACGAGAATTTGCTGCATCTTTAAAAAAACCCAAAAGCCAAGTCAAAGAAGGACCACACTGTTTTAACTGACAAAAGGTATCCTAATTTATGAATATGCTGTCTGTGTGACATGAACTAATTTGAAATCCTAAGAAGCTTTCATGTGCGGCAAGGATACAGATTTAATGTGAATTCTGATTGCCTGGAATGCAGTCAGCCTGACAGCACGTGAATACTTGAGTGCTGTCCAACAACTGCACTTGTTCTGAGAGATCTGTCTCCTTGAACTTCCAGTTTTTACTGTTGGTTTATTGTCCAAGACGATGTACGTAAGAAGTTCTCAGCTGGGTATATGTGCAGCCCTTGACGAGGCTTCATAACCTTCTGTGACCTGGATCATTGGCAGTGTTGGCTGGTGCTGTACACGGGTTTGCATTCTCCTTCCAGCTACATGCCAATTACCATGATTTATGTGATGGCCTTGCGGCACATTACCCTGCTGTCCTCTGAAGCAGCAACATGCATCCAGTCTTTGTTGCCTTGGCTGTGCTGTGGAGGACCAGGAAGTCTGGAAAAGCTGAGATATAAATCACCATCTTAAAATAGATGTTTTCTGACTGAATTCTGCAAATGTGCAAACAGACTGGAGGAGCCTTCTAATAGTAACTACAGTGTAGAGAATTCCTTTGTGGTTAAGTCAGAACTGATAAAAGGCCTGCTGTAAGAGCCGAGTGGGCATACAAAAGACTTCTTCTGATGTGACACAATTCAGTATAGACTAAAGAGTCTCCTAATGTGGAATTTATACCAACACCACCTCTGAAAAGTGAAAACCAGATATTCGAAGAGGGCAGGCTTCAACAGTGTTTAAAATATGTTTTACAGTAATTGTGATGCACATCATTACATGCTTTAAAAAAGAGAGTGTAATTTTTTATTTGTGGCTTTCAAGGTTTTATTTATTATTATTTTTTACTGTAAGCCTCCATTCCTCTTTGCAAGTGAGTGTATTTGACAGTCTAAATACGTGGAAGTTTTGCTTTGGAAATGCAAGGGCAGTGGCTGAGAAAGTCTGATGCTAATTGGAAGGATGCAGTAAAACTTGTCAATAAGTTTAAATCTGTGCTAGTAGATCTAACTGATCAGATAAATAGGAAGCTCATGTACTGCATTAATGTTCTAAAAATTCCAGTGATTTACCTTTTATAGTAGTTTATTTAACAATCCACCTGTTTACATAAGTCATCTTTCATAAGTAATTAGTGTCAGACCTTTAATACATTTTGGCATCATTGGAAAAGTAATGGGGGAAATGGCATAAGAGGTAAGATATTTCACAGACATAGATGTTAATATATATTTTTGTGTCTTTTTTACTTTTATTTTTTCACAAATGTTAATTGCATTCAATAGTTGATTATTTTAAAGGCCTGAAAAATCAACTGTTGCATAGCTGTGTGACTTCTAAGAAATAAGACACTTCGTTGTATGTGTGCCAAATTTAGCTGCTAACTGGTTACTGACAGCCGATAGTAATGCACTGACAGTGCAGGAGCTGTGCAGGAATTGTGCAGCTGACTACAATATTTAATTTACACTGACTAATGAAATGAAAAACATTAAACCATCGAGGCACTTAAAATTGGATAAACCCTTACAGAATGTTACAAATGTACAGCCTGTAACAGAGTAGAGGATCAAGTTTGCATATATTCTAAGTATTTAAGTGTTTATAAGCTTGAGTTAAAAGTTTGGCTTTGGGTTAAAGGCTTCAGCAGTGGTTCTCAGATTTGTTTCTGTATGTTTAGAGTTTGACTCTTTCTTCTTTTGTGCTAGTGGCCTGCCTTCTTTCTCTATAGCAATGTTCAACTCTGCGTGCAAGGCAGCGCAAACTTTTTAAACTCACACACTTCAGCTTCTAGCTTGCCCTTGTCAAAAGTGGCTCCTGAGCTTTATTATTAGTTCTGAATTTCTGCATTCAGCTTCGATATTTTGACGAGGCTGAAGTCCAGGGAGCATGGATCCATATTCAGTGATTAATGATGGGATTGATGTGTTTGTCAGTAGTATAAATATATAC
Organism: Loriotus luctuosus; assembly: GCA_035582745.1. Classification (NCBI taxonomy): domain Eukaryota; kingdom Metazoa; phylum Chordata; class Aves; order Passeriformes; family Thraupidae; genus Loriotus; species Loriotus luctuosus. Next base: position 54,518,852 of record JAWWEY010000130.1, on the reverse strand, counting down.
AGGTAGCATGATCTTCAGAGTTTCATATGCTTGATGGTTGGTCCTTTCTTTGACTTATGTTCAGCTGTGGCTATGAAAGGATAGCAGATGAAATCTGTGTTAAGAATTCATCAACACATACACTTAATCTTGGGATCTTCTGGAAAATGTGAGGAGATCAGTTTAGTGGAGAACTCTGCTGTAAGTTGTTGGTTGCTTCCACAGCAGTTGCATCAGACTTTGCTTCTGCTATTGGTGGCATATAATGCAGTGTTTTGGGAGGATGGAGGGTAGTCTTAGTAAATGCATATGTACAAAGCTGAATTTAGTGACCATGCTTACTAGATTAAACATGGCTTGTTCTTCTTTAAGATAATTCTGCAGAGTCTACTGATTTTAAAAGTTCAAGAACAGAGAAAAATCAATAGTCTAAATGAATTGTTTAATATATTAGCTCAAGAAAAAGAAAAAAAAACAGAACACTTTTATTCTGAAATACTGTTGTTACCAATGACAGCTGGCTGTGCTGCTGCTGTGGTACATGCAAAATGAGTCTCAGTTCTTCCATTGATTTAGATCATAAACTGAAAACTTGCAAACTGTCTACAGTTAGTGTCTTGGGGATAAAATATCAAGTACATTATATTCTGTTTCTGGATTTAGTGTAGCTGTATTACACAGAAGCCCAAAACTTCAATTTTGCTTCTTCCACAGCAGGGGGATGAGGATGACATAAAATGCATGGCTGTTTTTTATCTTTTTGTTATTGCAAGCCATGATATGTGAGTGCACCATCATGCAGCTTTCCTTGTCAAATACGAATATGTGTGACTTGATAGAGGTGACTTCAGCTTAATGTGCTAATGCATGAATGGTAGGCAATGACTAGGACTGAGACATGATGTAAAAGATGCTGTGAAAATCTGATGGGGTCAGGAAGCTGAGAAAAAATTTCTTAGTCCTGTATATAAATTTTAGAAGCAGCGTACCACTTAGTTTTACTGACGGTTTTGGGTGATCAGTTTTTAAACTGTCATGTATCCTGGTAGTAGTTAACAGGTTTGATTTCTAGGTAATTTTATACGTGATAAATGTAAATGACTCTTTGGTAGCAGGAAGCAAAGATGTGTTTAGGAGTAAACAAGAGTTTGTTTTATTAAATAATACATGCTTGAAGAGAAGAAAGGTGATAAAATGCTGAGTAAAATGCTTTATAGATGAGAGGCCAAGAAGAGAAGTGGGGAAGTGGTACTTCATGAGATAATACAGATGTCAAAGACCTCGCTAGATATCTGATGAGGTGTATTTAAGGAGGATGTAGTCTAAATCACTCTTCCCTCTACATGATCTACTTTTAATGGGTGTTAGCAAAATGCATGGAAGTTGATAGACTTTTTCCTACAAAATGAAACACAGCTTTCAAGATGGAAAATGGGTTAGCAAACAGTAAAGTAGCTGTTTTGTAGCTTTTGAAATTGTAAAATAGTTTTAAGTTAAGTGGGTGTCCTCTCACTCTTTTCAATGTTTTGTTCCAATTTCAATTTTATAAATGGATGCACAAAGGTAATGCTCTGATTTTTCAGATAATGGTGACTTTCTGTGTGTTTGAAGGGTGTTTGTCAGATTTTACTTCAGCAGAAGCTGTTTCTGTTCAGTAATGATGGAAGCTTGGCCAGTGGTATAACAAAACCATTGACTTTGTCTTGTACAACTGTTTCAAAGAGATTTTTTCATAGCATTGATTATTTCATTCACTATAAGCTGTTTCCAAATTGTAGGTTAATTCTCCTGAATAGACATTAAGTGGCTTAGTTTTAAAGCACTGTATATTGCAAAAAGAGACTAGTTTTCTTATTTTGGTCCCTTCCCCCCTGTAATGAGTATTTATGATACCCAGACTTGTGAAAAACAGATTTTTTTTTTTTTACCCCAGAACCTATATATTGTCCTGACCTGGGAAAGGGAGTGCAGACACACGTGAAGAGTGATGCACAGTTCATTGGCCAGTTCTTCAGACAAAAGTAGGAAGGGGAAAGAGGAAGACAACTTTCAGAGTTTGCTGCAGTGGTGTTCAGAACTAGAGAAGTTTTTCCTGCTGATAAGAAGCCATTTGGAATACAAACTTAACATTAGTAGGGGTATAAGATACGTGGTAAAGACTAAAAACATAGGACAGATGTGAACATTGTAATCTCAGTACCAAAGAGACACAAAATCTTGTACTTAAAAGGAAGGACTTGTGTCTGCTCAGCAGGACAAGGAAGGGTGCTGCTGTTGTCAGAAAGCTGAATATTCCTTGTATGTAGAATATGCTTAAGGGAGCAAGATGTCAGTAAGATCAAAGCTGCTCCTTCCTGATACTCAAGGTGTGAAATGATAGCTAATGAAATGTTAGAATGGATGAGTGGAAAGATGTGAATCATGGGTATGTGCTTCAGTGAATCCTGCCTGTTATGAGGTCCATATTCCCTTCCCTCACTGAATAACGAAAGGAAGTTAAGAAGTAGAGATCAAATGTTGAGAAACATCTGAAAGGCGGAAGCAGAGGAAGATGACTGAGCAGTGAGACAGTAAGCTGTGGAAGGAAGTAAAAGGAGAAGCACAAAAATCTGTAAAAGCTGAAATTTCTGGGAGGGGAATCAACATTTTGTGGAGGTGCTGAAAGGTTCAGGAGCCCTGAAACCAGAAGACATTAGCACTGGGGACTATGGTGAGAGCCATCCCAATATGATGCACTGCTTTGGAACCAACAAGGGCCCAATGGCAGAACTACATTCCAGGCAAGGGCCTTGGTCTACTCAGTGACTTCTTGTGGGAGCCAAGAGGGTGATGTGGGACAAGATGGTGTGATATAATGAAAGCACCTCGGGCAAAAGTTAATGGATGAGTGAGGTGGGAGAATCAGCAGCATTAGAGTGCAAGGAGTGTCTGTATATTAGCCTGGCATACATGTAGCTTGATTGGTAGGCATGGGGGGTTTTGTACAGCTATGTTTTGTTCCAGGAGCCCAGGAGGTATAGCATGTCGTGCAGCCTTGGTGAGACAGTAAGTGTCGTGAACCTGGGGATTGGGCTGTGTGGTGTTTGTAGATGACAAAGTTGAGAGCTGATCCACTTGTATTGCAGTTGATACTGGTTTGAATTTTCAGAAGCATAGTGGGGATGCTGTATTTGTACAGTGGGCTGGAGGTGGGACTGCTGCAGAAGGAGCCTGCAGTTTAATCTTCCATCAGTAGTTGGGTACAAATAATGCAAGTCAGCAGCAGCAGCATGTTCAATGCAGGCTTATTTTCTGCAGAGCACGCTGCCCTCACACCATACTTTCTGCATTGACCAGCTCCTTTTGCACAGGTAAAAGCAACTTTGGTCAGCTGCTTTCTGTCAGGAATGGGTATATTTGCAAGCAAGGGGCTCTTGCAATGTTTCTGGGCAGTATGTATTGTAGGTACCTAACAGTGGTATCCAGTGTGGTGGTGATAACTTGCAGGCCCTGATGTGGTGCAGCAGCACAGGACCTCCACTGACTTGAGCAATGCATGTCAGCTGTTTGGAGGCTCTTGTACCAGCCTGCAAAACCTGTGTAGATGTTGTGTGCTGAACAAGGGCTATGGTAGGTACTTTCTGGTCTTCGTAAATATGGATTTCAAGCGCAACTGCAGGCCTGATGTCTATCTTTTTCTTAAGGCTGGTAACCTTAGGTTGCCTGACAAAGGTTATAAGTGACGAAGGCCTTAGACTGACAGAAGTTGTAACTATATTTCCAGTTACTCCTTTTCTTAGGGAGGGAGCATATTCCTGGTTGGCCAAGCCTGCTGTCCTAAAGAATGCTGCTGATACGGAAGCACAGTGTGGCTGTGAGCACGGGAATTCTCCAAGAGCCTGTTCCAGCAGGCTTGCAATCTCTTGTCACTCAGTGAACTCCTCCAAGGACAGACTACAAAACAGGCCTATCAAAATAATTGTTTTCCATGGTGAAATACTTGTCATGAATATTGTAAATGAAAGAACTGACTCATTTGCTGAGCCATGACTCATTTACTTGTCTGTGCCTCATTGTGTAACTCTTAGAACAGAAAATGCACATTACTGTGCTTATAAACTTGTATTTTGGAAAACTTTTCTGTGATTGCCATTTGCGAACTTCACCCACTGTGATGACCACTGTGTTATTCACCCTGAAGTTATGTCATTGCTTTAGGCTGGCTTAAATGCAGGCTGCTGTTAAAGGAACACTGCAGTTCTCAAAATTTCAGCTTGTGCCAGGGCTTCTGGAACTGCATGGTGAGCCAGACGACTGGCCTGCTTACGAATCCAGCTCTTGCTTGGTGAGTCTTACCTGGTTTATTGGCCAACAAAATGGTACTCTTGATGCCAAGGAGAGTAGATTGCACAAGGGGGCACTGAGAAAGTCAGGGCTCCTTTCTGTGTCAGTCACACTTAGATTGGTCTAAAGTGGATGTGAAGCTGTAATTGCTACCTCGGGAAAAGGAGGTAGCTGCTGTGTTTGGGAGTTCAGCTGTGGCAAAAGGCAGCCTGTTTCAGAGCTACCAAGACAGGCCTTTCCTGAGCTTAGGTGCTGTGTTTGGCATATATAAGTGAGCCATCTTCCACATCACTACATCTACAGTGCTGTTTTTTTTTTTTTTTTGTGGCATAAAACCTTCGCTAAGTCATGAGTACCCCTCCCACACTCCATCAGTGGTTTAAAAAAAAGCCAGACAAATGTTTACTGTAGGAGTGCAGGAAAGGGGAAGGAAATACCTAACAATTTGGTCCAATTGAGCAAACTCATATCTGTCTATATTTGCATAGCTGTTACAAAAGGTACTTTTTGCTTTCAAAGTTCATACATTTCTTCTTCTTTTGTGGCAGTGTTGAACTTCAGCATACTTATAACATAGACTTTTGAAGTAATTTTTCTCCTTTTTGTGCAGTTGTTTGGTGTCTAAATTGTGTGCTTTGTGTTTATTTTCATCATAGCTGTTGACCTGTTTATTTTCATCATAGGTGTTGCTAAAGTGTTCACAGCTTTTTGTGTGACTAGACCTGCTGAGCCAACATAACTAAGAATGAGAAGTTTCTTTGCTTCTTGAACTTTCATCGGTTGCTACTCAAGAGTCACTCGAGGTTGCAGGTTGTGGAAGTGCAGCAGAGACTTTGGGTGTCTGGCATGGTCTTTTTTTTTACTGGTAGTAATGCTTGAAAAAGAACCGATGGAGCACAGTGTGGAGATTTCAAGCAGAGTTTGTAGCACTGGCTTGTAGGTGAGAAAAAGCCTTACTGCTTGTAAAATAAGTACTTTTGATCCAGATTTACTGAGTGTCTGAAATAGCTTTGTCATGTTCCAGTATCATTACTGCTTCCCCAAATAGAACATTAATTCAGCAGAATGGTGCTTTTGTGTAACTTCCGTAGCGTGGAAATTAAATGACAGACAGCTGCTTCAGTAAGTGAGGTGTGTTTACTGAAATGATCTGCTTTCAGGACTCCAAGTCAATGTGTGGTCTATTCCAGATGGAGCTAACAAATGCTGAGCTTTGTTTGCCTGTGACTGGTGGAGGGAAGAAGTGCATCAGTGCCTTGTTGCACACTTTGCAGTGCAGATGAGGTCATTTTTTTGGGCAGAAATGGATTTCTTTACTGTAAAGAGAATTTTTGTGGAACTTGTCTGTCTGGAAGAGGATGCTTTGACTTTCTCAACTACTTGCATGGTGGGAAATCAAAGCTTATTACTGGCTTACTTTTAACAGTAGCCTGCTTCAGTGAGGAAGGATTCGTCTGGGTTGCTCACTTCCTAGAGGCTTCTGACAGTTGTGACTAGACAGTTGTAGCTGTCAGACTGTTAAAGGCACTCATGAGTGAGACACAGGGTCCTTAAGTTGTGCAAAGATTGAGCAGGGTTCTTTACCTCTCCAGGTTGTCTCTTGATGGAAGGGAGCCTCTATGACCTCCAATGCTAACTGAAGTGTCTAGATCCTTCCAAACCTCTGCAGGTGGTGTTTAGTGGACATGTTTGTTTAGGCTCCTAACCTAAACATTTCTTTATTTGAGGAAAGTGAAATTACATAGTCTGGTATCTTTCCTGTTCTATAGCTCCGCTGCTAATGGTATAGCACCAGATGGTTGTAAAATTAGATATCTACTTTCTGTCATATCTTGTTTTAGGCTCATCAGAGATGTTTAATGGGATACTTTAGAACCTGACTGTGACTTCTGCGAGCCAGGTTTTTTAAAGAAGTACCAGTTACCAGTTTGAACTCGTGTCTGTTTAGGAAAATGAAAAGCACTCAGGTGTATCAGTCTTTTAGTTTTCGTACCAATTAGTGTGGTTTCATGGTTGTCTTGTTTTTGACCCCTCCACCTCTATTCCTACTTCTGCTTTGCTATTTTGAAGGTAAGTACAATCAGGGCAAATTGGCTCTTCAGAACAGGGCTTTGAGCTATACACAGTGCTATTGCTCACATGAAACTAACAAATAGGAAAAAGAACAATCCCCGTGGGTAGTGCAGGAGGTTCTTTAAACACACTCAAATGCAACAAAAGTGTTCAAATTTTAAGCTTGACTAGGTTATATTCAGCAGAATCCCAGGAAGGATGGGAGCAAGGTGAGGGAAGAGGAGAGGAGCAGAGCTTGTAGACATCCTTCACCTACATGAAATTCTGAAGTTATTTCCTGGACTTTCATTTCTATATTTGCACAAATCCAAGATTGTAATTAATGTATTTCTAGAAAAAGTAGTTTTTAAATTTCACTCATAATTGGGTATGTTTTATCTTTAATCTGGGGAAATTCATTTTTGCATTTGTTTCCAAAATAGAGTTAAAACCCTGCAATTTTTATGTGCTGCAGTTGAGTGAGTCTCTGTAATGCTGCTAAGTGTAAAATTTAGTTGGATTGATGTTTCTTGATGGAACAGGTCCAAGTGGATGTTCTCATCACAGCTCTTGGGTTGAATGAAAGAGTCTGCCACTAAATCCCATGCACTTAGGTCTTTGCATACAGATTTGCTCACAAGTTTAGGATTTTGTGGAACTGGTTCAGGAGTCTTCACTAGCATTTGCCATCCTTGCCAAAGCCCTCCAGAATCATTATGTAAATACGCTCACACCAGCTGTAGGTGAGAAAGCTGCCTGTGGGTGTATGGCCAGAAGCTGCTGCGTTTCAGCTGCTCACTGCAATTTTCTTTCTTCCGACCTTTATCTTTCACCTTCCTGAATGACGCCCGACGGGTTTCCACCAAGGACTAAAGTCCTGTTGGGAGACTATCCACAGGGCAATTTCCATGGAACAATGAATGTGCCACCAGCTGTGCTTGTGCATAGTTTGTTCTGTTGCCACAGTAGGTGTGAAGTTATGTGAGGCTGTTTGACCTGATAGAGAAGTTTAAGACAACTCTTGGATTTTGAATTTGAACATATGAGGAGGGGCTTCTACTGGTTTCAGATTACTACCATTTCTAAAATTGTTTGGATTAATTTTTTTCCTCTTAGGTGCTGTTTGAATTCAGGGTAAAGTTTCTGCTGTGCAGATGGTAGGCTTATGTCATCTAGTAGTCTCTCTAAATGTATTCATCTTTAAAAACAAAATTTTGTGCAAACTAGGAACTGAGACTCATGAAATTACTTTTAGCGTGCAATTTCTGTGAAATGCATCTCAGAAGAATTTAGTGTGTACGGTGATTTGATAAGCTTCCATCGGGATGAATCTGTCACAGAATCAGGATGGAAGTACTGGATCTGTTCTAGCTCAGCACTTGAACAGAAACAACAGGCACAAAATTAATTAGTCTGGGTCTCTGGGAGGTGTTCTTTAGTATTATCTTTGCAAGAACAGTGCAGCACCAGGTAATAAAGAAAACAGAAGATGTTTTGTGCATAATCATTGAAACCTTTGCTGTTGGGAGGCTTCAGAACATAAAGGTCATTCAAATCAAATGTATGAAACTTGCTTTTAGAGAGGAATTTCTGTTCTTGCCTTAGGCCATTGTGAACACTTAGTATGTTGAGACATTAAAAACAGAGTGTCAGTTTTAGAAATACTGGCATCCCTCAATGAAGGGTAAATATATCTTGAATGATGAATTATGGTGAATATACAGGTTCACACTGTTTCTTACTGAGCTTCATGATAGTTTCAGTTGATTTCTGAACTGAAATCTTTCCCCCTCTCATGCAGTAATGAGGAGATAGAAAGACAAAGATAAGCCCAGGCCCAAAGCACAGTGTATTTTGAAAAGACAGCTGCAATTTAAGCCTCCTGTTTATAAGTGACACTGGTCTCCAGAGATTTAGTGGTTGTGAATATTTCGAAATCCTTCAATTCTTAATTGCTAAAATCTTGAAATGTATTCCTGATTACTACAAGCTTTATCAATCTTTGCATTCTGGTTATTATGAATACAATTTGACACATCTTTATTAAGCCTATTTTGATTTGATGCATACAGAGAGAGTGAACTGAATGCAAAGGAAGAACCTCTGCTGAAGGCTGGAGTAGCTTCATTCAGCCTGGTCACTTAGCAAAAAATGAATTTCCTCAGAAGAGTGGTTAAAGTATGTGTACTCTATCTTTGTCATCAGTTGAAGTTATACTTGAAATGATATATCCCACTGGGAACTGTACTATAATTGAGAGGTTATTCAAGAGAGATAAAAAACATAGCAAGTGAATAGAATCTGTGACTTCTAACAAGTTTACTCAAAGTAACTAAGTTCTTGAGCATATCTGAAAAGTGGAATAACTTACTTCTTCTATTGACAGTGTTCAGAGTTGATAAACATCTACCCTGTTAGATTTATATCAGTTCACTTAGTCCACTTAAAGCGGGAGCTAGACCTCTAGGAAAACCTTCATTAACCCTGTGTGCTGATGATGACTGTGCTGCTCTTCTCATTTTGTATTAGCAGTTTGCAGGGAGACTCGCTATAATTTGGCATTCTGGAGCTAATTACATTTACTGTGCTGTCTTCACAGGCTAGTTTTGAAGGCTTATAAGATTAGGTGTGAGAGGAAGGGGAAACAGATCTTCCAGAATATTTATTGAAATGGTTATGTGTTTTCAAGAATTTTGTGCATTGTAAATATAGAAACTACTTGCCAGCTTTTGTTTTTTGCCTGTAGTAATAAGTTTTTCATACATTCACAGCTGTTTATTGTATGAACAGCTGACAAAAATGCACGCTCTCGGAGGTAAGGTGAGCTGGCTTCTGGGTAGAACAAAGACCTTTGTCAGAGTAGGAAAGAGATTCCCCCCCACAGCCTGAACACAAATGTAAAGGCAGCTGGCAGCATGAGTGAAGATTAGAAACATATCTGGGAATTTAATTCCCCCAGTTGTGGTGTTAATGAAGTGCAAAGATTTATTTTTGTTTACTGTCTTTAAGGATTTTAATATTTAGCAAATAAAACTGTATGTTTTTATATGCTGGTTTTTGGATTGTATAAAAACTTTAATGCACAGAGAATAATTGCTAAAAAGGAGGAGTGGACATGCCTGCACATGTCTTGTGATTTGTCTTGTGGTGAGGAATGGGGGAGTAATTTGGGTTAAACTAGATTAAATAAATAAACCCTGTAGGTCCTGGAGGCCTTGGGTTTCCCTGAATTCAGCATTATGTGGGAGTGTTATGGAAACAGTCATTCAAAATAAGCAGGCCCTGATGTTTGTAAACTGGTATCTGATGTGCTTGCTTTCGTCATCTCCTTCCATAGACATGATACCACTTCTTTTGCATACGTGTTATTACTTAGATAACCTTAAAGGAATGCTACTTGCTCCCTCCTTAATTTTTCTGTGAGCCTAAACCATTACCACAGTCTTGATCTAGCTGTGTGACTACTTTAGCTCCAATGTTTTGTTTATTCTGCCTTTTCCCCCTCTAGCTTGGCAACAGTGTTTGGAGAGAACTTAGTGAGGGAGAAGTGCTCCTTCTGCTTTGAAGGGTAGGCACCACTGAATCAAATCTGGTACTCCATGCACAAAGAAAAGGAATTTGAATGCAACATCATGATAACAAGAAGGGTGCCCAATTGCCCTATACAGGGTAAAGTATGTATAGAAAGTGGTGTCTTCCACAGAAGGACCAAGGTACTGATGTACATTCAGCTTGTTCATTTGCTGAGAGTGTAAATTGCTTTTCCTTAACAAAATGAAAAAGTTTTTGTCACAACCTTCAAAAGTTTTTGAAGAACAAAACAAAGCTTTTATCACAACCTTTGTAACTGGCAAACAGTTGTTTTTGTACTTTGGTTTATAAACTATTACAAATCTACCTGTCTGAAAAATAGTAGAAACTAGTTTCTTCTTTAATTTGAAGAGCATTTCTAACATGACATGTTACCACTTTTAACATATGTACTATTGAATGCTTTGGGAGTCTTCCTTGAGAAAAGAGGTTTAAAGTTAGCTGAGTTGTGATCTCAGACAAAATAACTGATACTTAATATTAAAACAAAAATGACTCAAATTCACTAATGAGAATACGTTATTATACTCTGTTAATTAAACTGCACTTTTAATCTTGTTCCATTCTGTCCCAGTCATGAAGTCTTAAAAATGTTATGGTTCTCAGTTCTGTCTTGCAAGTAGAAGACACTGAGCTTAGTTACAGCAGACTTGCGTGTTTACATTGCTTTTTTACAGAGGACAAGTGTGGTCACTGAAAATAAAAATAAATTTAAAACTGTTACAGCCACCATTTTAAAAGCCTCTTACAGTGTTATTAAATCACTTTGCTTTGCAATTATTCAACTACATTGTCTCTAAAGAGCAAAAGCTAGTAAGAATTTAGGGTTCTTAAAGGGCATAGTAATGCATTTTTGAAAACTGTTTAGACCAGTTCACTGACATGTACAGGGTTATCAAAGCACAGCAGGCTCAACACTTAATGATACAGTGATTTGTACAATTCAAAATGTTCTGTGTTAGTGAGAAAGCCGAGCTGACTTTTGAGGTAAGAAGATAATGGATGGCAATCACTGATCACCCCGCTAACGTCCAAATGACCTATCTAATTGTAGAATTAACACTCTTTTGTTTCCTTTTTTTTTAAATCTTGCTTTTGGCAAAATATGTCAGCTACTTAAGGCACTTCTTGGATTGTGTAGAGTAGCATTTCTGGAACTCAAGGTTCATTTTGGATTCTCTTTGGCTAGATACTGGTATCATAATGTTGCCTTTTCTGCTTTTCTGGCCCTTTCTTTCGATCATTGGTTTGCACTGTGTTCATCTGCTGCAAATAAATAGTGGGATGAAGTTTCTTGTCCGTGACTGTTACTGTTACAGTTTTTCTTATCTCATGTAATTTGAAAGCTTAATTGGGTTCCTTTTTAGTTTGATGCTTATATTAGTTCTTTCTCTTACTGGTTTATTATGGATTAGTTTTGAAACTTTGTATAAATGGAGGAATGCACTAGTCTTGAAATGTGGTTCATTCAGTGAAGATCTGTATGCAGTAAGGCTTACTAAAAGCTATAGTTTGCTTTGCAGTTTGATTGTCTGTAGAAAGGTTGGGGCTTGGTTGACCTATGCTGTGTTTGTGTAGTACATCACTGGACATTCCTGCTACTGACATAGCTTTGGCTGCATCTACAGTTGAAGAACATGAAACCTTACAGTGTTGACAAGTCTTAAATTGAATTTGCAAGAATTCCATGTGCTGTAGGGCATATACTACTAATATGGAACATCCTGGAAGATTATTAAGTGCTTGCAAAACTTAAATCTAATTTTCAAAGTGGGTGAAGTCAGATTTGTAGAGTATTTTGTACCTAAGTTTGTACACAAGTGTATAGCACAGCAGTTAGGCAGCTGATAACTTCTGTACGTTTGTATTCAGTGACAGTAAGATGGTTTTTAAAAAACACAACAAAAACAGGTCCACACTGGTTTCTTTCAAGAAATTACTACTCCATGAAGAATAAGATTCTGAAACAAAAGCACTACCCCTTTTCTTTTGAGCTTTTCAATCTTTTGTCATTAACCACTTGTCACTGTGTTTGCTGGCAGTTGAATTTAAGCTTTAGAATTTTTTGGCAATTATCAATAGAGCTTAATCCTGTTGTCTCCTTGGACTGTGTTGAGGGGTGGATGTTTTTGTGTGGGTTGGTTTTTTTGTTTGTGTTTTGGTTTTGTGGGATTTTTTGGTTGGGATTTTTTTGTTTTCTTTGGTTTTTTTAATTTTTGGGGGTGTTTTTGTTTTTTTGGTGTTGTTTATGTGGTTTTGTTTGTTTTTTGTGTTTTTTCTCTCTTTTTAAGTGACTAGGTGGAAATTGAAACTCTTTTGTCTATTTTTAATTTTTTTTAGGAGAGTTAATCCAGGAAAAAAGAAAGTTCTGTTTCTGGGATTTTGAACTCTCAGTCAAGGCTGAAGAGTATTACTAGCCTGCTTATGAAACTGGGCAATAAATGCAAGGTCTTAAGAAGTCATTAAATTTTATCTGACTCTTTCCCAAGATTTCTGTTTAGTTTAAAGACATGGCATGGCAGACTGGTAAGGAAGCCACTATGACAGTAAAAGCGTTTTCTTCTGCTCCGGAGGAACTTCCTGTGTTTTCCTTCATCTTGTCACTGGGAATCACGGACAAGAGTGTGGCTCAGTTTGCTTTATGCTCTCCCTTTAGGTATTTGTACAAATTCATGAGACTTCCCTGAACCTTCTCTTCTGCAGGCTGACCAGACTGAGCAGTCACAGCCTTTTTTTTCCTGTGTGAGGTGCTTCAGCTCCCACATCACCTTTGTGGCCCTGTGCTGGACTTGCTTGAGTAGGTCCATGTCTGTCTTGTAATGTGGAGCCCAGCCCTGGACACAGCAATTCAGCAGCAGCCTCTGTGGTCTAAGCAGAGGGGAAGGATCATATGCCTTGACCAGCTGGCAGCGCTCCTTCTCTTGCAGCCCAGGATGCCACTACCTGCCTTGGCTTCAAATAACAATCAAAAGAGAGCATTTTAACTGTTATGGCCTCAGACTACCCTTAAACCCAAACAAAAGTGGAATAAAACCACTTAAGCAATCACAACTCTGCATTTACCCTGCCAGTGTAACTGGGACAATTCCCTTCTTAAGAGGAGTTACTTTTCAAGCTTAAATTTTTAACACCAGCACTCTCTTAGTGGATGGAGATCAGCATTGGTGCTGCTTTATTTGTGATAAGCTACAGAATAATTATTGAATTGCATAGTCTCTTAGCATGTTTTCTTGCTGTTTCTAGAATTTGCTTAGATTTCTACTTACTAGAACTTGGTTGCTTTAGTTCACACAGATAAGACTCTTGAGGTATGAGGGTACTCATGTAAACTTTACTTGGATTGCCTCTTTTGCCCACTTCTCTGGTTCCCTCAGGTTATCTTGAATAGACCAAAGTGTGGGTAAAGAGGAATTGAGGCTATTTCTTGGAGAAATTTTGTATCTTCTCTATGGCAATAAAAAAACCTGCTTTGCTTTTTATTATGTGCTTTTAATAGAACAAGAAGAGAGCTCTATAGTGGATTACCTTCTGGCTTCATTACTGGCCTCAGCTGAAATGGAAACAGTGGCGTAGGTGGAGAAAGCTATCCGTCAGGATCTGTTCCTTGCCCTTTCTTTCCTCCCCCTTTCACCAGCAAATGTCAAGATAGCTTTGACTGTTCCAGAATGTATATAAATGTTACGAGGAATCTCCTACAACTGCACATCACCTAAACTCAAAAATTATAGCTGCAAAATACATGAGTGGCTATTTTCTGGCCAAATGCTGAAAAATGTTTCAGTGGAACAGAGAATGCTATGTGAGTAAAGTAGTTTTCAAGTCAATGATTATTTGCCCTTAATAAGTATTATTTTTACAGGTGCAGTTTGTCACAGTTAGGGGAAGTGACAAGCTGCAAAATTACATTTGAAAAGTGAAATTATTTAAAGTTTCCTTTCTTAACAGCAAATCTTTTCTTGAAAGTGGCCCAGAGGCTCTCAGTTTTCCATCTGTGTGACTTCCATGTACAGCAAGACTTGCAGCATAAACAGTTTCATGCAGGTGAAGGGATAACTAAATACCAACTGTGTACTGATTAATTTTTTTCCCTTTTATAATGAGAAGTTGTTTTCTGTTTGCAGTTCAACCTAGAAACTTGTTTTGCAATGGAGCAGCAGGCAGCTGATCTGTGCTCCCTTCTAGTCTTCCTTCTGGGTTTTTGAGAAGTCACATTTGCAGAAGAAAAATACTGCAATGGAGTTTAGAAAAAAACAAAATTAAAATGTGTTTGTTTCTGTAAAGCTCAGGATTACATACAGTGTGCTATTGTTTCTGTCGTTCTTACAATAAACAGATTTGTTCTTTCTGGTTTTTGATTATGCTTAAGAAATTCAGGCTTGTGTTTCGGAAGTGTATGGTCAGAAGTCCAGAAAGTAGGGATGAAATTAGATACAGACACCACCTTGTCAAAGTTTTAGTCCATGTTCTCAGAAGAAAATTTGAAGTGCAGTAATGATAGAGCATCACAGATGTTTGCAGGTAATTCCTCCTAAATAAAACAAAAACCTTCTTTTGGAAGTAAGTTGTGGATTCATAACTTCAGATTACATGGTTGCCCCTGACCCAGAATTCTAATTTATGTAAATCCTCATGTTTTAAAGTGGTCTTCCTCTAGGGGAATTTAGGCCTTATTTTCTATACCCTGCCCCAACAATGAAGATCTTCCAATGTCTTTGAATGTTAGTGGAAAGCCTCAGGCATGTTATGCCATTACCTCTGGATGTGTAAGGATGAAATCCTAGACACAACCTAATTGTCAAATACTTGCTGCTTTTTGGGTGTATTCATTTAGATGGACCTGAATGGACTTGGAATCTGTAAAGCTGTAGTCTTCCTGCATACTCTAGAAGACATATTGAGCAGGTGGAGATAAACTTGAAGGAAAATGCTAGAGATAGCAGTGCTTTGAGAGTGCTTTCTAAGTGTTTTGTTTAGAATACACTGCAGAAATACTAATAGAAATAGATGCTGTGTTGATCTTTAATCTATTACAAAGAACGCATGATATTTAAAGATAAGTTCATATATTCTCTAGTGAATCGTTGAAGATGTAAGACTAGGTAAAAATGTAAAATGCTTAGTGTGATGCCAGGCACAGAAAAGTATCTTGAGTACAGCGAAGGACTCATAATCATTACATTAGTGACAAGTTAGCTTTGTTCCTTCATGTTCCCTTCATGCTGTGAACCGGTTTTAACGAAGTATTTGTTTCACCAATCCCATCAATACAAAATTTTGCCTTGCCTCTTCCTTAAAATTATTTTAATCCAGTCATCAAAATAGTTAAGAAAATATCCGAGTACAAAACAGGTAGAGCAAATTAGATTCTTTGAAGTAAGGATTGATTAGGGAGAGTTTGGAGTTCTACAAGTCTACACTGAAATTAAATAGTACTGGAATTTATGGATTGGAGAGCATGTTAATGGATTTGAAATTAATACCCAACCAAATAAGGCAAATGTATATTCTCAGTCCAAAAGGCAAAGTTATTTAGGTCTAAGAAACTTGGTTTGACAGGGCTATTTGTACAAGTATGTCTGTAGAGTTTTTGTTTTGTTTTTGTTTCTTTTTTTCCCCCCTTACTTATGAGGAAATTATCAACTAATAAAATTAATCGTGGCTGCTTCTGTTGTAGTCCTGTGCCTCTACAGGGCAGTACCTTTGTCACTAGAGAAGAGTATAATTGAAGCAATATTGGGGTGTTTCTGGTCATCTTTAGAAGTTTGGTACATTTTATATGGTTTTGTGTATAAAGATCTGTTTTATCAAGGTGACAGAAGGATTATCATGCTTCAGATCATTTTCTCTAAGTAAAAGTGACATGGGCTAACTTCTTGCTTTTTCCTAAAATTTTTGGAAGAAAACATATAGCTTGGTGAGGTTCAGGCTTTGTTGAGCAGTTTTGTTTCTATTCAGCCAGAGCTGAGTCCCTATCTTTACTTCAGTATCTTTAGGTTAATAATTTGTTATTTTGTCCATAGATTAGACCATGTCTCATGAAGCAGCTAGGATGAAAACATATTTCTTTCCCAGTT
>JAWWEY010000130.1:54464216-54486981 GCA_035582745.1 Loriotus luctuosus | reverse complement strand
AAAGTTACTGTGGTTCCTTCATTTTTTAAGACCTTCTGAAATCTACTGTGTATAAGATAAGAAGAGAATACTTACCTTCTTGCTTCCACTCTTTGGCTTACTAGATGGTTCGTGTATAATCCCTGATGATAACTTTCCTGACACTTGGGGATCCATTTGCAGAGATATTTAACTTTGATAGATTCACTGATTTGCATGCATATTGTGTGATCTTATCATAACATTGTGTGATACTGAGTTTTTTTGGTTGCTTGTGGTTCATAGCTCTTTTTGGTTTGATCCCTAGCAAGAAGAGTCTGTACTTACGGCCTGAAATCTTTTATAAAGTACTTAAGTGAGATCAGGCTAAAAGTTGTCCAGATGCTGTACTTGTTTGGGTCAGATTGGACTGTGTCACTTCTCAGATAACCTCAGTGCCAGTGATTTGAGAGAGAGGAGAAAAAAAGTAAAAGCCTAGCTGTTGCTTCCAAAAAGACTGGATTTTTTCAAGATATCAATATGTAAACAGTTTGTAGGTCAAGAAATACTGCTCTCTGGAGGAAAATAAAGACTCTTCTGCTAAAGTCTCAGCAAGATCAGCCTGCAGAGCTGTTCTGAGCTGTAAAGCACTTGATAATCTGCTGTGTTCATTCAGGTGTGGGAGCAAACTGTTACTGCCACAGGGAATGTGTATGCGTGTACCAAACCATACAGAGTTCCTGGTGGAACATTTAGGACAAAACCACATAACTGAGCTTATTGATATAAGTATGAACAACTCTTCTTAATTATCCTATAGCTTATTAAGTTTGCTGTTGATCCAGATTGCTGTCAGACAATATTTTCTTGCACACAAACCTGTGTGGTTTTGCTTTAAATCGGTGCAACTGTTTAACTTTGAGTTATGCATACTTAAAGCAACTGCTTAAAGCAACTGCTAGATTCTCTTATATTTAGTTATTTAGGTACTGAAGTGAATAAGTATGTGGATGGAGCATTAGGTGATGTTTTCAGCACAGCAGAACTTGGGAAAAACACCTTATTGTAATTATACTATCATTGGCTTTTGTCCAGCCAAAGTTTGTCTACTGTCTGAGGCCACACCCTTTTTTTAAAGATCTGCCATACACCTATAAGATATCCACAAAGTAAACTGCCGAAATTCCTTCTTCACCTGTTTGGCCTTGAGTGTGTTTTGTGCTACCTTGACAACTCAGTCACAAAGAACCTTGGATTTGTGGCTTCCAGGCCTGATTAGTATTATGTACTGTAATTAAAAAAACCCCACAGGCTCTTTTCCAATTTAAATATTCCCACTGCTCCCAGACTTCCCCAGCTTTCATTGAGGATTGCTTCAGATTAGTCATAATTTAAATATTTGTTTTGTTTACTATGGCCTGGACACTGGGAAGAACCCATGGAATCAATCTGTGCCTTCAGTGTGGTTTTGGGGTCTCTTTGAGAAGGCTCTATGATTTGCTGTGTACCCTAAGAATGACCAGAGGTACTACTATGACATCATTTTCACACTGTATTTCTGTAGCACTGGTACTTATCCAGAATGGAATTGCAGATAATTGAAGATACATTTTTCTTGCTCTTCACATGTTCTTCAGTCGCTGTTACTTCTGGACTGTGAGAATGACAGTGGCAAACGAGTTGGTGAAGAACATTAAAGCACTGAAATGGAAAATGTAGCAAAACACAAAGCTACCTATATTTAATTTTTTTGAGTACAATGGTAACTGGCTTGATAAAATAATTTTAGACTTCCCAATTTTTTAATGTGAAGTACCAAATGGCATTACTTTTTTTTTTTTATTACAGCTGCTGTAGAAATGTGTGCACTGTTACTGTTTTGGTAAACAAAGCCTAGTGGCCAGATGGCAGTAATATTTAAAAAGTTCAGTGATATGATTTGGGAAGCATCCAACTGGAATATGCTGTGCTTTCCTAGGTACCATAGATTTAGCACACCGTGAAAGACTTTTAAATGTGTTATCATTGCAGTGGCTTGAAAGAACACGTAGACTATTATGTAGAGTACAAATAATGCTTATTAAACTTGTAGTTGATTCATTCTGATAGGTGATCCAAACTGCTGTCAGACTGTGTTTACTTAAACAAATGTGTTTGTGCTCTAAATGAGTGTAACTGTTCCAAACCTAGTTATGCATATTTTAAGCAACTGCTAAATACTGTATTTCAAATAATTTTTGGGTTTGTGAAAACTTAAATTATTTAATATATCCATTCCTCACCCTCACTCTGTTGCATTTTCCTGTTTGAAAGGTTGAGCCTTGGTACATTTGGCTAGCTGCTGTATGACTGGAGAACTGCTCTTGGGAGAAGTTGATAAACAGGGCATAGATCCTTAGCGTAGCTTGCTGTTCTTTTTGTATTTTTGATCTGTTGGGTAACTGTTTACCATGATGCGTTAAAGCAGTCAGCTTAGTGGTTCTGTCTAGTTTCTGAAAGTAAGTTATAGACTGGAAGGTTCTTGGCATCAATTTAGACACAGTCAGACTTACTGGGTGATAATGAATTGGATTCAATTCTTGGTGACCCATGTATGGGAAAATACAGTTACTGAGTTATTAAGTAGCAGATCACCTTTTCTAAGACATGAGGTAAGTAGCATGAATAAATGATGGCAGACTTCTTTCTGTCTTTTTTAAAAGTGGAGTAGGTCTTCCTGCAAGGCTGCGTGTCTCTTTCCCCTCCCTTCCCCTCCTTTTGATGTGGGAAAAGTCTGCATTGTGGAACAGTCGGAGCAAACAGGCCGCACACCCCCTGCCCCCATCCTGTCTAGACTGCCTGTTCCTCCAGCACTGCTCTTCTTTGGGGCTGACATTTCTCACAGGTTGTGCTGCTCTCTCCTCCATGAGTGGCAGTGTGGACTCTTTTCCTCTCTTTGTTAGCTAGTTCATCTTCTGCTGTGCTAGACATCCTTTATCTGAGGTGGGTCAGTCTGCAAACTGCAGCCCTGCAAACTGTTTCCATACGGACTTCTGCTTGTCAGAATGCACCAGATAGGAAGTAGTTTATTGGCAACTGTAGCCCGATGCCTGTCTGGGCCTAGAGGCACAGGCATTTCTTCAGTATAGCTGTCAACCGGACTGTGGCTTAGCCCACTCTGCTGTCAAGCCTTCTCACCATCGTTTCTCAATAGGATGCTGTGCAATCCATACAGAGGAAGAAGTATATCACTCTGGCCACCCCACCCTCTGCAGACGATTTTTGTGGATTATGAGTAGAAATAAGACTCTGCTGCTGCAAACATAAGCAAACTGCCTCTGGTGTGTTACAAGCTTTTTCTCTGCCCTTTGAAGTGGTAGTGACAAGTGGTGTGCAGCATCCAAACGCTGGAATGAGCGCCTTCCTTCCAGCAAAGCCTTCCAAGTTCTGAGGAAAAGAGCAAAACAAACTTCATAATGTCATTGAAGGCACAAGTACTTAGTGATATTGCGGTAATTTTCTGTTTCTTCTTTACTCTTAAAATACAGTAAGAAGGAAAGATGTTTCAAGAAAGATGCTTTCTTACTGGACAACTCCAGTCAGGAGCTCTGAATTCAAAATAATGTTCTCTCTTTATTAGGCTTTTTTACTTGCTTAAAGTAATTACACTAGGGAAAGAAATTGGTTAAATAAGTTTGTTTTCAGGTCAATGTACTGCTGATTTCAATATGATCTCTGAAAGAATAACTACAAGTGGTATATGGTATAGTAGAACTTGTTTCAGCCTCGTCAGATTGTAGAGCATTTAAAAAGTATTAATTCCTTTACTTAATTAACCACCATTTCATTACAGCCGTAGATCCTATGAATGCAAGTTACTTCCTATGGACAAGTTACTTTTTTTGTTCAGCATATTTCCAGAAATTTAAAAGGTGACTTCTTTAGCCGTCTTGCTTTTCATGGTCTAGAAGGTTTATAATTTGCATCGACCTGTCAAAACAAATTGTTGGGATGGTGACATGCTTATTCTTAAAAAGAAAATTCTTTTTCTAAACAGTTTTATCACTGGCAGGGATATTTGAAAATCATAGTAAATTTCCCATGCAAAAATATAACAAATTCATTTTCTGCTTTATGAATTTTGTGTAGATTAATTAAAAATATACATATTAGTCTGTTTTAGAAGTGTCTTGGTTCTGCTTCATTATTTTGGTATTCAGATTTTTTCTCTTCATGGGGACTGTATGGGGGATGTCTTTGTTAAATATGCCTGTGGTAGAAGAAATAGATTTCTTCGGTTTTTCTGAACCTGGCATAACTTGAGAAACTGACTCTGGTCACCCTCATGTGCTTTATGAATGTCAAGGTGTGATGATGGTCCTTCCTCATCAGTAAGAGAACCATTGCCTCGTCTTGTGAGTTGTTGATGGGTTCTTTGAATAGTTTACTGCTTTAGAAGGAGAAAATTTGTATATTCCAGTAGCAGCACACAGAATGAAAATACTCTTATTGCTTTGTATAATGTCTGAAGTAGGCCCAAAGTGTAGAAGTTTAACTGAGAATTTTCCCATTGTTCTGTTTCCATACAAATGCTGCGTGTGTGCATGTGTGTGTAAGGAGCAGGTGTTGGTTCTTTACTTCTGGAGTTCCTTCCAGGTACAGTCTTCTCTGCCATCCTTATTCTCATCAGCAGTGCATCACAGGCAGCAACCTGCGTTAGCCTCCTGATACCTTTATGCTCTCAAGCATTGGGGTTCTACAAAATTCTCAGGGCAGAGTTTGAGTTGCACATCAGAGTAGCATTTGTGTGTATTGGATGAGTAGAAAGGCCCAGTCCATTGGAGTCCTTTTTGTCCTTAGGAATGAAGCTTGTCTACTTTGTAAATAAAGGAGAGTTAGGAAAGCCTTGCCTCACCTTTCATATCAAAATAATAGGCTAAATGACTATTGAATTCTCATAGCAGAAAAGAGATGACTAGACTGAGGCTGTGCTTGACCAGTAAGGACTGTCTCTGCTACTCCTTCCTCATCTATAGATTTATTTGTAGCTTATACCAAGGAGAATGGACTGGTTAGAATTTTGTTCCTAAAAGTATCCTGTGGGTACACTTAAGTGTTGTTACATCTCCCAAATCCTTCTAACATCAAAATGGTCTGACAAATTCTGGAGCAAATGTCTACCTGCATAACTCCAAATGCCTAGTTGAGCTTGAGTTCAGAATAACGTAATCTCCTTTGCTTTGAATTTATGTTTGCCTTCCAACAGAGAGCAGGTTATCGCTTCCTCAAAATCAGATTTAAAGCAGAATTTCCCAGAGGGCATCACTTCAGTTATGCAGAGTAGATTAATTTCCTATGCTTTGGAGGTATGTAATTCAAGTTGAAATCTGAGCTGGCAACCATAGATGGTAATGCTACTGCTGTCTATACTAGATGGACAATCATTTTGCCACCTGGAATAACTGTGTTCATAATCACTTTTCCCTGAATTAGTTGTAGGGGAGGATTGATGAGATTTGCTTAAGGTGAACATACTGCAGCCTAGGAGCATAATGAAGTTTTTCCTTTGGGACATGAGACACCTGACATGTTGGTCCCACACTTGACTCCTAAACTCTCTAGTTTAAAACTTTGATTTTTATTTTTTTTTCTCTGAGGTAGTAAACAAAATTACTTTTCCTCTTGCTCAGTAAAAAAAATTATTAGTAACTGCATGTGATGGAAGTTCTTTGAGTGTCTTTCAGAAGAAAGAACAAAATCTGTTGCAAAGGCCACTACTCTGAGTATTCATATTCCCAGTGGAGTAGTGTGAGTACACATCTGACCAGTTGTCAAGATATGATCCCCTTTCCAGTTTCCTTCATATTGGAACAATGTAAAACTATAGCCTGGAGTGCGACTCAGGAAATAAACTAAATTATATTACTAGTGCAGGCCAGAAGCTTGTCTCACCCAAGTCGTGGGGGTTTTTGGTCTAGAGTGGTGCATGAGCTTCTTGTTTGGGGCTCTGTTACAAGGAACACCAGAGAGAAAACCTAATAAAAAATACAGTGTTTTTCAAATGGAGTAGTGCTTCTTACGAGCATGTAATATCTGAACAAACAGTTAGTGAACAGCATATAATTCTGCGCATTATGCAGTGGCATTAAATATACGTATTAGTAAGGTAGCAGATGCTATAGTGCAAAATTGCCATGTAAAATAGCAGTCTTTAGCAGCAGGGTGCTGCTCTATGTGAGACTCCTTCACATGTAATGAATAGCTAATTTCAGCTCGATAGTGCATGAGAGACTGGAGGGGATCGGGGAGGGGTAGAGTGTTCCAGCAACCCTAACCAGCAGGATGTGCTGAGATATACTTTTAATGGAGCAACATTTCTGAGCTCTTGGGGGCAGATTCATAAAGAGAGATACTGTCATGATTTAGCCTTAGCTGGCAACTAAGCCCCACACAGCCACAGCTACCAGCTCAGTTGCTCCCTGTGGGATAGAGGAGAGAATCAGGAGAGTGGAAGTGAGAAAACTTGTGAATTAAGGTACAGACAGTTTAGGTAAAGCAAAAACCAAACACACAAGGAGAGCAAAAGAAAGAATTCATTCACCCCTTCCCACAGGTAGGCACATGTTCACCTATCTCCAGGAAAGCAGGACTAAATCACATATAACTGTGTCTTTGGCAGACAAACACCATCACTCCAAATGGGTCCTCCCTTTCTTCTTCCTATCTCTTTATGTACTGAGCATCATGTCATATGGGATGGGATGGGATATCCCTATACTCAGTGGGGGTCAGCTGTCCTGGCTGTGTCCTTTCACAGCTCCTAGTGCCCCTCAGCTTCCTCGCTGGTGGGGTGGGGTGAGGAGCAGAAAAGGCCTTGACCCTGTGTGACTACTGCTCAGCAACAGCTAAAACATCCCTGTGTTCCCAACGCTGTTTCCAGTGCAAATCCAAAATAATAGCCCATGCCAACCCAGTTCTCTTAGGAAAATTAACTGTGCCAAAACTAGCACAGATGCTCAGCAGTTAGTCTTCAGATTGGGGAATTGTTGTGTCAGAGGGACAAGTGGGCGTGTGAAGTACCTGTTGCAGGGGTGAGATGGTGATTGATTTAGGTGCCTCATCAGGGATGGAAGATGTCTGCTTTTCTTCTGCTTCTTACCATGTGTGCAACCAGCAGATCAACTAAAATTAAGCAAACACATACAGGAGAATTGACACTGAAAAGGTGAGCAATGAATTCCCTCATCCCTCTTCCAAAGCATATGAGAGTGCTTTTTTGATCTGATTAATGTCGGTCACAGATTCAAAGATTCCGCTAGCACTTGCACAGCTCATGGGCTTTGTCTTGTGGGAGGTGAGAACTAGGAGTTTTCTTTCTGAGAAACAGGATTTTCTTGCTGAGTAAGCAGAGGCCAACTGGGTATTCCAGGTTCATTGCTGACATTGTTACAGGTTCTCAATGTATTTTAAAAACAGTCAGTCTAATCTTTAAATATTTAGGTAGGAAACTGACCCCATTTAACCTCAAAATATCCACATTGCTTGTTAGGACCGAGCTGAGTCTGTGAATCTTAAATTTAGCTTTGAAGACTTGCTTGGAGAATTCAAAAAGGGAAGGAATACCATATAGGGCATATGGCACATTCTTATCCAGAGATTCAGATGACAGAGAGAAAAGACAGATTTCTAAGGAAGTTACTGATAATGCTTGCAGCTCCTGATACCAGTCTCACTCCTTATCAGAGGGGGAAGCCTCCAGTTTGACTAAGTAAACAGGAAAAACCAGACGTAGGAAACAGTAATCCCTGCTACATAGTCTGTCATGGTATAGTGAATGATTTATTTTAACCATTTCTCAACAAATGAAATAAGCTAAATCATAACTGACTTTCTGGAAGCATAGTGCTAGTTAAACAGTTCTTATCTTTCCCATTTGTCTGAAGAGAGTATGGATGAACTTGTTTTGGGCATCATTATAATTTTAAAATCTGGACAATCTGACACAGTACCCAGTTGCGTTCCTTCAAATTACTCTGCTCAGAGAAAGCAGGGGACACTTGCAGAAAGGGATGGGGATGTTGTTGCAGTGGATAAGATGAGAACATTCTTTCTAGATACTTTAAATTTCTTTTGAACGATTTCAAGTATGAAGAAAATAAATCTATCTGCTTTTATGTAAGGGGCCTGACTTTTGAAGTATTTGAGTATATTTTGCTAAAACTGAGATACTGATACTCTTAAACCGAGTTTTCAGGTTATGGTTCTTTGTCACTGTATGAGAGGCCAGATATTGAATTTAACTACTGTTTTTGTCTCTTATTGTGATGCAGAACTACTTCAAATAGTAGTAAGTCTCTCAATCCAAGTATATTGAGCAACACTGAAAACTAATTTGTAAGTAATCTATTTAAATGGACTGTGACAATACAACTTTAGGTGACAGTGGTGTTTAATAATCCAGTGCCTTACTGAATTTAGTTTTACTTTAGTTTAAGCTGGAAAACAATCTTTAATTTAGTAATAATATCAGCAACTGATACCAGAGGCCCTATTCCTGTTCAGCTTTTCTGACAGTCTCTGTCGTTACTTGGATGTGTTTCACAGTCCAAATAGACATGATCTTCTTGAAGAACTTGGTGTGGTCTTCCCTTTTTTTCCCCTCCCACTTATATTTAGGTAGGTTATGTTAAAAGTTAAGAGTATAGACAGAGAGCCTTTCATCATTGCAAAAGGTGGCCCTGTAGGCATGAGACTTGCAAGTAAAAGGATATTTAGTACCCCTACAAGAGCACTGTCTGGTTTGAGATAAGTAAAATCAACACACAACACTGAGTCACCAAATCATTCAGCAGTATTCTTAGTCTTGTGGTTTGGGTATCATGTTCATCAGCAAGTCCAGCTCTTCACTACTTCAGTAGTCAACCAGAGCTAACAAAATAAGGCATTAACCACACCTCCACAAGTACACCACCTGGCAGCTTATCACAAATACTTGTAGCTAGATAGGTTATCAGAAGCTGAGGCCCAGGGGAAAATTAACACCAAGAAACAGTAGAAGTCTCATGAAAGCAGCTTGGCTTACTGGTAGAGACACTTGCCATCCTTTCTGTCAGTTTATTTTTATGTTTCCCTGAATTGCACTATAAAAATTAAATAAGTTGTAGTGGTGGTGTAATTTTTTCATTTTTCTTTGTTGAAAGGTAATTCCAAGATGTTCCTTGGCTTGTCAGTGAAAGTTAGACATGTTGTATGTTACCAGACATGCTTTTTTGTTTTTTTGTCAATCTGATAGTTTATGTACTATTAAAACCTGGTCTTTAGGCTGAAATAAAATGTGAAAAAGTCCAGTAACTTGCTTAATAAATGACAAATTAAATTGTATTTTGCTGTATAAATTTGTTCTTCTTTCTTAGATTGCTTTCTTTATTTTATCATGGAAGCTTTACTTTCTTGTTCAGTTCTGGTTTTTGTTCTTCATCCCCCTTCTTTTCCAGACTTTTCACTGTCACATTGTTGGTATCTCGAAAGTTTTATGGTTTTGTGACTGTGGGGTATGAATTAGGAAAATAAAGGTCTTATGTTGTCTTTTATTGTTCAACCCTGTGCATGTTAGTGGAGGCTTGAATGGCATGCATGTTACATGCTGATTTACTATCTCGAACCTTTGATTAACAGTCAAAATAAGTGCAACTTTTTAAACTTCTGAGGGTCGCAGGTTAGAGTTAAATATTGCTGAAAAACTTCTCGGCTTTTGAAAAGAGGAATGGTATGCCTTGCTAATTCAAGGAGAAGTAGTGTGTGGCTTTAGAGGATGGCGTAGTTTTCTCAACTTCATCTTAAAGAAAATTGCATCTTAGTCTTACTTTTGTTTGAGGAGCAGCCATGTGCTCTGAATGTGCTCATGTTTGCTTAGAATGTACATAGGGCTTTCCTACCTGCACACACCTACCCTTACTTATTCCAAGTTCTTGCTGCGCACACAGCTCCCAGAAATCAAAAATGCTAAGGAATTTTGGCCTGGAAACACTTTTCCTCCCCCTTTGAGCTAGCACACATTTCCATTTTATCAGTATGACCAGATATGTGAGCAACTTACACTCAAAATTTTTGCTGCCTTTGGAAATCTGTTTTTCTTACATGAAACCTATCATTCTTCATCTGGTGCCTGGAGAGAGGTGGCATTCCTCCTCAGTATGGAGGCATACTGCTGTGGCAAGACTTGCCAGTCAGCTTTGGCAATGGGATGCACTTTAATGGCTACTGTATATTGATTTGATTTTATTGAATAATGATTGAAATGGATTCAATTGAGGGAAATGGATTAGGATCTAACTTAGCAACAGTATGGAAAAAGTGTGAACCACAAGAACCTGATTTCATACAGGATGTCAGCTTGTGTGGGTTTAGGCTGTAAGCCAGTGTTATCAAGGATGTTCTGGTTTGTAATACAAGTGACCTTTTCTGACCTTTTCCTTAAAACACTTTTATTGTTATCACAGTAGTATTTTTGGGATTCCAGTCCTCATTTGTGACTCTACTGCAGTTGGCCCTCGAGAGCTAAAAAAAAATGCTTTCACCAGTATTGGCTTCAGCCATGGAAGGATGACTCACTTGTGATATTGGTGGATTTCTAGATTTCAGTTCTGGAACTCTTTCAACACTATGGTTTTCATGGCTTTTTCTCTCTTGCTTTTTCAGGAAGTACTCTCTTGTACTTCACTGTTTTTGCTGGAATCCTTTGTAATGCTCTGGTGACCAGATAAAGTTGCTGAAAACCTTTGTCTTGTAAAATTTATAGTCCAAAATGAACTGAGCCCTTCTAAAAGTCCTTCTTAGTGACTGTTGTTTTCACACTTAAAAACCTATTTTTTTGTTTTCTCCTCTGCTTTGATTATTGATAAAATAGCAGTTCAGTGAACAAGCTGACTCCTGCAGTGATCATCAGCATTTCTTAAAAAAATAAAAGCAGTAAAACATTGTGAATGTTTGTCATTGTAAATATTTAGTATACAATTATAAAAACAGAATAATAGCCATAAAGAAAGGGTTTGCCTTACATTCTGTGACTTTTAGTGCCATTTTTCATTTGGCACAAGTGCAGCACTGAGCTCTTTTTTTTTTCCCCCCTCCCCTTTTTAAACAAAAGAAAATTATTTATTCCACAGTTTGTAATGGAAATGGGAGTGGTACTTTCCTCTTTTAGGCAAATTATAACATTTCCTGATGGAAGGTCAGTTTAAATTCAAAATTGCATTGGTTTGTGCCTTTTCATAGCCTAGATTTGAACTGAGTGCAGTCTTAAATTACTCAATCAGTCAATGTTTTCTGTTGTTGAAATGACCTAAGTACCTTTTACTGCAGGATGCCTGTGTTTCAGACATCCTGGGCTGGGTTTTTCAAACTATAAGTATGGCTGTGGAAATCCAGACACACAGTTTCCATGAAGAAGTAATTTTCTAGTATTTCAAAAATTTCTTTCAAAGTTTATATCAGTGATTTCTGTCATCTTCCTTTTTAGGATTTTATTTACTTCCAATTAACAAATACAAATTTGATTATGTCATTACCATGTAATGTAATGTAAGTCATTACCAGGTACGAAAAAACTTAGTTTTTCCTGATGATAAAGCAATGAGTCAAACAGAATGTAATTTTCACAGTTTTTCCATCTTGCTTTCCCACATCTTCTGTTGAGGTTTTTGCTGTTCTGTGACCTATGTTAGTCAAATTCAGTTTGTCCTTGAAAAACATGTGGATAGCTGCTGCTAATGCTTTGCTAACTAGGATGGACACTAACTTTGGACAATAAAGTGAAGCTGATATAACCTGTGTAACATAAGCAAAGAACGTGCGATAGCAGCAATAAAGAATGTGGATGGGGGGAGGGGAATTAAAAAAAAAAAGAAAAACTTGTTATACTGTGTCCTCTTTCTCCACCTTTTAAATGAGTAGGTCTTGCTGAAGGCTTTCTTCAGTCTCAGGCAATTCAATTTCTCTTTATTTTCTTTTGGTAGAGATAGGTGATTTGTAGTTCAATATAAACCTTAACTGTTGACATACAATACCAAAAACTTCTGCTGTTAGCAGTAAAGCAGTAAATAGTAACTTTAAAAAACAATCACATTCTATCTATTTGACCGGCAAGGGATCTTCTGAGTTGTTCAAAATAACTGAAAGTCTCTGAATATTTATTTACCTTTTGAATGCAGGAGCAGCCTATTTCTTGTTAGGCTTTAAGGATATTTTAATGAGAGGTTTAGTCTGCTCAGTTTTGTTGCTCTTAGTAATTTGCAGTCACTTTCTCATGTGTGATATTTTACTTGTGCCCTAGCAAGTAATAATAGTTTCTCTCTGCACATGTGATTAAAATCCAAAGTTGTAGTAAAAGCTGAAATGGTATCACCTTGGGCGATGGATACCTTGGACTATGGGAGGAATCTCTGCTACCTGGTGGTTGCAGGAAAGATATCAGCTTCTCCCCATCAGAGCAGGAGTGAATTCCTCCTCGGAAGCTAGTAACAAATACCTGTGCGCTGCTCCTGTGAAGAGTGGTTGTAATCAGTCCTTGTTCTTAGGCACTCTCAGTGTATTCTCAGGGTGCAGCTCCCTGTAGGTGTCAGTGCGTTTTCCTGTCTCAAGCGTTTCCCTTTGCCATGAACACAGGCCTGTGAAGTTTGCCAGCAGAGTGAAGGTTTGTTTATCAAAGTTCAAATGTAGATTAGTAGTCTCTCCTAACCTCTTGTTTCTAGCCTTCGTTATGGATAAATGTAAACTTGAGTGTGATGTTGGTGTACATTTATATTCTATTAAAATCTACCTATAAACAGTTAAGTGTACATTAGGTAGGTGATCAGGACGTCATGGCACGTTAAAAGCTCACACTTCTTGCAGCTTTCTTGAGTATTTGTTACACTTTTGTTACTCTTGCCTTAATTTTAAATTTATTTCCAATTTTTATTCAGCGTCAGAGTAGTTTTGATGACTGTGATTTCTGTTTTGCTGTAGCAAGCTGCTGTATGACAGATCCATGCAGTTCCTCTCGCCTCAACTAGGCTATTGTCTCCCTCAAAAGTTTGAGGATTACAATATTCTGTGTGTTCTAAATTACAAAATGTTGATTTGCCCACATTCTACAAAGATTATTTCTTCACATTCTTGTTGTAAATTGCTGTCACATGATTTTTGCGTGTTATATTATTTGAAAAAATGTCACGTATATAAACAAATCTATCTGCTGGTTTCTCACAGTAAACTGTACTTAGCTGTCCATCAGCTTTGATGTTTCCAGGCTCGCACTGAGATTTTTTTGTGCTCTCAGGATATGTGGTACTGAGAGAGGAGCTGTTAAACTCATAGCATAGAGGAGCCTACTTTCTTTCAAACTGATGACCTTGGAAAACAAAACAACATGGCAAATCTGGAAAACAAAACCAAAACAAACAACAAACCAATGAAAACGCTTGATTTGTACACCTGAGAGAGGGTGACCTGCAGCCATGGATTCCTAGCCTTGTGACTTGACCGGACTATCAGCATTGACAGTTTAGTGAGTCTTGGCACTGTGTTTAGCCTTTAACAGAGGAGACTTGTCTGCTTCATCTCTGCTTCTGCTTTGTGAGCCATAAATGTAATTTGCCGCAGCATCCTAGATCACAGTTGAGCATCACTGTGCTAGAGGAAAACTCTGTTACTGCTGTCTGGAAAGCACCATTCTAAATACATCTCTTTCTTATACCAAGGTTTTGCTATTTCCCTTTGTCTAAAAGCCTAATGCTTACAAACACCTAAAATGGGCTTGACTATATCTGTATAAAATGAGTGGACGTGCAGAGGACTTTCAGGTTTTGCAGACATGTGATATGAGGCTGTGTGAGCAGTGCTGATGAGAATGCCATTCAGTGGTTTGTGTGGTGTTCCTGTGGGGTGGGTTGCAAGTTATTTAACCACAGGGATAGCAGTGAGACCTTGAGAGGCCCTTCAGGCCATGTTCATTTAGTGCATGTTTTGTTCCAGACAGCATGAGCTGCAGCAGTCTGCATCTGTCTTACACCAGTCCACATCTGATATAGATGTTGGGTAGGGGAAGGCATTTTCCTCTGTTACTTGCTGTTTACACAGCTTTTCCTTCTGTTAGGGGAGAGTGATCTGGATGGATTTATACACAGTCATCCATGGCTCCTGCTCGGACTGCAGTGATATGTGTCTGCTTTTGAGCACCAGAGATAGGATCAAAGTTGGCTTGGAGGGTTAGTGGAGGCTTTGACAACTGTTCAACTGATTATGTCTGTTAGACAGACTTCGAAGTCTGAAAGACTTAGAAGATTGGTGTTTTTAAATACAACTGTTGAACTCAGTGCTGGGATAAATAAATCTTGTTCAAGTTGCTATGGCTGCTTCTGTTGCAGTGTACATGTTTTTGGGAGTGTGCCAGTGCTAGTGAACCTTCAAGATGTCAGTGTCCTGCGTGCGTCGGCTTAATGCTACTCCCGTTGTCTTGCTTGCAAAAGTACTGAAATGCCAAATCCTGATTATTATCTTTATGAAGGAGAGTTGTGGAATCCAAGTGGTTAGTTGAGACAGATCCTCTGTTAGTGTATGGGTGCAGAGATTATACTAATTTTATTATAGGTGATGTCAAAATGTAAGTTTGTCCATACCCTATGCATTGATCAGAAACAGTAAACATCTTATGTGTTGTTCTTAATTTATTTTCCAACTCGTTAATATCTTTGTATTGGCATGTTTAAGATATGATGGGTGAATATTTTTCATTTAAAATCAGTGTTTTCTCTGTTTTATGAAAAGGTTGTTAAAATCAGCTTCAGGCTAAGGTGGCATGCAAAGTTTTGATTTTGTAGTAATTTCAAAGTGCATTGTTGATCTGTTCTTAGAGTGTTCCAATGTTGAGACAGAATTGAATGTAGGATGCTACTTTACCATTGCAAAGGAAAACCACTTCTAAAAAGACAAAATTTGAATGAGCTAAATATTGTTTAGACTTATGCTTGTCTTGGGGAAAAAATGTAACCGCTGATCTAAGTATGAAAAAGTAACTAATGGGTAGGATTGGAAACTACTTTCCAGAAGTATTTCTGTCTGTTGTGGTTAGGTAGGCAAGATGAAACAGAGGTGTTTGCACTTCACGCAGAGATTATGTGTTTGCCAAGTAATATAGTAGTCTAAATAAATGTAAGCTGGTAGGCCTGCAAATTATTTTAAAGATTGTTAAAGACAGAGAGTACAATTCTGATAACCAGTGTAAAGTTACATGCAGGGGAGGTGCCTGTATAGGTCTTGTGCACTGAATTACCCAGCTCCCAGAACAGAAGAAGTTGTTCTGTTTTTTCCTCAGTAACTTAATCTGGTCGCCTCTTCTGTGAAAGTAGAACAGCTCTTGTGTCTTCCTGACCTGCAGGCAGTATGTATTCTTGGGAAAAGAGTCAGTGGATCAATGTTAACGAGAACATTCCTTTCCAAATACAGCTGGTAGTATACTTCCTGATTTTAGGAGAATGTGTACATAGTGGCATGGACAATGTTGTTAAAAGGTACATGACAGAAATGACAGCTAGTCAAGAGAACCATTTTTAAGCTTTGGGGTATTACTCTAATCCATTTCTGATATTTTTAGATTTTCTGTGAAAGATAAATACCCAGTGGTGATCTATGGATGTGTTTCAATTAAATCCCTCATTTGCAAGCACAAACTTTTTTTGTTTGTTTGTTTTTGTTTTGTTTTGGTTTTTTTTTTTGTTTGCTTGTTTTTGGGTTTTTTTTTTTTTTTTTGGTTGGTTGGTTGGGGTTTTTTTTGGTTTTTTTTTGTTTGTTTTTTTAGCCACTGGACCACTGGAATTATTGACTGAACATGCGCAGAGACATAGACCACACCACCTCCAGCATTTTACATGGCTGCTTCTGATAGTTCTTGTTCATTTCGGTCTATATGTTTTCAAAATGTCTCTTTGGACTTGGGCCTGTTAAGCATGATGCTTTTTAACACTGTCATTAGAGATGAATTAAGCTCATGAGGTGTCATTAATGATGCTTATTTGGTGCAGTAATTTTGCTACTTATCCTATGAGGTAGTGAGACTCAATATTTCAAACTTTGCTTCTGGCTTGAGTAACTAAAAGCCTACCTGCTGCTGCATCTCTACATGCCACCGTTTTTTCCTACTCCTTAGTGTGTTATAGTTTGGACATGCTTTTGTTTTACTCTAAAGTGGTGGGTGTTTTTATTATGACAGGCATAAATCCTTGTGCTGGCAAGTACTACATTGTAATAGTGTGAATTTCCAATTATCAGGTGGCTTTAAAGTCCCAGAATATTTTTGGTCAACAGAATGCTGTCTAGCAGATTTTGGCAAAAGTTACTTTATAAAAATCAGGCTTTTAAATGCTTTCTTCTTAATGGCACTTTGGCACAGTTCCTTTCCAAAACTATGACAGCTGAGAATGCTGTTTTATTGGCTATTAAATAACACTGAGGTGTTTTTGAAGTGAGTGTCCAACAGAAACAAAGCTGTTTTGTAAAAGAACTTTAGTTTATACATTGTCTTAGTGCTTTAGCTGCTTTTCTAAACACTTTGCAGAGTGCAAAGTCTCTGTGCATTGGACATGTTAGCTGAGCTTGAGTTACTGATCACAAGCTGGTTTGAGAACAGTAAAATGTTTCAAACTGCCACTGCTAAAGGAAAGGTTGAAACATGCCTGTTCTATAAATAGCTTCTGTAGTGAACACACTTTTCTGCCTGCAACACTTTTGTTGTCTTTGGGTAATAATGAATGAGCTCTCTAACTGAAAACTGAAATATCATTGTTCTTGGAGTTGTTTAGAACGAATAAATATTTCTAGCAAAGGTTCTGTAACTTCGGGTAAAAGAGAAATTTTCCCTTTGAAGGAAAGTGCTTGTTTAGGGTGAGGGCTTGCAAGTTCTAGCTGGAGACCTTTTCTGCTCCTTTGGACGTGTTAGTGAAATGTCATTTTCTTCAAGTCCCTGCAGAGGTCCCTTTGTCTTTTTCCAGGAGCATGTAACATCTTGCTTCTTGACAGGCTGTAAGTTACTGCTGGTGTACACTTTCTAGCAAGGCACAGTGCATCAACTTTTTACCTGTTCCAGCTTTCCATACGTTAGTAGGAGAATATTAGATGGTTAGGCTAAAAAAAATTAAAGTTATGTGTTCAGTACTCTGCAATGTCGAGGGTCTGTGGTGACAGTGTCATTTGATTTCTGGTGGGTTAAATTACAACAGCCTTACCAGTGCTTCTGAGCTGACATCTCCTGAATTGGTTTTTCTGATATGGTTAAAACTTTTTAAAGGTCATATCTGCTAACAACAATTTCTTTCTTTAAAAATACAAGCAGATAAAGAGGAGCAAAACAGTGTTTCATGAGCAGGATACTTAGTGTCAGAGTTAATACAGAGCTTCTGCGTCTTTAGCCTGCAAGAGCAGCAGGTGTTTAATTTGTTTAAACTCCCAGTGAGTTGAGAAGGGTAGATTAAGTAAGGTGACTGTATTAGCACTGTAATTGTTTAGACTAGTGTCTGTGTTTCTAAATTTTGGTGCTTGTAACATGAGTTCTTAATATAAAGCCCCCAGTGGAGAGGGAGCCATGACCTGTGTTTGTATCTAAGCAGTGCAGGTACTTAAGGGCAAGCCCACTCTTAACTCTGAATATTTCTGGAGACCTTCATGTTTCCAGAAGGGTTTTAACTTTTTTGAATGCTTGAACAATATACTGATGAATTGAAAGTGGTAATATTGTTAGAGTAGCTGTTTTTTATTACTTTGCATCAGTTTAACAGAAAAGCTTTCATTGGGCATTTTTCTACTGTATTTAATAGGAGTCCAGGTATTTACAAAGAGTAGGAAGGAGTAGGATTAGGCTCTTTCTGTGTTCAGATGTTAGACTTTTCCTCAGCTCATGGATCATAGGTGGGTTTTTTATGTATGTTTCACAGGAAAGTGAAATTAAAATAATCTCGCATGCAGTTTCCTTCGGACCACCAATCCAACTTCCACTTACTGAGAATGAACCAGAAATAAATAGAGCTGGTTAAACTTTTACAAAGGCTTTTTTTTGAGGGTAGGCACTTAAAGAAACACTGTGACTACTTGAAAACCCACAGGAAAGACAGAGAAAGGAGCTCATGATGTGAGGGGCATTTCCACTCCATTTCTCTTAACAAGGGGAGAGTGGGAGCAAGAATACTGCTTGATCCTGGTCTTGTTCATCCACTGCCTTTCTTCTGTCTGCACTTTACACTGACTGCCTCTTCGGCCTCAACTCCTGACGACCTGGGAAACATCCCATTGCAAAGTCAGTGTTAGTGTGTGCATATGACTGTCTTCAGGGTAGAGTGTGAGAGTACTGCAGTGATGATGACTGCATAACCTGCTCTGAAACATACAGTATAAACAAATGGAAAAAATAAAGGATTTTCCTTTTTGTTGCCTGTAAGATTTAGAGCTTTTTAAAACTGGTTTGGGATACAGCATTTTGGATTACAGCTATGTATATATTGCTTTCCCCTCTCCCCCCATGTCTAATTTTCATGTGATAATACTTCCTGCAGTACACTTATTTGGTATTTCAAGAATATTAGACAATTTTTTTCACATTGGGGGAGTGTGGTTTCATATTGTTTCCTTTGTAAGTATTTGTTATATAACAGCTTACTTGTATCTATCTCAGATTGCATATGGACTTCCCAAATTTAGTGCCTGGTGCAGCATATGAAATTCAGTTTCATTGCCCTGTGTCTGTGTCTCTGATTTAATGCTTGAGCTGAAATCAATATCATGCTTATATAAAATCAAAAAGAAACCCCCTTATTCTGGTATTCAGTGATAAAGCATTGAGAACCAAGCCTGGGCCTTCATGTTGGACAGACAGGTGGGTTTAGATTTTATCTTCAGCCTTTGAGATCTTGTGCTGCGCTGACATGTGGTATATTTGCTGAAGGAAGCATCTTGCTTAGGATATACTACTGTGTCTTCTTACAATACACACAGACCTAGCTCTTTTGCCTTGTGCTTTATTATGCTGATGGAAAACCAGGACCATAATGCAGACTGCATATGCATCTGGAATAGTGCATATGTGTCTTATTGAGTATTACAAGTCTGGCATTCTGCTGGGTCACTTGGGTGATGGTGATCATTAGCATGAGCTCAGTGGAGGGGAGAAGTGAAAGCAAAGAGGATATGTGACTTGTCAGTGAGTCAGCTGGAGTTGAGCTAGAACCTGAGTTCATGCCGCTAGAGTGCACTACTTCCTTCTCACTTACTGAGAGAATGCTTAAATTTGCTGGTAGGTGCTGCGGGCTCCCTAGTGGGGGTGTTTGGAAAATTGCTGCCGATTTACTGAGTAGTTTCGTGTTGGTTTTGGTGGGATGTTGGTCTGCTTCTGCAACTGTCATTTACCAAATAAATAGTTCTCTTGCTGTCAAGCTTCTGTGAATGTTGTGGGTATGGCAGAGGGCTTGTAAACTAACTTCTTACTCCCCTTTTGATTTGTTTGAGATGAAAGAGGTATGTATGGAAAAAAGGATTAATCATATTTGTAATTAAAGCAAGTTCTTTGAGATGTATAATTTTTCATTAACAAAACTTCCTTGATAATGAGATACAGTATTTTACACGTATCATTAAGTTCTCTTTTTCCCCTCCCGCACAGGTTTCCACTTGAGTGGCACAGTAACAGAGCCTGCAATGCAATCGGAGCCAGAAACTGTTTGCAATGTAGCTATCAGCTTTGATCGTTGCAAGATTACCTCAGTGACCTGTAGCTGTGGAAACAAGGACATATTTTACTGTGCCCACGTTGTGGCACTCTCTTTATACCGGATCCGCAAGCCAGATCAGGTCAAACTACATCTTCCCATTTCAGAGACACTCTTTCAAATGAACAGAGACCAACTACAAAAATTTGTACAGTATTTGATCACAGTACACCACACAGAAGTTTTGCCAACTGCTCAAAAATTAGCAGATGAAATCCTTTCTCAGAATTCAGAAATCAATCAAGTCCATGGTGAGTTTGATACTTGTCCTTCCTTTCGTTTCATTTCCTCATAAGTTTTGAACTTTTTTTTGTGCATTCAGGAGTGTGACCTGCCTAGTTGTCTTCCGTGCTGAATTATTCTGGTGTCTACTAAAGAGGATTCTTCTACTGAACCTTCATTTTAAGATATTTAGAAAATGGTGCTCTTTGGAATAAAGAACTCACAAGCAATGAGCTTGATGTTTTCTGCAGTTCAGTTAATAAGTGACCTGCCTCATGCTTGTGTTTTCCAGGTAGTGAAAATTGAGTAGTGGTGTTCTTTGTATAGCCATATTCCTTAAAGGAACTCTTTTTATCAACTTACCAGTGGTGTCTTGTTATTTTGTTCTTTGTACTAGTTTTCTGACACTTCGATTGTGGAATTTTGTTTTAACAACAAAACATAAAAGCAAGTAGAAGTTACTGTTATTTCATTCATTAAATATAGTTCTAATAAGTTTTGGGATTTGGTTTATATGATAAATATATATATATATATATATATATATATGTATGATGTCAGAAGAAACATAAAAACTGCATTTGAGTGCTTTTTTCCTGTTGTTGCTGCAGAAGTTACAGTATACCTAAGGTCTTGATCTTTCCTGCTCTCTCCGCTGCACATGATTTTAATGGCTATTTTTTGCTGTGGACAATTTGTTTTTGTTAAAGGGTGCTGAGTTTGACTTGAGGCTTCTGACATGGTTTTTGTGGACCCTGTTGAACTGAGAGTGGGTAGTTGGGGTTTTGAGGTGACCCAGCTAGTTTATTAGAGTCCTTTGTTCCTGCAAGGTCACCTGATAGAAATGTCCTCTCTGGTGGCCAGGGCTGTAAGTATAAGAGCAACTTAGGAGGGAAGAATAAGTTACCTAATATCTAAAAATATCTTATTTTCTTTTTTTTTTTATCAACAGGAACAGGTCTTGTGTTAAAAATTTGAGGCATGACCATTACTCAAAGAACTTGCAATACAAACAGAATCAAGATGCTTAATGTTGAGATAAAGAAAACCATGTGTATGTTAGTTACAGTGTAGGCAGAAAAAACCCAGTCGTTTTAATAACAGGATTTATCTGCAGCTTGAACTTTCTCCTTGTGCTTCTGTGACCCTAACAGGCACAGACAGGTGATGCTGTGAGAAAGTGAATTTCAGGAGTTGTGGTCTTTTTTGGCACTGGGGCGATGGAGATGTGGTCAGAGGCAAGGCAGTTGCTGTAGTTGTTGAATGTAATGGTGACAGTGGAAAGGAAGTGGAACTAAAGGAGAGGCAGGACATTAAGCAGTAGAGGAGCATGCTCGGATGTTGTGAGCTGAAAACATGTATCATACGAGAGATGTTAACAACCTGAATATTTGACTGCTAATGGGTAAGGAAGAATTAGGGTAAGAGAGGGGTACAGAAGATTCAGTCAAGGGTGATTTAGAAAAGGGGAAGGCAGGGGTGGGACACAAAGAACAGGTGTTATAAATGTCTGTATTAGCTATACTATGACTAATGTAAGAGAAATGACAAGCTGTTACAGACTTGATAAATGTGAAGTCTGTAAATTAGACTAATCATAGGCATGTTAGTCTTTGTCAACTACTTACTGTCAGACTATCTCATTGCTCATTATTATATTAAGTAGTTTTGGAGAAAGATTTGAGATTTCTACCACTGACAATAGCAAAAAGTTTTTTTATTTCCTATTCTAAGTTGATGATCAGTTATGATATTTCAAAAAGAATTTGAGTAGATTAGTTTAAAATGATCCAAAAAACTGAAGTGTTTCTTCCA
This sequence comes from Loriotus luctuosus, assembly GCA_035582745.1. NCBI lineage: Eukaryota > Metazoa > Chordata > Aves > Passeriformes > Thraupidae > Loriotus > Loriotus luctuosus. The sequence goes on along the minus strand of JAWWEY010000130.1, from coordinate 54,465,220 downwards.
TTTGTTGCTGTCTTCCTAGTAAGTGAGATTGCAGCATGTCTTTATTGACTATTTTCTACTAAAATGCCAAGAGCCAAAGTAGAAAATCCAGGAGGCATAAGAAAATAACTGCTATTTCCAAAGGAGACTGGGTTATAAAAAACTTTATATAATTTCCTGCTTTTCTCTCAGACACACATAAAACCATGGCCTGAATTATTTTGTGTTCACAATACTAAAAAATCACATCGTTCTTATAAGGAAAAAGTGAGTTCTTCTGTAGAAAAGCGTTCTTCTGGGATTCATACCATAATTCTTTAGTCTTTAATCAAATTCCTTAGATTAAAAATAATACACCTGACAAAAAAACTCAATGAAAAATAACCAATAAAATGTTTCTCCTTCTTATATCATAGGGTGATGAATGTAAGATCACCATTTGCTCTATCATACCTCCTCTGCTGCAGATGTTGAGCTTGTAGCACAAAACTGTTCTGAAGACCTGCCTTGCTTTGAACAGTCTGACCTTGCTGAATGGGTGTTTGAAGAGAAGTTATATTAAATTCTACTTGAAGGCATAGATAAGTGAGAAGAAATACTTGGAAAAACATGTTAATTGAAAGTAGAGGAGACCTGGCACAGAAAAACCTGAAACAGCTTTGATTAAGAGAAATTCTGAGTCTGGAGTTGGATGGGGAAATTATTTTCAATGTTGCCTAGAGGTAGCTTAATTTCAGTATTGTTCTATGTAAGACTTCCATTCTTTTATTTTTTTTCCTCTGTGATCACTGAAGTAGCTCTAATTTTCATATATTTTCAGTGATATGCAAAAAAGTCAGCTCTTGAATAGTATTTAATTGTATGTTTGAATGGTCTGGGACTTGGAAGAGCTTTGACCACAGTTGTCTTGTCTTCCTTATGAGCTGGCTCATGAGAGAGGCGATTAGATGAAACAACGTCAGTTCTCTCCTTTAAACAAAAAGCTAATTGGGTAGTGTTTCACCTGCTGGAACCTGTGTTACGCA
>JAWWEY010000130.1:54442401-54452750 GCA_035582745.1 Loriotus luctuosus | reverse complement strand
CTAGATGGTGAGTAAAATATAATAATTGTCTAGCAGATTTCCCTGTTCTACATCAAGGAATGGGATGAGCTGTATGCTACTTATGGAATGTCAGAGGTATACTGTTGGAAAGGTTACAGGTCAGAGCTCTAAGGCTTGCTCAGATACTTCTCAAGCTAGGAGAATTTAGATGCAATTTCAGTGATGCGCTGGTGATTACTTCCAACTCGCCACAGTAATACATGAATTCCACTTTGAAGAGTTTAAAGCAGAGTTGGAATTCTTCACATTGCTGTTTAAATGATATCCCAGTATATAAATGTCACATGCTGTTTTTTAGGTGTTTGGCTCATGGTGACCATGGTTGAGGAGTTTAGAATGTCATAATGATTAATTATCTGAAGCCCCTTGGTTTGCCTTTTAATTAAATTACACTGGTAAAATGGAGTATGGAAATGGAAATGCAAAGTAAATACTTGCTGATGCCTGTTGAGCTGAGATCTCTGATTTGAAGGAAAGCTTTCTTTGTAGTCTAGAGAGAAAAAAAATGGAATATGTAACCTTAGTAGATGGGCAAGTCATTAATACTCATCCATGAAGAATAAAGTAAAAGTTGCTTGTTCTCATCAAAAATAAAAAGATTTCCCTAAAAAAGGGGGAAAATTGACTTTGTACTCCAGCCCAGGGATCATGATGGCTGTGAGGCTCCGTTTTGGAACTAAATGTTGAGCACTGCCAGACACTGGGAAGAGACTGTTTTGTCAGCAAATGGGATCTGTAAGTTAATTGGTGTTTTCTGCAGGCTTCTGGCTGTGAAATGAAATTGGAAGCCCTTTAGCCACATGGATATTACAGGACCTGAATACAAAAGTCACATGTCACCATCAGGGCCCACTGTGAAACAATAGTGTTCCCACTTGAGTGCTGTGCCATTACAGATCATTTAAATATGGGGATAGCATTTAAACTAAAAGCCCCATTTGCCTCTTACTGCAATTTAACAGTCCTCTTAGCAAAAGCTAAGTGACAAATTAAATGAAAAAAGTGTCTACATTTTTAAAACTGTAATGCAAAACAACTTTTTATTGCTTCTCATGTGCCATGAATGAATCATTGTGCTTGTCAACCCTAAACCAGACCATAATTAGACCAGCTACTGTTATTAGAGTAGGGCTGCTCTTGTGACAGCTTAATAAAGCTGAAACTCTTAAATTAAATCCCAGATGCTTAATCTGATGAAAACAGTCAAGTAGAAGAATCTAAGACAAGTATCTACTACTTGATGGAGTGATGGAGCCCAACACCTTGTCAACGTGTAGATTATAGAATCAGGTTTTTTCCTGTGAGCTACCATTTTCAGTATCTTCATATCCTATTGCTTATCTTCAAGGTGAAGCAACTTTGCATAATTTGCATGTTCCAAAACAAACATTTCTAGTAGATTTCCTCCATTTTGATATTTAAGAACTCCTAAAGGGGGAGGAGAGTTGTGGTTTTTTAGAGTCAAGGATTAGTTTCTTGTGAAATAGAAATACAATGGTATTGTCATGGGGAAGAAGTGTCCAAAGAGGTCCTTGGCAAGGCAGGGCAGTGAATAGAGTTAGTGAATGTGTTGTGGTTTTGCTTCATGCTGATCCAGGTCTCTCTTGGTCATCTTGTTGATGAGAAATTAAATGGTACTCTCTGTGTTTAGCTGGGTACCTTCCACATTTGTTGTGTAATCTCTGTGCCTCAATCACCTATTGGAATCTAAAGTGTTTAAGTGTAGGAACCTCTTATGGTACTGAAATGAGCCTCTTTTATGTGATAAAGCTCTTCCCTGTGGCATTCTTGCAATCCTTTCTGTTATATACTGAATGTATGCTAGCATATTAAATGGACCATTTGTATAAAGGAGTTTCGTGGTGGATAACATGGCTTTGCTGCAGTAGTTCTTAGTAGGTTTTCACTAGTACTTTGCTCTGTTGTATACCACTTTTTAATGTTGGGTTAGGCTGATAGTCTATTTTGATTTCACACTTACTGGTATTTTGACCATTTTCCAGATTAGAATGATATAGTTTTGTGTTAAAAGTTAAACTAAAGTACCATTTTACAAGGCCATGTGATACAGAGAAATAGTACAATATATTTCCTAATGCATTATGACTAGATCTTTATTAGTAATGCTTTGCTCCTCATCTAAAGCTTAATTCTAAATGTTGAGGTTAGCAAAGGAATCGTTATAGACTAATTAAGAGAGATTTAATTGCCATTCTACCATAAGCAAAGTAATGATCAAGTGTTAAATAATGTTGGTTTGTTGGTTTTTTTTTTTTAATTTGGAAACCACTCTGAATTTTATCCTGATAAAAATTTATAGTCATCTCTAGAAAACAGCAAGTTAGATTCTTTTAACCTTAGCTGAATGAAGCTCTTTTCTATCTATATTTCTGTCTCAGGCATTCCTTCCCTTTGCAGTTAGAGACAAACTTGTATGAATGGGACATGCCAGCTGTTCTGAACAGATTATCTGTGCTTAGTGCTTAAATGGAGGGGGAAAAAGGACAAAAGCAGCTATGGTTGTTGCCAGTATGCCTCTAGAGGAATTCCTTCCTGGTGCCAGACTTAATGATTACTCGAGGGCTGGCATGAAAAAGAATTGATAAAGTTAAGCATTTCCCTACAGTTTTGGTGCTCTAGTACTGTGTTTCTGGACCTGCATACTTCATGCAGTCCCTTTTTAGGGTCAGCCATGTAGTAGAGATAATTACTTTCCCCTGTATTTTATGGTTTTTATAAAACAGTACTCTGAGTTCGAAATTCAACTGCCAAGTTTATATGCTTATTGTCTTTATATTGTTGAATATACCCACTTATAATTGCATCATGTATTGCCTTAAAGCTAAAGAAAGTATCCATGCCTTGCACTTGTAGAAAATGAAGTTAACTTCAGATTTCTAGGTATAGATTAGTCAGTTGCACATAGGGCATTTCTGGCCTTGAAACGAAAGCTGTAGGAAGTCCTGTTTTTGAAGGGAAAGACCATTTCCCTTGGTCTTTCATTGTGGGATTTTTCTAGGTAGAGTGTTATCACACGTATTTGTGTCTTAAACTGTATCATATCCAGTAGGCTGTCTTTGCTTAAGTAGTAGTTACATTAATATTGTTTAGTCTCAGCTGTCTTATGAAACACATGTACCCTCAGGTCATGCACTTAAGGTGACACCTGCTTTTTCACAGAACAAGCTGTTGATTTATGTCAGTGTCTTTGCATGATTTCTGTTGTTGGAGGTGCTAAGTTAACAGTAGGTCAGAATTAGCATCACAAGGCAGTTTTGCATCCTTCTAAGTTATGGATGATGACTTAAATTGCTGTCATGGGCCCTACAGTGTCTTGGTTGATGCTGTCACCTTCATTTTCTCAGCGAATGAAGCCAGGCTGCTGTTCTGGAAAGATGGATTTTGTCCACCTTCTCTGGGGATCATTTCCTCCTTCCTCCATTACTGACATTGCCATAATAGTATTTGAAATGAGGGTGTATATGAGGCCAGAGTATGACAGTAAAAATGGGTTTTTTTAGGTAATTTCACAGAATATTCTGAGTTGGAAGGGACCCAGAAGGATCATTGAATCCAGCTTATAAGTGAATGGCCATATGGGGATCAAACCCACAACCTTGTGTTATTAGAACCATGCTCTAACCAGCTGAGCTAATCCTGTGACATTTATCAGATTTCAGAAATAATTGTCACAGTAATTACCTTTAGTGTGTAAGCATAGCTTGAGGGGTTTATTTTTAATGCCATACAGAAAGTTGCATTTCCATTCTGTTTAGTTGGTTGGAAAGTACTTCAGGTTTTTTGTAAGTACCCACATTAAAGCAGTTGGTTTTTTAATTCCTGTGATGTTGAACTGATTTACTTGAAAATGTCCTAAAAAATGATGTGTATTGAAGCTGGTGCACAATTCATTGCAGCCCTAACTGTGGGATCATGTCTGCAAAGATTAAGGACAGAGTTTTACTCTAAGCCAAGCTGATAGTGTTATTTTCCCCTAGTGTCATTTTTCATACTTCAGTAACATTAGGCTACCATTCAATTTTCCAATGTCACTTCTAGTAAATACCAGACCTAGAGAGAAGTAATAGATCCAGGGGGAGGAATTACTGAGTCTTCACTGACTTCTGAGCTTTACATCTGATTCAACCATGTAGCCTTGTACTATTTTCTAATCTTTTGTCTTTTTCCAGTATTCCATGAATACTGGAAAAATAAATTGGAAGTGAGAGGTGCAAGAATATCAAGCCACTTGAGTGTGTGAAGTCAAGACAAAGGAAATCCTCTAAAACTATATATTATATAGACAAAAAAATTTATAGGGAAGACAGTTCTTCAAAACCCACAAAACGTAGCTGAAAATTACAATTGGAGCTGGAGAAATTTAACTAAAAATAACCTTAGAATTTTGCATTGTGGTAAGTAGTCAGTAAGCTGTCTAGCCAGGTGCCGTGCTAGATTATTGTATTGTAAGTTGTAATTGAAGTCTGCTGCTTTTGTAAAAACTCAGCAGTCGTGTTTGGACCAGAAGATGGAAGTGACTTAAAGTGTAGGAAGAAGTTCAAACTAGACAATCAGAATGTATTCCTTTGGTCAGTTACAGGGCATTATTTATGTTCTGTGAGAACAGTTGTGGCAGTTGTAATTCCCAGTATGCCTGGGAGTGTTTGCACTTACTCCGTGTTTTTGATAGTTTTTTTATGTTTGTTTGTTTGTTTTTTGTGTTTTTTTGTAAAGGAGAGGTATTTTTGTGTCTCTGCTTTATTAATAGCTTGTTTTGTTGGACAAACATCTCCTGTTCTGCCTCTTTAAAAATTAACTGTGAGAGGAATTAATTCATCTCAAGGATAAATTTATATGGAAGTAGCTTAATGCATTTATAGTTACAGTCATATCAACTTTCTGAAAATTCTTGAAGTCTCTGATGATAGACTGTTCCTACTGAGAGTATATTGCTAGATAAAGTAATTGGTAAAACATCTGATACATATTTTGGTCAGGAGCGTATTTTGTGTTCGCCACCTAGCTGTAAATATTGGCAGCTAGTTAAAATTGTGAAGAGTTATATTAAGATAAAGAACCATTTTTGTACTATATATGTTAGTATTAGCCATGCTTTTGCCTTCACTTGATTGATTGTAAACAAATGATTAGATAGTTTTCTAAATATGAGGAAAATAAATCAGTAAGGTTCATTTGCAGGTTCTTTATACTTTTCTTCAGCTTTGTAGACAAATAGCCCCTGTCTTGCTATGGTGGTTGGGTTATAGAGCACTATAGGTGCAACAGGGATATCTAATGAACATGCGACTGATCCTTAATGCTCTCTTGGGGAGATCATAGTCCGCTGGCACACTGTAAGCTGCTCCTTTCAAGCAAATTCCTGTTCTTTGAAAACCTTTGAAACCCATTGGTCAAATGGCAGGGTGTCTGCAAAGATGCAGGAATTTTTTAAACATTCATGAAAGGTCATAACCCAGAACAACAGGCTCACACAAAATATCTGAAGCATGTGGTTAATTCCTTATTGCGTTGTGTTAAAAGTTGAAAACACAGAAAGAGGAAGCAGAAGTTAGTAGTTACTTGACACAGAAATCAGATCACGTGGTTGCTGATAGCTTAGAATAGGATCTCTAGATGTAAGTACCTGTTTCAGCCAAATGCGCATGTGCCTTTAACCCTTACAGCAGCAGCAGGCGGCAAGAAAGAGAAGCTTAAGGAATTAGGCATTTTATTTCGTCTCTGCTTTACACTTCCCCTCTCTGAAATACATGCTTGGAGTTTAGCCTGCAGAAGGGCAGTGATTCCCTCTGCCATCAGTGCTGCAGGTAATCTATGGTGTTAATCAGCCAGCTAGTGTGAAATGCAAGGGGAGTGACTATATTATCATACAGAATACAATCAGCATGAAGCACTTGTCAAGACCAATACATCAAAGTTTAATTCAGTAATAGAATGCGTTAGTGCAAAATGAAGCACTCTGTTCTCCAAAAAACACAACACCCAAAGAAAACCATTTTTTTCTGAAGGCTAAATATTGGAACCAGAATGCATTAAGGCATTTTTGTGAATAAAATTGCAACTTGGGTGCAACTGAGTGCTGAGAGTAGTTTTCCTTGATGTTCTGATTGAAGAGGGAATAGTCCTGAAGCACTTTGCCTATCTTTACTGTTCTATAAAGGCAGCTGTTTAATTGGAGCAGTCTCCAGTGGGACTTGCAATTATACTTTGTTCTGGTGGAGATCTCTCTGTGCCTGGAGAAGGACAGTGACTTTGCCAGTTATTCTGAAGGCTCTTGTCCTTCTCATTCAGAAGCAATAAACACCACACAGTACCTTCTTTGAGGTTTCAGGGTGGCGGTCCCAGTGAAAGTGGGTATGTGTTTAAAATACAGATATAAACCACTTTAAAGTCCTGTGCTGACACTTATACTTCAAAGCATTCATAGGTTCTGTCTGCTAGTATTGTTTTTCTTCTGGCATTTTCAATGCTGGAAGGTTATGCTTTTGTAATAGAATTGATTAGTCTCAAGTGGGGCACAGTGGCAAGTGTGCAGCAGGTGTTGAAGCTGTCTTGTCTCTTGAGCAGAGGGAATAATTTTGATTATCTGGCTACATTTTCTTTGAAATGGTCAAATACTACTGTAGCTTCTTTTTTAAGATTAAGTTGTGCATTAATGGAAAGGGCAAAGAAATGTTACAGCAGCTGTTTCTTGAATGTTTTAATTTTGGAAATGCACTGTTTGGTCTAAAGTATATGAAATGTATCATTCCAAAGCAAAGGCCAGGTCCTAGCAATTGATTACACAGGTGTTGTGAATGAGGAAATGCTGACCCAAGCTCAGCTGTACAGCAGCCCTGACAAAGATAGCATGATGTTTTTTGGAAAAGCTGAGTGTAATCAAACAGATGAACAGTGTGCTGGGTCCTCAGTATAGCTTGTGTGTATGTGTGTACACAGGATGTGTAGTTATCCTACTGTTCTATACTACATCTACTTTTACAGTGACTTAATGCTCTTAACATTTTTCAATTTGCATGTTTAAATCCTGATCAATGTAAATGCATGCTGTCCCATAAATTCAAAGATATGGATGTCTCCAGAGACATCCAAAGTACTGATGTTCCCTTGTATGTAAATTTTTCCTTTTTTTTGGGTTGTGTGATGAACACTAAAGATGAATGATAATTATGCATTTTCAAAAGGAGGTCTGTCTGAACCAAAGGTCTGTTTTGGCAAAGCTACCTTTTTTTAGGTCGAGAGATTGGTGTTGAATCAAAATAGGCAATTCCTCACTGCAATGTGACAACTCTAATACCCTTTCCCTTGTGAAATAAGTATCAAATTGCAGTTGCAACATGGCATATTTTCCAAATATTTTCTGGGGAAATTTCTTATATATTGAATTGTGATTGTTTCAGCACTGTGTTGTGAGGAGTTTTGTAGTGAAAAGACATAGGATTGAGTCCAGGAATTTAAACAAGAACTTCGGTTGTGTTTTAGTAGCATGCAGTTTGAGATGGGGGAAGATGTGTTAGCATTCTGAGAACCAGTATGGAAAAAAAATCTGGGGAAAAGGAGATAGGAATTGAGAGGGAGCTATGTTAGAGAGAAAGGCAGTCTGTAAACAGAAATACTTTCTCTGGGATTTTGGTGTCTCTTAAGTGTTATTATTTAATGAGACTTTTGTTCATATTGTAGTTTGCATTGGTGACATCATTAAATGTAATCAAACATGTAAACTTAAGAATGGTAGGAATGTATTTTGGAATGTGTTCCAGTTTCTTTGGAGCATGAACTGTTACCAACAGCAGTTTTTAGGCTGAAATCGCTAGAAATTGATTTCGATACCTTTCCTGCAGATTATAAGTACCTGTCCTTCATTTTATCCATAGGCCATTTCTGTAGTAAAGAAAGCAGTCGTAAAGACCAGCAGTTTCCCCAAATGGGAGCCATCAGGCAGAAACAGAAACTCTCTTGTTTGGGACTAGGGTATGCCTTCAGGTTGGTATTGACATTTAAGGGCTGGTTCAAGGGGGCTTCCACTGAGCAGCATCAGAGTCAAATAAGAATATCCTCCAGGCTCCTGCCACTTGACATATGATAAAGTCTGGGCACAAGTGAACATTTTCCTCGGATTCTTCAGCATGGAGAGCAGGGCGGGAATCAGTGAATTGAAACAGCCAGAATGAAGCACATGTCAGGGGAGGGGGAAGGTGTTCAGGGAGCAGAATTAGGAAGAGATACAAATAGAAGTAAATGCATACACTTGGGGCAGGGATGGAGAGAGGAGAGAAGGAAAAAAAATACACGCACAGAAAAACCTGAATAAAACCCAAACTAACCAAAAATACCTAGAAATCCAAATAGATTGAAGAGTGTGGGGTCAGTGGCATTATGCATCCTTCTTCCAGGTGGTACACTTTGTAGCGCTACAGGAGCTCTTTCTGTTCCCTTTGTTTCTTGTGAGTTTTGTCTCAGTCCTCTTCCTGCAGAGAATCAACAGCCATCAAAGCTGTTTGAGATCTCACATGTTGTATGCAGCTTTTTCTGAAGTCATAGGGAGCAGGGTGCAGTTGTGGGTTCTTCTGTTGAAATTTTAAGTGGGTTGTGAGGGGTTTATTGGAAATACACTTGTACTTTACATGAAAATTGCCTGAGTTTCAGAGACAATGACTACTAACAATGTAGTTAGGCTTGACATAGTTTCCCACATGAAACTACAGATACTTTTAAAGAATGTTAGTACTTTGGGTTATCTTGCCCTCTCCTTACAGATGTACTACATGTGTTGTGCAGCTTCCTTAGGAGGCTGGTGAATTGTCTTGCCTCTAGGGGTGTTCCTCAGATGGAGAGAAAAAAAAAGGCCACTTATTCTGTAGGGCTATGATGCAGCACAGTAATGTGTGTTCTGCCTTGATGGATGATTGAAATATTTACTGAGTGGGTTTAAGATATTCCACGTTGCTTTTGCTTCAGTCTAGCTACACTGGGAATCTGGTTACAAAGTATTACATTGGTGGGTTGTTGGGGGTTTTGGTTTCTTTGTTGTTTTTTGGGGGTTTTTTTGGGTTTTGTTTTTGTTTGGTTGTTCTTTGGGGGGGGGGGTTTGGGTTTTCTTGGTTTGGTTTTTTTTGGTGGGTTTTTTTTGTTGTTGTTGTTTTTTGGTTGTTTGGGTTTTTTTTCTTAGATGCTGAGAGGTACAGTGTAATGGCTTCAAGTGATACTTGATTTTGAAAATAAAAAAGCAAGCCCACAACTGTTCTCCAAGGCTTTCCGATGTGCTGCATGTTGTGTTTTGTTTTGCAGATAGCAAGAAATGCATACATTTTGTCCTTGGCAGTACTGAATCATTGATGCTTAATAATAAGAACCAGTTGTAATTTGACTCCTTTTGGAGAGTGTGCTGGCAAGTGTGTTTAAAAAAATAATATGTTAAAATAAAAAAATAAGTTTTTAAAAGTGGTATTGGCCTTATTCACACCCATGGCAAGTTTCAGGCAGTTCTGAACCCAGAACACTTGGTGTACTCTAATCCACTGTGCAGTAATAAACTGCAGTAGTTTAGTGTCTCTCTGGTGTTCTGAATAGTAACATCCTGTATTTTGTTTTGGTTTTCATATTTTTTAATATTGCTTCCTCTAATATGTTAGTGTCGAATTGCAGGAGACTTAACCTTAAGAATCATGCTGTGTTTCCATTGGTTTCTGTGTTGTGGCCTACCCGAGTTACTTTAGGAATGAATGTGATGCAATGCCCTGTGCCCTGGGTATCAATTTTGCATTTTTAGTTAGCAAAAGGATCCCAGAATGGGAGACATTTATTATCCTAGAGGAACCAGCTGCATTTTTATTCTTTGGCTTTTTTTCCAGCCTATCATGAACATTGTATAGTCTAAGCATTTTCTTGTGATCTCTTTTAGTGTATAAGGCATGTCCTTAATGAGCAAAATAACTCTTGCTAAACAGTACTTTCAGATGTCTTCATGCTTCTGTCAAAGTTCAAGCTGGTGAAGGGACAGCTGATTTAGAGAAATACCTTTCCATTTGAAAATTGCCTCTAGACATCCAGATGTGTTTATGCCTGCTGCATTAAATACAGTCTCAGGAAGCAGTTTATGAAATGGTGGTATGCGATATGTCAGCACAAATTAGACTTCACTTAGAACTCCCTAAACAGAAAATGTAAGACAGATTTTCTAGAGTAACCAAATTACTGAAGTAATTGCTGTAAAAATGTCTTATTCCTATCACACTGCACAAAACTAGCTGTGTACTGGTTATCTGAGACCCGGATGCATTTGGGAATGAATTACATGAGTACTTCTGATG
>JAWWEY010000130.1:54422451-54442301 GCA_035582745.1 Loriotus luctuosus | reverse complement strand
TGAGTACTTCTGATGGGTTCTGAGTGTGAAAGTATATGTTTGGAAGATGCTTGTCTTACTAATATGTGTCTTTGGTGTAATGTGAAACTGAAGGATACATAGTTCTCGTTAATATAAAACAACATTCACTTCTGATACAAGAATTAGAAGAAAAACTTGGTTTATGTAACTTCTGTAACATCTTTTTGTCTTTGGCTGATGTTCCTGTCTGATGAACCATACACTGGGAACTCTGGATTTCTAATATAAAAGACCTACTAATTAATGCCTTTTAATTGAGAAGGCTGGCTTGGTATCATCTTTCAGCTGCTTCAGATTGGCCACGCCAGCCCAAGTTCCTGTGTCAGGAATTCAGTCTGTGCGGTGTTAAGCATAGCTGGGAAGCAAGCAGAGTAGCCTTTGAGTGAAGAAATAGTCTATGCTGTAGAAGTTTGCAATTAGTCATTGGCTGCTGCATTTTTAATAGAGAACATAATTTAGGAATTTTTTTTAAAATCAGGTGCTCTGTGGATGTGTATAGTCTTAAATCCCCACTGCAAGTTGGAGCAGAAGTCCAGTTGGCTAAAACAGCTGAAAAAATGGAACAGTGTGGATGTTTGTCCCTGGGAAGATGGAAACCATGGAAACGAGCTGCCCAATTTAACCAATGCTTTGCCTCAGGGTGCAAATGCTAACCAAGGTGAGCCTAAATGTATGCACTGACTGCAACATATAACATCTATCTTGTACACTCTAGCCTTGCAGAATTCAGCACTTTTTCCTGGTACAAGTAACTTTCTTGTTGAGGACTGACCAGCGAAAATCAGTTGTACTAATGCTGTCTTTGCAGAAGAACAAATATGTGGTTTTTTGTTTTACTAGGGCTGTAACACTTTCAGAGCAGGTATTTGTGTTTTGTTAGGTCTTCTAACTCTTGATTTGGTGCTTCTAAATATTGTTGCATGAAAATTGGATGTCCTTCAAGTGTACCCTGTAAAAGCCTGGGTTTTTTTGCTTGACTGTACTCTAGTATTCCTTCTGCTATTGGGGTTTTTATTTTGTTTGCAGTTACAAAGCCTTGATAGCTGCTTAAAGAGGGATTTTTTTAAACTACGTGAAACTTGTATGTAAGAAACTGAAGCATCTGTCTGTAGGATGTGCTCTGTATGTGCCATCTGCATTACTAGGTGTGTGTGGAGGGTGTAGCTGCAGTGCTACCATCTTGGGGAGGTGTCTTTGTACTCAGTATCATGCTTTCTAATCTCAAATGTGCTTATCAATTTGACAGAAGCTTTGTACAGTCATCTTCAGACAAAGATGACTACTAATAACTAGGCAAAGTGCAGGGTATTTTTGCAGGTAAAACTGCTTATAGTCCTCAAACCATCAGTAATAATACATTCTGCATACAATTGCAATAAAGTTACGCTTAAATTTCTTGGTAGGTGTCAGATCTGCGCTTAGCTGGGTTTATTGTTTTTTCTGTTTCTTGGAAGATCACCTGTGAAGGAAAAACTTGGTTTGTTATTAAATTTCACAGCTAGCCAGGAAGATAAGTTCTTTCGCAAAAGACCCCTTAGAGAGGTATTTTGCTTGCTCATCAGACCAGCCTGGACACACTGCTGATAACTCTGACATGGCTTCTGAGCATTGATAGATGCAGTGCTGTGTCACTAGAGAAATTTTGCCAAAGGAAGATGTCCAGTGAGGATTATGTCAGCTCCATGGCTTGAGGACCTCACTTTATTAATAGTATTTGTTTATGTTCATGACCAACAAAGTTATACAAGTGCTAAAAGTTAATGTCGCTTCTCAGAAAGAAAAACTACAAATCTTTGATGAATTTATCCCTCCTTTATTTTGGCAATTGTGGATCTAAGGAGAGACACTGGGGATGCTCAAGTGCCATATACATTCTAGTTTGTATTTGCTGTTGAATGTCCTTCACCTTTAGCAGTTCTCTGTGTAGAGTCCTGTCTGCCATCAGCTGTGCTGGTTTCTATCTCTCTCTGAAAGCAAGATGAATGGGACACATGTTGTCTGAGCTCTTGGGTAATAATAGGATGTGAAATGTCATCTGCGGGCTGCGTGGTGGAGAGAGGGCAAGGCAGACTGCCATGGGCTGGGGGTTGGTGAATAGGCAGAGGACAGGAACTGTGAATGACTGATTCATGTATGAATGAGTAAAAGCTGATGCAGCTTTCTAAACCTGTGAAAATGACAGATTCGTTGAACAGGCCACATCGGACAGTGTTTACTCGAGCCATTGAGGCATGCGATCTGCACTGGCAGGACAGCCACTTACAGCACATTATCAGCAGTGACCTGTACACCAACTACTGTTACCATGACGACACTGAAAACTTGCTCTTTGACTCTCAGGGGTGGCCCCTCTGGCATGGTAAGTGGCTAAACCGGAAAGATGTTTCCATGACTTGGTGCTTTGTTCATTTTCTATGGCATTATTTTGAGGGGGGAGGTGGTGGGGAGATGGATGAAAAGCCTGGCAAAAAGAACAGAGGCTCCCTTGAAATGTAGGCTCAGAAGTAGTCCTTTAAGTCTCTCTTGTATAGTTTTAAAGACAAAATAAAACAGCAAAAATTGAGACAAAAAAAGCCTTTTTGAATAACCTAGCAAAACAGGCCATTCCATTTATGCAGGCATTGCTAATCTTTTTCTGTTTTAGAACATGTTCCTACAGCCTGCGCGAGGGTGGATGCATTACGATCTCATGGATACCCACGAGAAGCACTGAGGCTAGCAATAGCTATTGTTAATACACTAAGGAGGCAGCAGCAGAAACAGCTGGAAATGTTCCGGGCCCAGAAGAAAGGTAAATGTGGGGAAGAGGAGGGCAAAGGGTGTTCAAGTTGACAGTAACACCAGGAAGTTCACATGAGGAAACTGATTTTGAAACTGTAGTGAAAGAGATGGCTTTTAACTCTTCAGTCTGGATGGTGGTAAATGTCACATTCTGGATGTCAGAGGTTTTCTGTAAACTTTGTTGTGAGCTGTGCAGGGCTCTTATTAGCCTTCTCCAGTATATATGGCATGATAGGGCCTTTATTCCAATCAGAGGTTTTGGTTACACAATGAAAATAGTCGCCCTGTTTACAGGGTCACTTTGCATTTGGCATGTCAACTGTTTAATTTTTTTTTTTTCTCTGATCTATAATTTTGCTGAGCTTTATATTCTGAAGTGTAAGTCTAGAGGGTACAATGAGGCAAAGTCTGAACTACAAAAATTCATCAAATCTGGCAGTGTGTTCCAAGAGAATCTCTTATAATGCTTAAAATTTTAGTTTCTCTGTAGAGAGGGGATTGAGTTTTTGTGTGGGCTTTTTTTTTGGTTGTTTGATTGGTTGGTTGGTTTGTTGTTGTTGTTGTTTTTTTGGGCTTTTTTTTCTAATGCCCTTTTTTATAAAATGTTTTGTGGTATTTCACTGAGCACTACCATTGGTTTTTTTGAAGGGGTGTTCTCCTTCAGATATAGTTTTTGTGGCACATGATCCTTGCAACCCAAAATAATTCTGCTCTGAACTTTGTAGTTTGAAGAGGTAGTGGATGAAGAGGGTGGCTTTGTGGTAGAAGAGTGTATGTAGAAAAACTGGAATTACTTTCTCAGCTGCTACACTAATCCTTTCATTCAAATTTTATTTTAGATGTTCTCTGTTATTCTAAATTGTGTGTGTCCTCATGCATTGTAGTCAGAAATACCAGTGTGAAATTGTGTGTGTAAATTTTTCAAGTGTGTGTTCAGATGTTTCCCCAGAAATGAGCATTTAGAAGGTAATTTATATGCACCTAGCCAAAAAAAAAATTAGCTGCAGTTCCTATGTGCCTCTGTATTTTTTTCACACAGAAAAAAGGAGTAAGTGTTTTTTTTTTTTTTTAATTTTTTTTTGTTAAGAAGGGAGGTGTCTGTTTCAGTGTGTGTGTTCATACCACTGGCAGGTGTGAGAAATCTGTTTCAAGCATGCTGGTTGTAATAGTGCTCCTTTTCATTCCCAGTTGCTGGTGTAGCATGTAGACATTAAGTACCTCTGTTAAATTCCTTCCTGTTTCTGTAACTATCACCTAATATTCTATTATAATTTTTAAAAAGTGCATGAAATGTGATCCGTCCTGCCCTGAAACAAAGTAGTTTGCTGTTTCTGTGTTATCAGTCACTGCTTTTTTATTTTTTAATTTCATGAGGAATTTTTAAAAGACTCTTTTAATACCATAAAGTGAGCTGGTCTCTATAACCAGAGGCAAGCTGCAGCTACAGCCCAGCTTTAGGCTTTTTGTTCAGCAAACACCCCATGCTTCTACTTGGCTTTTATGTGGCTGATCGCATGTCCGTGGAACCCCTTGTGTGATTTTAAGTTAAATGTCTCTGACAAGACGATTGAAGCCTTTGGTTGGCATGACACAAGAGAAGCTCATAAGTAGGCACAGCAGAATAAACAGAACAAAGTGAATCAGTAAGAAGTCACACTGATGAATCCTTCTTGGTAATATTCCTTACTTCTACCTATTGTCTTTATTAATTGTTAGGTAATGGAATGATTTACATGGGTTTTTTTCATATTACATACCAATGGATTCCTTAAAAAATCCTCTACCATCCTGACAGTGTTGTCTGCATTTCGTTTTGTAGCCCCCACACATTTAAATAGGAGAAAGCAGGACTTTGAAATTTAATATATATGGTTACTCAGATACATGATGCTTTGTGAACAAGAGAGAGTGAAGGGAGGTACAAGTTAATGTGCGACAGGCAGAGAGGCAGAGCAACCATAATGGCTTGTATACAGTTTTTAGAGGGTAGTCAATAATGCATCTCATCTCTCATCGTTTACTTGTATCTGTATGTCTGGGAGGAAAAAAACTGCGAGTGTCAAAGGGAAGTTGTTGCCATATGACGTGAATTTGGGGAATAGCTAATACCTGTTACCACAATCACAGTTCCTCCAACTCATTGCACTTTATGTTTTTTCTGTGCTCTAACCAAGTAAGAACTTGGGTATGGGCTACAGAAAAATACTGATTAAGATATTTGTGGACTAAAATCTTAAAATGACCAAAAATGCATTTGATCCTATGAAAAGACAATTATTTCTTGTATACCTCATTTAAACATTTGTTGGGGTTTTTTTAAAGTAACTGTTATCCTGAGTTTAGTGCAGAGAGAGAGAGGTGCTGTATAAGCTCATAGTTTATGAAATTGGAACATATTTTAGAATATTTTCATTTATGTCAGTTCCATCACATTAACTTAAAATTGTAAAAAGGGTTGTGCGTCTTTTTGAGTGAGCAAATTGTAAATATTTTGCCAAAAAAGTCCTTGTTGTAATTCTTCAAGCAGACATTTTCAGAAGAGTTCTAGTAATATCAAGGAAGAGATTTCAGAAGACATTGCCATTGAAATTTTTGACCTATAATACGCTTTGCTAGTGCTCAAAAAGTTTGGCTTCCATTCTTTCTCTTTTCTTATTCCTCATTTACATATTCACTAAAGGCAGTGAATTCACCCTGAAAGATACTATTTTCTCTTTCTGTGCAGAAGCTACTGGAAATGCTTTGAATTCTGTACTGAGGACATTTTAAGCAGTTTCACTTGTGTAATTGTTTTGATGGGCTTACATGAGCTCTCTTTCCCTCCCTCCCTTGTCTGTGTGTGTTTTTGCCACAGATCTTCTCCACAGGGGAGTAACCTCAATAACAAATCTTGAAGGCTGGGTGGGACACCCTTTGGACCCCATTGGCACCCTTTTTGGTAGCCTGATGGAAACCTGCAGGGTGGATGATGACAACTTCCATGGATTCTCCGATTTCACGGGTAAGACCAAGCAAATGCAGCAGTCTGGTACATTTCTTCATTTACTGGAGGTATTTTTCTGTCTTGCCTTTTTGAATCAGTTTCAAAGTCACTGTTTCTATAGTATAACAACTCACATTTGCATACCTTAGGAAAACACAAGGGGGAGAAAATGTTTCAACTAAAAAAAGCACTTAAAAGTTACCAGTTACTCATTCTTGAAGAAAATGACATATTTCATGTTTGAAATAAAACCCAGTAAGACTTCATAGCAGCAGTCTTCTCCACATACATTGCACCGTCCTTGTTCTGAGAAATTGCAGGAAATCACAGGATCACAGAGTTGTCAAGTTTGGAAGGCACCTCTGGGGATCATCTAGTCCACTTGGTCTGCTTGTAGCAGGGTCACCTAGAGCAGCGCATTGCTCAGGTCTGTACCCATTTGGGTTTTGAATAACTTCAGGTGTGAAGGCTATACAACCTTCCAGGGCAGCCTCCTGCAGTGTTCAACCACTCTCATAGTTAAAACGTGTTTTCTTATGCTCAGATGGAATTTCCTGTATTTCAGTTTGTGCCCATTGCCTCTTGTCCTGTCACAGGATGCCACTGAGAAGAGTCTGGCACTGTCTTCTTTACATTCTCCCATCAGATATTTATACATTTTGGTAAGATCCTCCTGAGCCCTCTTTTTTCCAGGCTAAATAATCCCAGCTCTCTCACTCTCATTATATGAGAGATGCTGCAGTCCCTTAATCATTTTTGTGTTCCCACACTAGATCTTCTGCAGCATGCCCATGGGCTGGGGAGCCCACAACTGGACACACATTCCAGATGTGGGCTTACTAGTGCTGAGCAAATGGGCAAGATCACCTACCTCGACCTGCTGGCAACACTCTTAAATACAGCCCTGGATGTTGTTGGATTTCTTAGCTACAGTGTACATAATATTCCAAAACAATGACAAAACGCCTGAAATTGGTAACATATATTGTCTATAAATGGTAGGAGTTGGAAAGTAGTGTTGCTGTATCAATATATGATTCAGGATGGGGATAGGATGTATACAACTGTTTCAATTTCAGTAATTGTTCCCCAGGATTTTAACTGATTAATTCCTTCTTTTCAGTCTCTTTCCACTTTTTGGGTAGCTTCTTAACACCACTAGTGTGGACAGAAACTGGATTCATTACTTTACCTGAAGCTCTTTTATATGCACATCTACAATCTTCTTGGGGCTTTGCCTCAGAACTCCTTTTATTCAATTAGATTTTCTTCAGTAAATTTCTACTCTCTTACCCACCAGTTCTGGAAAAACTTTCAATTAAAAAATTTGGAAATCAGATTCTCTGCTGTTACTAAAAAACCAAAGCAAACCCATGAAATAAAAATATTGTGTGCTGAAAAGTAACTTCCTTTTGTACACACACGTGCGATCTTCCAAGTGCATTCAGCCTTTCCATTTGTTGCAGTTACCCATCTCCTTACATCTGACAACTACAACTTTTTGTTCCCAAATTAGACTGTAAAATGCTACAAGCTGAAATAGCATTTTGTCATATGTTGTGTCTGTGAAGTGCCGGATGAACTGATAGCACTCTATAAAACAGTTTATGGTTTGGCCTGTGTGGAATTTGCTTGTAATTGTTACTAAAAGTAGGACTTCTAATGTTAACAATATGCATTTTTATCATAAGCACAAGTGTAGCAAATTGAAAGCCTGAAAAGAGTGCTAGAAAACAGAGCATATATTAAAGGTGAGGATTTCCTGGGCCTGTTGTATTTGCACAATTCTAATACCTTCAACTCACATCTACATAGGTGTAAAAGCACTTTTCCCTTCCTCTTCCACATCAGGGCTTTAAGGAAATATAGAAATGGGTAGGGAAAGAAATTGGAATGGATCTTGCAATTTTGGCCTCATTAACACAAAGCAGAAGGAGCTGCCTTTATAAAATTGAAAACCTTTATTTTCACTTGAGTGGATAATTTAAAACCAAATTATTTTTGTGTATTTCTGCTATGTGGAATCAGATGACCTATTTTAGATTGGAGTGTTGTATTTTGAGACTAGGTAATAATTTAAATAATTCTGAAATAGTAATACTAACAGTGAAAGCCTTTGTGAATGTGGCATTATAGGCAGATTATGGATTAAAATATGGGTTTGCTGATGTGTTTTTCTTTTTGTGTCACCTCTTACAGAGAACCTGGGGCAATGCAAATCTCTGGAGTACCAGCACCTGCCTGCACACAAGTTCCTAGAAGAAGGGGAATCTTACTTAACACTGGCTGTGGAAGTAGCATTGATAGGGCTGGGACAGCAGCGAATAATGCCAGATGGCTTGTATGCACAAGAGAAGGTTTGTCGAAATGAGGAGCAGCTCATTTCAAAGCTACAAGAAATTGAATTGGATGATACTCTGGTGAAGATTTTTCGAAAACAAGCAGTCTTCCTATTAGAAGGTAGCTGAATATAGATGCTAACTGCTTCTCTAAGCTGTCTGCACTTACATAAGCATACAGAACTCAGAAAGTGCCTTACATGCTTCAGATGGTTTTTTTGCTTAGAACTTCGTGAAAGTTTTTATCAAGTCTCTTGTGAGAATTGTTGTACTTTAGATATCATGTGACTGCAGAGATAAGGCATATACTGTCCTATAAACCTTTTATTTTAATTTTGAATACACTTCGTTCTTTACATTTGTTGCATGTCATAATCTCAATAACCTAATTATACACTCCAGGCTAACTATTATATAATACAGACATCAATTATCAACAGTTCCCAGATTCCAAAATTCTAAATATTCCTTGTATTCTGCAAAAGGAACTATACTGGCAGCTTTATAATGTATTAAGATTTTGAACACTGTGCCAAAGTGAAGAGATCAGAAAATTCATGTATAATTGCTGAGGCAGAAATGCAATATTTTAATTGTGAAAATAAAGAAGATTACTTGCCTTTGAAGTTTATGTCATAGGAAATTAAAGTATTTGATCAAATTGTGGCTTCAGCTCTTGTCTTGTGCCTAAGTTATGACTATGACACACCATTTGTGTTTTGGAATTAGGCAGTGTTGAAATAACATCTGTTCATGGAAGTGCGTACTTGCCTTAACTTTGAAAAAAGCTTGACATGCAGCACTTAAGCATCATGTTCAGAGAGTGATGTCATGGGTTCCAAGGTTGTCTTTCTGGTTGTTGTTCCTTTTGAATGGAAGAAAAACTGCTGGGGAAAAAATTAGCCAAAGGCATAATCCAGGTTTTTGAAGTCTCGGTGGGACACCCAGATTTTGAGTGCATGCACATGGCTTGAAGGGGAGTGTGGTACTGCCCTGGGTAAGTTGAGAGATGGCTGCACAACAGTCAGGTTTTACTCTGTTTTTGTGACATATTAGTCTTTTAAAATGTTGTCTTTTATGGAAGAGGAACAGTATGTTGCTTAGGGTCCCCAGCTTTGAGTGACTGTTTTTGCCTAGATTTGAAGCTGCAGAGAAGCTGCAGCACAGGGAAAATTTTCCTCATGGTGTGTCTGTACTGCTGCTTTATGGCCTTTGGACAAGAAAAGCTACTGTCTCAATGTAGCTATCAGCATTCAGGATTCCTCTGCATTATAAAATCAGTTTGCCGCATCTGTTTACTGGTAAGGATGCTTTGTGAGGCAAAGGCAGGATTTCTCTGACATACTCTCTGACAATTCAGTTTACTGCTTTGATCACTGAAATTCTTTTAATGTTTTCTTAGAGTAGTAAAGAATTGATCATAGCAGGAAGTCTGCTAATAAAACTGCCTAAAAAATTGCCATTGTGAGCAATGTGCAGCAGTTGTCTTGCCTTAGTGTGTGATGAGAAATCTGGCTTTTCTGCAGTACTTTCAGTTTGCTCCACATTAGGCAGGAACTGCCAGTTTACGTGGAAGAAAAGCTGTGGAGTGATTTAACGTGCTGATCATACCAATTCTGAGTTTTTAGTTGGAATTCGGTAGATACAATAAAGAAGACTTAATCCAATATTAAGCTGATTTCTATGCGTTTAATGCAGATTAATGCGTGCTGTGTGTAGCTACCATTTGAGTGTGTGGGAAAGCAGAACATAAGACTGTTTTGCAAGAACTGTTCTGATTTTTTGCTTGACTGCTAAGTTAATGGCAAAATATATTTTCATATAAATGCTTTGTCATGTGTTCTTTGTGTCCTGACTGAGTTTCTGACTGGACTACCAACTGGCAAACATACATGAAATTACTTCTTTCATTCAAACAATGCTAGCTAGATTTGAATAGCTTTCAACTTTATTTCAAATGGTTATGAGACACACTGTCACTTACTAAATCTTCTTTGACATTTCCTTTGCAATCAGCCTTGTTCTTTAGAAATGGCCACCTATGGAGCTCAGAATTTTTTCATGCCTAGTGATTTCTATCCTTGTATGTTGTGCTAAGGCAGCAGTCAAAAACATTGCTGAAACAAAAGTGCACTCACACAGCTCCATCCATCCATCCATCCGTCCATCCATCCATCCATCCATCCATCCATCCATCCATCCATCCATCCATCCATCCATGGATCCATGGATCCATCCATCCATCCATCTATCCATCCATCTCCTGCTCCAAGGATGCTCTCAGGACACGGTGTGGGCTCATCCCAGCCCTGTCTGGTATTTTTGGGAACTCTGGGGTCATCCTGTGAATGCTGTGGAAAGTTTAGGGTCAGGACTTTTCTCCCTGTGCAAACCTTGAACTTTACTCAAAGGAGTAAGAGATGAGAAGCTTGGGATGAGTTTTTAGCCTGAATTTTTTTGGAGCTTCAAAACTTCAGGGGGGAAATGTTGAAGAAATGTCAGAATTTTTGCTAAACTTTAGAAATGTTGGGTAACTTTTACACCGAGCTGAGACAGGGCTGTGAGTAATTTACACTGAGCTGTTTGTGCACCTCTGCATCTCCTCCCTCTTCTCATTACTCAAAGTAACCTGGGGAATTTTATGAGGAAATTTGGGATAAGGTTGGGCAGAGTCCAGCTCCTTCCCATTCCTTTTTCCAAAGGGATGCTGAGAGATTTCCTCAGGGATGGAGTGGTTCAGGAATACGGGTTTTCATGGGAATGACACATCATGGGTACCCAACACAGACCCGCTTCCAGCAATCCTGGCCTGATTTCCAAGGGTTTGGAGGAGTTTTGTGGTCCCTGTCAGCAGCGAGGACTGGGAGTGTTGGGAAGATCCCAGATCCAGAGGCTGGATTTGTCTCTCATTCCTAGCAGTGCTTGGGCAGGGAGTTGCACAAACTCAACTGGGAGTTGGGAATGGTTTGGGAATGGGATTGTCCCCATCCCAGGGGAGTTGCCACCTTTGGGAATGGGATTGTCCCCGTCCCAGGGGCTGTGTCACCTTTGGGAATGGGATTGTCCCCGTCCCAGGGGCTGTGTCACCTTTGGGAATGGGATTGTCCCCATCCCAGGGGTGCTGTCACCTTTGGGAATGGGATTGTCCCTGTCCCAGGGGCTGTGTCATCTTTGGGAATGGGATTGTCCCCACCCCAGAGGTGGTGTCACCTTTGGCCTGGGAGGTGTTTGCCTAAAAGCTGGATGGAATTTTGGGAGTCCCTGTCCTGAACGGGATGGGCGGCAGGACTGGGATTGGGGCATGGCTGTGTCCACACTGAGGGTCACAACGGGGCTGTCCCTGCCAGGGGACATGGCTGGAGGGTCCTGGCAGGAGGTGACAGATGAGGGACATCCCTGGGACGGCTCCCCCAGCTCTATGAGGGGGCTCTGCCTCTCGACCCTGACCTAAACCCTGGAATTCCTTTGCCATTGGTTTCATGGAACAATTCGGGTGGGAAGGAACCTTTTCAAGGTCACCAAATCCAACCCCATGAGCTCCATCTTCACCCCATGCTTGACCTATCAGAGAAGACGACCAAGATAAATGATAATTATTATTTTAAGGAAGGCATTTGCATTGGATTAATTTGCATCCATCTCTCCTGTCGGCCTGCTCCGGGCTCTTCCCGGGATCCATCGGGATGTGGCAAAGTCCCTCTCCACAATCCATAGCAGTGGGAGTATCCCTGTCACTGACACGTCTCCAGAGCAGAAAGAATAACTGCACGAATCCCATTGCATCTCATCTAAAAAACCTCCATCCTCCTCAGAAAAAAAAAAAAAAAAAACAAAAAAAAGAACCAAAATACAAAAGGAAAATCCATCCAAAAATCCATCCAAAAATCCATCTTTTCAGAAGGAAACCCAGCCTCTCTCTGTCTTTGCGAAGGTACCTTTGGTTTCAAAAGTGCAGGAAGTGGGAGGATTCGCGGGCGCAGTCCATCAGGAATCCCTGCCTTCTACCCTGATCCGTGCTGGGAGAGCTGGGAATGCTCCCAGACATCCCATTCCTACTGCTCAGGTGGATCCGAGGCCGTCGGGGGCGCGGAAGCGGAGCGGGAAGAGCATCCTTGGAGTGACTCCCCGGCAAGTCCCAAGCTGTGTAAGGCATGTGAGGAGCGCTCAGGGGGGTCACTGAAATCCTGGGAGTCTCCAGGTGGGATGGGGGTCCCACGGTGGCTTGGCTGAGTGCTGGAGGGGGGAAAGGCCACTGTCAGAAAGAAGGAGGGGGTTTGGTGGGAAAAACAGCATCCGTCCAGCTCATCCCAGTGCCTGTGGAGGTGTGGGGTCCAGTCCGGTGTTCCTTCCCTGTGGTGTGGCCCTGAATCCTTCAGGGAATCCTCCACCTGATCCCAGGGGTTTTTCCATCCTCAGCAGCTCGTCTGGGTTATTTTTCTGTTCATCATTCTGGTCTCCTCGTCCTATTCTGATCCCGCTCCTGCTTCCAGGCCCTCTTTGCTACATTGGATTTATGGAGTTGCCTTGGAAGGAAAGCAGTCGTGGGGTGGGGGGGTGGCTCCCCCCAAAATCCCTACAAAGCAAATTTAAACCCAAAAAGGCTTTTCTGCAGTGCTGTCACCCCGGGCTGGGCAGGGGAGAGGCTCTTCCCTGTCCTTCCACAAATCCCAGAAGTTCCTCCACAACCTCTTCTCCTCCTGGCTTGCTCCAGAGCTCAGTGGGAACGAGGGATGAGTTCCCTGTGGGTTTTCCCAGCCTCAGCGAGGACAAATCCCGGTGCTGAGGGAGGTGGTGGGGACCTGCTCTTCCCTGCATAGGTTTTTTTCAGGAAGGAGGTTTTTTGGGAGAGGTTATGGGCAAGGTGCTGCCGTGAGGATGGACGACTCAATAATCCGGCGTTCTCACCCCAAAATCCACCCCTTTCCTCCTTCCATGCCTTTGCTCTGCCCAGGCCCCTCTCACCCCTCTTCCCTCCCAAAAATTCTTTGATTTCTTTCCCCCTTCCCCTCTGATCCAGAACCTTCTTGGAAAAATTAAACCCAAAAAGTTGGAGCTCCCTCATAAAAGAACAAAAAAAAAACTTCGGGGAGCCAAGCCCAACACAGGGCCCCTCCAGACTGGCCCTGAGGCAGCCCCAAAACTGGGGAACAACCCCAAAACTGAGAAGAAACCCCAAAATGAGGAGCAACCCCAAACTGGGAAGCGACCCCAAAGCTGGGGAGCAATCCCCAACTGGGAAGCAACTCCAAAACTGAGGAGCAGCCCCAAACCGGGGGAACAACCCCAAAATGGGGAGTAACCCCAAAGCTGGGGAGCAGCCCCAAACTTAGGAACACCCCAAAACTGGGGAGTAATCCCAAACTGGGGAGCAGCTTGAACATCTTCTCCCCTCCAGCTGCTCCAGCTCAGCCCTGATTCCCACTCTGGCTCCCGCCCCGCGTGTCCTTTGCCGTTGGCTCGTTTGCTAAGGATAAATGGCATTGGCGGCCACCTGGGCTGCCTCGTTGGTTGGAATTATTCTCTTTTTTTTTTTTCCCTTTGTTGGTTTTTTTTTTGTATTTTTTTTGCTATTTTTAATTTTTTTCTCTATTTTTTTTTGTTTTGTTTTTTCAGTCCTCGCTCGATTCCCTTTCCTGTCGGAGGCAGCGGCGGCGGCGGCTGCCGGCGGAACCCCCGCCCGCTCCGAACCCCTTGGGCTGTGGGTGTTTTTCCCGGTGCTTTTGCTATGCCAAGGAATAAATGGCATTGACAGGGGACGTGGCCTCGGAGCTCTCGTTGCCCTCGGTCTCCTCTTTGTCCTTCTTGACCGTGTACTGGCCGATGAAGGAACCGTCCTCGTTGAACTGGCCCTCGCCCCCTTCTCCGTAGTCCACCAAGCTGTCGTCACTCTCCTGCTGCTTTATCGTCCCGTCCAGCGAGGTCTGGCTGTTGGGAAGAGGTTTGTTGTCTTCATCGCTGGCAGCAGAAGACAGACAGACACGGCAAGGGTTGAGAAATGGGGCTGAGAACCTTCCCCCGAGGGATGGAGATCCCAAATCAATCCACAGCGGGAATGCGGCTCAGCAGAGCTCTAAATAATGGGGGCTCATCTGGGTGTTGGGGGGTGTGGGAGGTGGTTGGGATCTCTGAACATCCAATTTTATGATTTTTCAGCTCAGAAACTGAATTTAACCTCATTTTCCTCATCTCAAATTTCTTAAACCTCAATTTCCTCATCTCGATTCCTTTCCCTCAATTCCTTGATCATAATTTCTAAATCTAAATTTCTTAACCTCAATTTATTAACGTCAATTTCTTAACCTTGGTTTCTTACTCTCAATTTTTTTTACTCTCAAATTCTTACTCTCAATTTCTTAATTTTAATTTCTTACTCTTGGGTTCTAAATCTCAAGTTTTTAACCTCAATTCATTAATCTCAGTTTCTCAATCTCAGTTTCTAAATCTCAATTTCTAAATCTCAAGTTTTCAAACTCAATTTCTTGCCCTAGATTTCTTTACTTCAATACTTCACCCAAAACTTGGATCAATGGGTCTGGATGAACACCAGGAATATTCTTCCCTTGGATTTTTTCTCTCTCTGTTTTAGCCCCCCTTGGTAACCTGGTTGAGTGGTTTGTTCACAGATTTCCTTGAGAAAACACAGTTTTTCCTTGAAAAAAACCCACTTTTTTTTTCTTGGAAAACATGGTTTTCCTTGAAAAAAAAGTGGTTTTTCCTTGAAAAAACAGTTCCCCTTGAAAAATCACATTTTTTCTTGAAAACAGAGGTTTTCCTTGAAAAAATGCAGTTTTTCCTTGAAAAAAATGCAGTTTTTTCTTGGAAACCACAGTTTTTCCTTGGAAAAAAACACATGCAATGGGGAGCATTGTGAGGGTACACTTTTAGGATGCCAAGTTTTATGCAGCTTCCAAAACTCCTGGGAATTTCCCTTTCCCAGTTTATTTCTGGGCATTTTTCCTTGCTCAGTCTGGGTTTTCCTTCTTTTCACTAAAAGCCATGTCACTTAAAAAGAAAGAGTTTGACCCAAAAGGGAAAATAATCACTTTAAAATTTCCTTTTAACTAAAATCTAATCAAGGAAAAGTTGTTTTTCCTTGGAGGGCAGGGACTGGTATCCTATAAATTGAGATCTTTTAGGAAGGATGAGAGTAAATTGCCCTAAATTGATGTAAAAATGAATTTTTATATCAACAATTCCTTAGTTCATTCAAATTCTGTCATATTCCTGAAGATATTTGTCCTCCCACCTCAATTCCTGTCTTTTTCCAGTTGTTCTTTTTAGCTTGGGATCTGCCTGGCTCGCTCCACTCCATTCCTTAATTTTCCTTAAAATTGGTAAAAATTTAGGGATTTTTTTTTTCACTTTTCTTGGGTTCTTGAGCGGGGCAAGGCATTAATTCTCCCTCATTCCATGGGATTCATCAGCTCCCTGAAGTGGGTGAGGAATTTGGGATCCCACCGCGCCTTTCCTTGGATCGGCACTTTGGGAATCCCATGATAACACAACCCCAATATTTGAGACTTCTTATTAACTTGGCATCACAACAAAAACATTAATTTGTTAGCTCTGGAAGCAGATATTTTTTGGGGAAAAGGAGGAATAATTGAGTGAGGAAGCAGGACTGGTTAGAAAGCCCCAAAAACGTGGAGTAGAGAGCGGCAAAACGCAAATCCTCGATTCCCAGCGCCCCTTCCCAAACTTTGGGGGGCAGCTCAAGCCAAATCTGGAGCTGGATCATCCCTAACTGAGGGGTTGCAGCACCAAATTCCCACTGGGAATGCATTCCCAGAGAATTCCTGCTGGTTTTACCTCTCTCCAGGACCGTTTATCCCGTTAGTGCGTTAGGAGGGAGCAGCGGTTTTCCGTCAGCTCCTGATGGGATCTAACCCTGTTAAAATGGATTTCTGGGAGTGCAGCTGGACCAGGTGTTAGTGCCCAGATGGGAATCACGTGGGAAATGCTCTCCTGAATCCCATAAATCATCGGGAAGAAGGGGAGGCTGGAGCCGGAGGGAGGATTTTCAGGACTAAGAGTGGGCAGTTGGACAGGATCCAGCGGTTCTGGCTCATGTCCCTTGTCCCCATCCCCTGGGATGCACTTTTTCTCGGAAAACAATAGTTTTTCCTTGAAAAAACACAGTTTTCCCTTGAAAATCCAGTTTTTCCTTGAAAATCCACATTTTTTTTTCCTTAAAAAATCTCATGTGCATTCCCAAGTTCAACCTGCTCCACCAGGAGGGATCAGCAGCTGGAGCTGGGGGGCCTGGCTGGATTTGGGGGTACACCCAGCCCATGGAGCAATTCCAAGCAGGATCTGAGTCTCCAGAAGCCCCAATTGCAGCGGGAATTAGAGGGATCTCGTTTAATGTGTTAGGCAGGGATGTGGGAAGGGGGACAGGGGAGTTTTGGCCGTGAAGAAATCAACGGGAGGAAGGAAGGAAGGAAGGAAAATAAAATTCCCAAAAAAAGCGGAATGTGCCGGACTTCTGGCAGCACGAGGTCCTACCTTTCAAGAGACCTTCACGGTCCATGTGGATAGACCAGGTGAAAAGGAGGAGAAGGAATGGGAATAAAACAGAGAGAAGCAGAAAGAGCCTGATCAGAGAGAGAAATGAGGAGGTTCTGCATTCATAGGGGGAGTGCTACAACCCAAAAAAAAAAAAACCAAAAAAAACGGGAATCGTCGCCTCGTTATACCAAATGGAGCTGGGAGAGCCGTTCCAGGTGGGATCAGCCTCCTTGGAAGCCATCCCAGCATGGAAAGGCCCATCCAAGAAGGGCTGGGTGGTGTCCAGGGGTACAGTGGTAGCTCTGGGGAGCCATGTGCCGCAGGACAAGGGTGGCTGGGTTCACCCCAGAGTCCTGCTGGGATTCCTTGGAATGGCCCTATGGATAAACCTGCACCTTCCCAGAGCTTCTCCAGAGTTTTCCTCCCTCACAAGGCTCCTGGGACAGTCCTGTGCCTGCTGAGATGTCCCCTCCTCAAGCGGCACTGCCTGCACAGTGTCACATGTGCCCTTTTCCTTTAAACCCTGACTGGGAATCCGGACCCTAAATCCCCTTTCCTGGCATCCAGGAGTTTCCAGCCGCCTCCCCAGGTGCAGCACAGAACATTTGGTATAATGAGGCACCGGTGCTGGCATGGAACGTTGTCCATGGATAATGGTCCTGGCCTGGGAAGGAGCTTCCCTGCTTGGGAACACCATTATCCCGGGATCGGAGCAGAGATGTGACGGGATCTCGGGATGAGGAGCACGGAGAGTGGCATGCACAGGGCGCTGGGGACGTGAGGGTGACGAGGGCACAGCAGCCATGCCATGGGGAGGAGGGGAGGAAGCCGGGATGGGCTCAGTTCCTGCCCTTCCCTGAAATCCTAAATGCTGCCCCTCCCGGAGCCCAGCCCCGCAATCAGCCCCGAGCTCCATCAGCCAACAGCTCCAGCCTCCGGCTTCACCTTCCCTTCTGCCTCCCAGAGGGAAACCTCCTGGAATTCTCCCAGGAACCCTGGTGTTCCTCAGGAAGAGGGGGCCAAGTTGGTGGGTTCATGGGTTGTAGGATTTTTTTTGGTCATTTTTATTAGATTAACATTTTCCCCCCTTTTATTTAGTTCATAAAACTCTATGGACTCCATCCCAGAGTTTTATTGTCCTTTTGTTGTCCTCCTTTTATTCTCCGGCCACTGACTCCTGCCTTTCCCTTGGAAATTTTGGGAATGGGGTTGTCCATAAAAGTCAGAGCTCCAGCTGAGCAGAAGGATGAAGGATTCACCCCAATCCTTCCCCTTGCCCTTGGATGGTGCCAGGGGATTTCTGCCAGCCATTCCAAGAGTTTGGATTCCCTTTGGGGTGGGAAGGTGCCTGGCCATGGATTTGCCTCAGGAATGGTGGATGGGGCCAGGAGGGGATGGCTGGAACCCCCTCTGCGGGGTCCGGAGAAGAAGAGCCGGGAAATCCAGGAGTGTTGCCAGAAGCTTGGCCTGAGGAAATCCCTGTGGGAATCCCTGTGGGAATCCCTGTGGGAATGGGGGGCTCAGGCTTCCCACAAACCACCCCACAAATTTAGGAAGCACGAGGCTCCCTATCCTGATTGGAATCACTGTTTGGGGCCAGGCTGTGTCCTGGTTATGGCTCATTCCCATGCCAGGAGTGTCCCACAAAATCCTGCCTTGGGAAGGGATGGGTCTGACCCAAAAACCTGCAGCAGGACTGGGCTGAGCTCATTCCTCCTCTCCTGTTTTCCCTGTCCCAGCCTGGAATCCGAAGGGAGCATCCCAAAAATTCACAGATGGAATTTTTGGTCACCCCTGGAAGTGCTGAGCAACAGGGATGGGAGGAAAGTGCTGGCCCTGGGTGTTGTTTAGGACATTTAGGAATGCCAGCTTTTTCCTACAACATCCTGCTTGTATTCCACGTTTTTTGGGAGTCTGGGGAGCTTCATGGAATCCTCTGGAATAAAAAAATCCCTCTGAAATGGAGTTTCTGTGCCTCTGACGAAATTAATGTGATCCCTGGTTCTGTTCCATTTGTGTTTCTGATTCATTTATTTCCCCTAAATTCTCTGGCAGAATCCATTCTTACTCCACCCCTTCCTGAATCCCAAACCCCTTCTTCCCATACTGGGAATAACACGGGATTCAATCAACCTCTGGTTTAAACGAGGAGGAAAAATTGCCACTGAGTTTTGGCTCCAGTTCAGGTGGGAAAAGGAATTTTAATTTTTTAAGGAATTCGAATTAAAATGTCCCAAATCCCCTCAGCTGCTGAGTAAGCCCTGACAGCAGGACCTGCTCCTGCTCCTGGTGGATCGTGGAGAGCTGGGAATGCTTGGGAAGCTCCTGTCCCTTTCTGACACATCCCAGGAGTTTTCCTGGAGGGAAAAAGTCTCTGCTGCTCTTTAGGGGTGACATTTGCATGCAAAGAGTGGGATGGAGCCAGGGCAGTCAGAGAGGTTCTGTCTGAATCCCCGCTGGAGACCTCACTGGGGTTTTTGAGGGATTTTATGGGGCTGGAGCACAGGCAGACCCCAAATCATTCCCCTTTCCTGCTTCCAGGGCTGATCCCTACAGAGATTGGGGCATTTCTCCCATGGATATTCCTTTATGGGAAGGACAGGGGCTGAGCTGTGGGGATGACACTGCAGAAATACCCTCAGGCTGCTACAAAATTTGGGGTTTTGGGGTGGTTTGGGGGGTTTTACTTGCCAGGAGTTCTATTAAGGTTGTTCTGTTCCTGGTGGGAGCTGATCCCAGAATCCCAGCTCTGCCCAGCCTGATCCCAATGGAATTTTAGACATTTCTCCCATGGATACTCCTTAGGGTGCTTCAGAAATACCCTCAGGCTGCTACAAAGTTTGGGATTTTGGGGTGATTTTTGGGATTTTTTTGTGTTAGAAGTTCCACTAAGGTCACTTTGCTCCTGGTGGGAGCCATCCCATGGAGCTAATCCCAAAATCCCGGCTCTGCCCAGCCTGATCCCAATGGAATTTTAGACGTTTCTCCTTTAGGATCCTCCAGAAATACCCTAAGGCTGCTACAGACTCCGGGTTTTTGGGGTGATTTTTTGGGATTTTGTGTGTCAGAAGTTATGCTAAGGTTGGTTTACTCCTGCTGGGAGCTGTCCAAGGTCTCGGATTCCAGAATCCCAGGAAGAGGAGGCGGAACCCCACAACCTGGCGGTTCCTGGAGCCATTTCCTTCGGGAATTACAGCGGGAAGGCGGCAGGAGGAGGA
>JAWWEY010000130.1:54404447-54422351 GCA_035582745.1 Loriotus luctuosus | reverse complement strand
CAGCCAGACTTCAACAATGGGAAGTGCAGCTGAACCAGAGAACCAACCTACGCTGGTATCAGTCACCCCTATACACAAGAAGAAATGCACAAAAAAATCATCTTGTTTAGTAAAGGGCGAGGACGGCAAAGCAGGGCCATCACAGGAACAGAAGGAGGAGGTAGAAAAAGATCACTTCATCCCTATCCCCGAATGAACTGCAGAAGATGAAAAAATATTTCAGCCATTATCCCAGTGAGCGCATTACCACCTGGCTACTCTGATGCTGGGATAATGGGGTTAGCAGTTTGAAATAAGAGGGTAAGGAAGGCAAGCAGCTGGGATCGCTTTCTATGGAAGCAAGCACTGACCTTTTTGCTGTGGGTTTGCTGAAGGCCAAAGAACAACAGGTGCTGATCGCTACCACAAAAGTGCACCAGAAGCTATGTGGCCCTAAGACTCTGTAACTCCCATCCATAAGCTGATTAGAGAACTGGAGAGCCAAGGAGTGATCAGCAGGACCCTCTCACCCTTTAACAGCCCCATATGGCCAGTGCGAAACTCTAACAGAGAATGGAAGCCAAGAACAGACTACTGTGGCCTAAATGAAGTCATGCTGCCTCTGAGTGCTGCTGTGCTGGACATGTTGGAATTACAATATGAGCTGGAGTCAAAGGCAGCCCAGTGCTGCCACAACTGGTATTGCTAATATATTTTCATTAATTCCTCTGGCAACAGAGTACAGACCACAGTTCCCTTTCACTTAGAGGGGTGTCCTGTATATCTGGAATCAACTGTGCCAGGGGTGGAGACACAGCCCCACTATTTGTCATGGACTGATCCAGACTGTACAGAGTGAAGCTCTGGAACACCTGCAATACATTGATGACATTGAGTGGGGCAACACAGCAGAAGAAGTTTTCGAGAAAGGAAGAAAATAATCAAAATTCTTGTGAAAGTGGGTTTTGCCATAAAACAAAGTAAGGTAAAGGAACGTGCACAGGAGATCCAGCTTTTAGGAATAAAATGGCAAGTTGGACATTGTCAGATCCCAGTGGAAGTGATTAACAAGATAACAGCGATGTCTCCACCAACTAACAAGAAAGAAACACAAGCTTTTTTAGGTGTTATGGGATTTTGGAGAATGCATATCCCAAATTACAGCCTGTTTGTCAGCCCTCTCTATCATGTGACCCAGAAGAATGATTTCCAGTAGGGCCCTGAGATAGGACAAGCCTTTGAACAAATCAAGCAGGAGATAGTGCATGCTGTAGCCCTCAGGCCAGTCAAAACAGGGCAAGATGTAAAAAATGTGCTTTATGTGGAGATTCTCAGTTCAGTCAAAGAAAGAACAGAGATAATTTCTCCCAGGCTGAGCCTGGGAATCTTAGAGGAAAGAATTAATTATTATCTCTCTTTCTGTAACCATTGTTTATAGTTATGGTTTTCCACAGTGTGCTATTCATAGCGCACCAATAGTGTGAGATGTTTCTACTTTGAAACCAATCAAGTATCACCTTAGCAAGTCACATTATAAAAAGACCTGCTACTTTCAAAACGTTAGCCTTCTGATCCACCTGAAGACTGGCGTCTTTCTTTCCATCCCTGACTCAAGAGCGTCACTTTATACTGCAGCTGGGGAGAATGGTCCTACCTGGAACCTCTGGCAGAAGGCACCAGGAGAGACTCAAGATCGACCCCTATTATTTTAGGGTTGGGGATATAGAGAATCTGAAGCCCACTATACTCCAACTGAAAAGGAGATGCTGGCAGTTTATGAAGGTATCCAAATCACTTTGGAGGTGATTGGCACTGAAGCACAGCTCCTCCTGGAACCCCGATTGCCAGTGTTGGGCTGGATGTTCAAAGGGAGGGTCTTCTCTACACATCATGCAACAGATGCTACATGGAGTAAACGGGTTGCACTAATCACACAAGCTCACATATGAAACTCCAGTTTTGTATTTGCTGGGAGTATCCCAACGAAGGCAGGAATGATGCATCTGACTTCATGTTCTCAGAAGGCTAATTTATTATTTTATAATACTATATTATATTAAAGAATTCTATACTAAACTATACTAAAGAATATAGAAAGGATATTTACTAAATGCTAAAAAGCTAATAATAAAAAACTCATTACTCTTTCCAGAGTCTCGACACAGCTTGGCCCTGATTGGCCAAAGAGTCAAAACAACTCACACCAGAATCCAATTAAACAATCACCTGTGGGTAAACAATCTCCAAACACATTCTAGACGATCACAACACAGGAGAAGCAAATGAGATAAGAATTGTTTTCCTTTTCTCTGAGGCATCTCAGCTTCCCAGGAGAAAAATCCTGGGTGAAGGGATTTTTCAGAGAATGTGAATGCCACATGGGACCACCAGTGTCACTGCAGCCCCTGGGAAGGTGATGAGGAAAATCCTCCTGGGAATATCGTCCTGGGAAGCATTTCCACAGACGTGGGGCCAAGGAGGGATTTGGGGTGGTCAGTGGGATCCACAAAGGGGAAATCACACCTGACCAGCCTGATAGCCTCCAGCACTGATACAGGGATTAAAACCCTCTGAATGACCAGGCCCTGAGGACAAGGAAAGATGATACTGAACCTTCACCCAGGACATTCAGTTCTAAGATGGGACTGTTGGCCCAAACAGTAGGAATTTTTTTTTTTTTTTGGTAAGGAAAACCAGCAAGGCTTCCCACTCTGCCTTCTTACATTTTCCTCTCTGCTTGTTGTCAGGAAGTGGAATCACGTGTGAAAAGAAATATATATGCCAGGACATTGTTTCAAGTTGCTGTACAGTGATCAGTCTCGTCTTCTTTCTGGAAGAAATTTACTATTGGCTCAGAATCATAACAAAAAATTCAGAATTCTTACAAGTTTATTGCAAAATAAAAAGATGAAAATTCTTTCTGTCTTTTCGTGCCTTTGATGTGCTTTTTTTTCTTTAATGCACATGTTAGTGCACCATGTATGTGGCATGTATTTTCTGTTTCACTTCTTTTTTTTTTCTGGCGTAGTAAAAGAGGTTGTTTTCTTTTTTAATCGCTTCCCATCTGATTTAAATTTGAAGTAGTTCATTCTGGCTTGGCTCACGTTTCAATTGTAGCAGGAAAAAATTGTGCAACTAGAATAAACTTAACTTTAAACTTTTATGCACTAATGAACAGAATGTGATATAACTGCTGCTAACTCAAGCTGAAGCCTTTTTTCCTTGTCTTGAGTTACTTGGAATATATCTGTAATTCAGTGTTTTTCTGCCTTTTCTGCCTTCTCCTTGCCCTGAGCAGTAACAATATTCAAAAATTTAAAAAAATACCAAGTTTTGCTGCCCTGGGGAATGTAAAATAAATTATTTGGGCTGTGTTATTGCAGAGGTGTAAGCACAGAGGAGGACATGGATATTCAGCTTCACCACGTTCAGATACTGGCAGGACGCACCTTCACTCCAGTGTGTGTCACTTCTCTGCCCATTTTCTTTCTGATTTTCCCCTTACCCTTTCCTTGTCCCTGCTGTTCACCCAGGTGGCTTTTTAATTTAATCTCCTCCCTCTGGGGTATATTTGGGGAATCCCTACCTGGTACTGAAGGTGCATCATGTGTAGAGCTGGGACATCCCCCAGCACAGCCCAGCATTGTGAAGATTTGTTTATTCCTACTCCACTTACTTTCATAAAAATACATAAATGGTGTTTCTTACGTCAAAGACATAAATTAAATGTCTGTCCTTTACCTGATGCAATTTCACAGCAGTGGATTATTTAATCTAAGTGACTTCAGTAGACTATTCTAAATATATCAAGTGAGACCAGGTGCCTGATCTGCTTTAATACCATGTACCTTTTATTAAGGGTTGATCAGCTGCCATTTCCATTTATGTTTCCTGATGTTCTTTCTTGATTCAAGGTTATTTTTAAGTCACCCAGGTCAGGAAGGATATGAGTGGGGTGGAGTGCTGAGGGAAGTGTGGATAATTAATGGAAAACATATTTGAAAGGGAATTTTGAAAGCTTCCAAACAACAGTATTCAAATGCAATTGACTCATTTGATTAAAAACACTTACTAGATTCAGGCTGCTCCCTTCACCCTCCTAAAACTCCCTGAATCATGAACCCATCCAATTAATTATTACTAAGTAATACCTATATCAATAAAAGTATCCAGTTCTGCATGTATTTAAAGTATAACCTGCACCTTCCATTGTAGATTACTTATGCCATGAAAATGTTGGTATATGTTCATTTTTAGTTGTTATTTGGAAACTGGAGTGTGTTGAATGTGCTTAGAGTACCAGCACTTTCCATGAGCTATTTGAGACAAGCAGAGAGCTGCTAAGGTAAAATTGTGGAAAGTTTCAGCCTGGAATTATTGGCACCCTGTCTTGTTTTCAATGTTGGGATCACAAAGTGGCACAATAGAGTATGTCATAACATTGTTTCTGGGGTTTATTAATTTATTTATTTTAATTTTTTTTTAAAGTAAGGACTTAAAGGGCAACAACTAATTTAGTGAGATACTGGAAATTCACTTTTTCAGTGAGGGCAGGCTTGGTTGTTGGCAGTGTTTATATTGAACAAGAGCTGTCTCATGGAATAAATTCTTATGGCTATAACTGTCAGCAGGCTACAATATCCTTCTCTACCAGCCAAGAGTTTCAATACCTCTCCTATTTTCCTTGTGTGCCCCTTGTCCTCTGTCAGGTGGCTGTGCTCAAATCTTTGGTCTCTCCCTGCCTCAATAAAGTCCTCCTTCACATGCAGGAGTAGCTACAGGTTTTATTTATGCAGCTGGAGCTGCCTGGCCTGGTGAGAGGGGAAATTTGGGGTGCTGTGAACTCCCTGCAGGGAGTGGGTCACAGCTGGGCCACCCTGTGATGACCATGGGGCACCCAGTAGCTCAGCCCTGCTGCTGACACAGGGCTGCTGCTTGCATTTATTTGTGTCACCAGAAATGCCCGGGCAGCAAACCTCCCCGTGCCATATGGAGTAACAAATCCATCCATCCATCCGTCCATCCATCCATCCATCCATCCATCCATCCATCCATCCATCCATCCATCCATCCATCCATCCTTTCAAGTGTGATGAGTTGGAGTCTTAGTAGTAGTAGCTTCTGGAACTACTGAGTACTATCTGTGCAATAATTGTCCTGTAATGTTTAATACAAGATTCTTAATCTGTATCTTGCTGCATTTAAAGCCTGAACCTCTTGTCTCTGAAGTCAGAAACTGTTTGACATAGTTTTCCTCTTAACAGGAATAACAGTCTTAAGTGTGCAGGAAAAAATGTAGAAATATGATTCATATGCACGGTGAACATTTGAAACTCAGCAAGTAAATAGGTGCTTTTAATTTTTTTTTTGTCTATCATAATGCTGCTGTTATCAAATTAAAATCTACACCTTACTGAGAGAGAAAAATCCATTGCCCCAATAATAGGGATAGTTTTCACATAAATAAAATAGAATTTTTTAAATCATGTGGGTATACTGTACTAACAGCCAGCTTTGATGCATGATCTGATCTTGTGTTCATCATCATAGAATTGTTCAGGTTGGAAAAGACTAATAGCATCAAGTCCAGCCATTAAACCAGCCACCACTATCTTCACTACTAAACTGTGTTCCTAAGTGACAAATCCACACTTAATTTGAACGCTTTCAGAGATGGTGGTTCCACCACTGCCCTGGGCAGCCTATTCCAATGCCTGACCATCCTTTCAGTTAAGAAGTTTTTCCTGATAATCCAGTCTAAACCTTGTCCGGCGCAATCTGAAGCCATTTCCTTTCATCATGTCTCTGGTTGTCTGGGGCTTTTCAGGCAGGGGTAGGGAATCGTAAGGTCTCTCTTGAGCCTCCTCTTTTCCAGGAGAAACACCCCAAGCTCCCTCAGCTACTTCTCAGGACTTGTGCTTCAGACCCTGCCCCAGCTCCATTGCCCTTCTCTGGACTCTCTCCAGCTCCTCAGTGTCTTTCTTGGAGTGATAGACTAGAGCTGGACACAGCACTCGATGTGTGGCCTCACCAGTGTCCAGTTCAGGGGGACGATCCCTGCCCTGACCCTGCTGATCCAAGCCAGAGTGCCATTTGCCTTCTTGACCACCTGGGTCCACCTTGGCTCATGTCACTAGCACCCTGAGGTCCTTTTCCACTGAGCAGCTTTCCAGTTACTCTGTTCCCAGCCTGTGGAGCTGCCTGGCGTTATTGTGACGCAAGAGTGGGATCTGGGACTTAAGTCATGACTGCATCCAGACCAAAGGGTTATTTAAATGCCAATGTCAGGTGAGATATTTGAGAGATCAGGTGCTACTGTGGTGATTGGTCATGTAATTTCAATTAAAGATCCACATTTTTCTATGGTCATCGTTCGTTTTTTCCTGGTGAATTTGTGATGAAGCAGTGGCACATTGACAGGATGCATGGGTATTGATGTGCATAATATAACTGTGTGGAGGCAGAGCTAGGATTATGACTTTCTACTTTTGCATACCAGGCTTGCTGAGTGAGTCCTGTGAAGTACTGTAATCATTCTGTCATTTGTATAAGCACTGGCAGTGTGCTTACTATTATACAATTTGAAGAGCGTCTTGTTTGCCTAAATAATATGTGGTATTTAATATAACTGTAACACATTGTGTATATATGATGTGTTATCTGTTTCACTGAAAATAGCAATGTAATTTCACCTTTTGTGCAGGAGGTTATGTCTTTGAATAGCACTTCTAGCTGAAGGTGTACTGAATGCTTTTAAAGGTTCAGAAGTTGGGGCCTAGCAGTTTGTAAAGACTGACATTCTGTTTCTCTTTCCTGCAGGTGGACCATACAGTGGCTTAGGTGAAGTCATCCATCGAGAGAGTGTTCCAATGCACACGTTTGCCAAGTATCTCTTCACCTCTCTCCTACCTCATGATGCTGAATTGGCATACAAAACTGCACTGAGAGCCATGCGGTACGTACTCGTGAGTTATCTAAAAAGAGCATGAGTAGTAGATGTGGAAAGGGGGAAAAGGTTAGGTAATCAAGACCTAGTCTCTTTTCCTAAAATATACATTCTTCCATTCTAGGAGTCAAGGAAGTACTGGTTTGGTTCTGTCATCTATAAAAGTAAATGGTATTTGTAGTAACTATATAATAATAGTTTGTAAATGTCTAATTAGTGTTTATTTATACTTGTAAAACAGGATTTTCTGTTTCAGATACTTCTAGAATCCCACACCTGGGGCATAAGATTTTGTG
This sequence comes from Loriotus luctuosus, assembly GCA_035582745.1. NCBI lineage: Eukaryota > Metazoa > Chordata > Aves > Passeriformes > Thraupidae > Loriotus > Loriotus luctuosus. The sequence goes on along the minus strand of JAWWEY010000130.1, from coordinate 54,415,130 downwards.
TTATAAAGCCACTTTAGCATATCGATTCTCCCACCCATGTGGTTGTGTGCATGATGATACTGGTAATGAAATAAGGAAAGAGGTGTTTTACCATAAGTCTCAAGGTTGTTTGCTGCTTGGTCTGCTTAGCAGGACAACTTGTCTCACTCACCTTCTTTATAAATGGACTCTCAACAATAGATTTGAGTGGTGTGGTCAGAGCCTTTGCATTGTTTAGTGCTTCATAACATCTTACCCTCTTCTGGGTGAATGTTGGGATCTAAATAGAGTAAATCCAATGACAGCAAAATGTCTGGTTTGCACCCCATTTGTCTTCAGTAATCAGGAAAAATATGTTTCTCAGGCAGTGTTCAGTGTGTGCTGTCTCAGGACAGGTAAGGTTGGCAATGATACCTAAGAAAAGACTTCTGAATGGGTTTTCAGGGACCTAAGTGATCATAGATAAAACTGTTGTCCACATAGAGGTTAGGGAAGAAAGTGGTCCCATCTAAATGTCTGCTCACTATCAAGAACCTAGTAACTGATGGTTGGCAAAGAATAGCCACAACTGAACACTAAAAGCGGTCAAGTCTTAGATTATAAAAGAGAAAAAATGTTGAGCTTTCCTGGTCATTATCACCAAGCACGATTGCACAGTGATTGAAGGACGTCCTATCCACGTGAAGAGTATTTAGCTTCATCAAACAGGGTGTGTCTCTATGGTTTGGAGATGTTTATTCTGGAGCTACTCTCTCCAAAAAGCTATACAGGGAGAAAATAATTCCTGTGTTCAAAGGACTAAATGAGAGGCCCTGCATAAGAGCAAAATATAGCTGTCAGTTTAAGCCAAGGGTCTGCTTAGCCTGTTGGATATTTTTCTGCCTCCAAGAATGTCTAGTAATGGATGTTATGGGAAGAGTCTAAAAAATGTGAAGAGTGACCATGCATTCTTGCTGGTTACAATTAGCATTTTAGGAAGTAGATTAAGAGAAAAGTACATTACTGATGAACTATTGAGAACATTCAAATGTGTGATCAGAAAGCTACCCTGGGCCACTTAGGTTTACTAGTCTCCTTTTATCTCAAGGTAAGTACATGAATTACTGATTAAATCAGAACAGGAAGATAGTACAAAATTTGGTACATGGCAGTTTTTGGTTGGTTTTGTTTTGTTTCATTGTTGTTTCTTTGGTTGGTTTGGTTGTGTTCGGTGTAGTTTTGTTGTTTTTTTTAAGGAAAAAAGTTAATTATTTTATAAGACATACTTGTCATGTATTTACTTTCAGTTGCTACCTTAAATTATGTCTCAAGAGGTAATTTGTATGGATTTTTACACCTTAAACTTAGCTATTGAAGTGGTCCTCCAAGGCTGAAGTAGTCATCCATCAGCAGCTTCTTGACTGCCTCAGTGAACATGGAGTCAGTATACAGTTTCATTTGAACAAGGATTTGCCCAGAAACCAGTCATAACTGAAAACTTCTTTTTTGGAAGTTTCCTTTTTCAACTAGAAAAACAAACAAGACACTGAAAGATCCAAATGATGAAATCTCCAGTTAGTCTTGGGTAGCTCCAGACCTCATTTGCTATAAAGCTGTCATCTCAACCAAAGAAATGGCGTCTTAAATAGACCAGTATATGAAAGAATTGTCTTTTTGTTTCCATGTGGTGAAATCACGGGAGACATCAGTGCAATCAGGGCTATTTTCCCTCCATAGCCATTTTTTCATCACTTTATAAGACAGATGAAGGTTCAGCCCTAGACAGTAATCTTTCTTTTTGCAGTTTGATATTTGGCACTCTTCAGAAATGTAGACTGCTATCTTGAACAGTAGTGCTGGCAGATTTAGACGCTTTCTATTCCATGTCTGTTCCCATTCTTCTGCGCTTCCTAAATTCTCCTGAAGAAGGATGATTATTCTTTCCATTCACACTAGAATGTTAGCTGAGTGAATAAAGGACTCCCAATACAAACCAAATGAAAAAGTAATGCAATACTGCCTTCAGTAGACAAGAATAAAGCGAACATGAAGATTGAATGTCTGTCTCATGGCTGAGAAGTTGAATGGGTCAGAAGATAAAAACTTGAGCATCTTGTCTTCCGTGGGAGGGAGGAAGTGGCTGTGGCAAGGACAGAAATCCCATGTGGAAGTTTGTAAAAGTGTTGCATGGAAATCTCTACAGCTGCCCTCTATGCTTTTAGAAGTGAAGCATATTTAATTTCTCACATTTATTAAAGAAATTAATTTCTCAACACCCCAGGTAGCTGCTCTTCAGATAGAAGTGTTCAGTGTCAGTTTGCATAGAAGTCTACATGGGTCAATTACCCATGGTAGCTCAGGAGTATTGAACCTTCCTGTGTTCAGAGATACCTGTTGCTGTTTAGTTTTTTGAGTCCTATTTTAGTGTATGGAACACTTAATATGAAATAAATGGAAACTGAGACCAGGAAGCCTTTTATGTGTGCACCTCAGGTCTGCAAGGACAGGGTTGTGCAGTTTTTGGTGGTAATTTCTATTTAGTTTTCTGCTTGCAGGAATGAAACGTGGAGCATAGCCTTGGAGAACATGGATCTGCAGTTGACTGCTTACTTGAATGTTTGGCTTAGTTTGATCCTTTATTAAGCCTAATTTTCAGCCAGGCTTTGGGACCCAGACTTTAATGGTGGTGTTTATTCACAAGGTGGCTTTGCTAAAACCTAACTAAATAATTGATGTTTCAAAGGGAAAAAAATAGTTAAGAGTTCTAAATCTACATGTGGTTTTCTGATGTTCCCTAACTTTGCCAAAATTGTGTGAAAGCCACCAATTCACAGAAGCACATCTTTTAACAGCAAAAGAGCACAGAAGCTGGCAGTTAAATGCAAAGTGACAAAAGATTTATCCAAAACAGCCTTTCTTTCATGCTTTTTGGCTGTTTACCCTTACTTACAACCTACTAATCCCTTCCTTAATTTAATAGTTAGGATCTTTTCTGTTCATTGAAGCTATCTTATAGTGCACCTCTACAGCCTCACTCTGTGCTTGGAAAAAATCAGCTTTAGAATATATTTCTGAAGAGGTGTCTTTGTGCTGCTGGAGAATAGATTTGACTTGATACAAGGGTTTTTTTCCTGTTTTCATGCACTTACATGTGTGTGATAGTTATTTGGGTGGTGTGTTGTATTTTTAAGTGCCTGCTAGATGCCTTTCCATGTATTCAAAATTACCTTTCTCAGTGAATTCTTAAAGTATATTATTATACTTTATTATTATTTTACTAATATATCATATGCTTCAGGAATCAAAAAAAAACTGATGGAACTCAAATCCATTTTAATTCAAAAAAAAAAAAACCCACCATACTCCACAGCTGCTTACAGAACTTAGGTATTTGTTTAAATATAAGAAATTGTAACTTATATTTAAATGGGCTTATTCTATAAGAAATAGTCTATCATTGAAAAAACACAATGCATTGGATTTTCAATGTTCAGTAGTTGCAGTTTTGTGGACAAAGAGATCCAGCTTCCTTGGTCCTCACAGATCACTTCCTTCTAAATAATCCCATGCAAATGAAAGCTGGTAGAAACAGAGCTCAGATACTAAGACACATCAAGAAGCTAAGCACTGGAAAAGCTTTTTTCCTGGACATGGCCTTACTACTATTTATTTAACCATTGCTATGCTGAAACTATGCTTAACTGTATTGAAAAAGAAGCCTATTTTTGTTCTCTCCTATTTTTTGTACTGACATTTATAGAGTAGCTGTTGTACTGTCAGTATTTAGTGTATTGCAAGGGCAGTAAGGTTTTATCTTTGCTGTGGGCTGTCATTTGGATGGTAGTAGTCAACAACATGTTAATTTGAAATTTTTAAGTATGAATGCTCCTTTGGGTAAGACTGTTGTTGATTGATGAATACTTAATGAGAAAATGGAGTCTGAAAGTCATATTAAAGGAAACTTCTCTGTCATTGCTGTTTGGGACCCTAACATCTGATGAGGGTACATTATAAAGTACTGGTAGGTTAAAAATACCTATTGATATAGGAAAGTTTGGCAAATGAACTTCTGAGATTCCACAAGAAGAGAAGTGGTTTTCCAATTATTTTTTTCTGAAACTGAAAAAGCATATTTCATAGACAATAACAAGTATTCTTGCAACTTTAGTTTAGCTCATCAGCAACCAATGTAATAGTGGTTTAATGAAAGAGGATTTCTTTCTTATTTCAGGTTGCTGGTACTGGAATCCACAGCTCCTTCAGGAGACCTGTCCCGCCCTCACCACATTGCATCTGTTGTTCCAAACCGGTATCCCCGCTGGTTCACCCTAAGTCATATCGAATCCCAGCAGTGTGAGCTGGCATCAACCATGCTAACAGCAGCCAAAGGTACGTTGCTGTCAGTTATGTCCTCAGCTAAATGTGTGCTCTTATTATTGCTTGGGTAAACAGATCATAATACTCATGCTTAGGAGTCCAGATCACAGTCTGGCAATAGTTTGAAATGGGCACAACAAACTGAACTGGCTTAAATCTGTCATGTAACTTCCTAGCATAGTAGTTAATTTAGTTATCAGGTAGCTAGATGAACTTGGTATGAGGCTGATAAGACAGCTTTTTATTCTTGTGACGCATGATATTGACTGTGACACACAGAAGTGGACAAGTCAGTTCTAAAATTCACAGATCAGAGTGACTTTTGGCCCTGTGCTGCACTAACACCTTCAGATAGAGCAGTTTGTGGTCTCTTATATCTTTCATTCATATGCTATTTAATTATAGAAGGTTTCTAAAAACAGAGTGTTTGTAATTGAAGCATCATACTATTGCATAGCAATGTCAGGCTCAGATATAAGGGACCTCTGGGTGTTTTGAGAGCTTGTTCCATTTTGATGATTCTGTTTACACCTTGCAGGTGATGTTCGGAGACTGGAAACAGTGTTAGAATCCATCCAGAAAAATATCCACTCCTCATCACACATCTTCAAACTTGCCCAGGATGCATTTAAAATTGCAACACTCATGGACAGCTTGCCAGACATAACTCTTCTGAAAGTTTCTCTGGAGCTGGGTCTTCAGGTATTTCCCTCATTTGTTGTTATTATAATAGAAGAAAGAAATTTGATGCAGTGTTGGTGCATGTAGCTTTTAAGGACAGGAAAGTATACTGTCTTTGGGCTCTGTCTGGACTTGGTTTTAAGTTTTATTTTCTACTACTAGGCTTAATGTACTGGTAAACACAGACCAAGAATCTGCACAGTCCCTTTGTGCCATTCAAGTGGAAGGCAGAGCTGGCATTTGTTGGCTGCACTCTTCTGTTCAGGGGTGAGAGAGGACTAGTATGGTGGGTTCAGGATTTTATGTAGGGCTGGCTAGAAAGTAAAATTACTCTGCTTGCTGGAAATGCACTGTGTTTTCTGCATGGTCTTCAGGGTTTTTTCCCTTTTCTTTTTCTTCCTTTCCCCTAAAAAATGAGGACTGATACATGCTTGTTGAAAGCCAAGGTCAACCATAATGACTGGTTGCTAAGGCAGAACATGTTGACACCAGCCTTCTCACTTTCATCGACATCCTGTACTCCACAAGCTCTGGTATAGTCAGATGCATCTGAGTATGCTTGAGGTGTACAAGTACTGCAGATCACTTTTCAGGCTCTGAGGAGAGACTTTGCAAGTGAAAAGGAGCCAGCCAAGTAGTAAATATTACCTGACACTTTTGAATCTTAGAGTTTATGCAATTCAACAAAAACAAATATCTCCATCCCTCTTCAGGGAATTCTTAAAATAAAACATACAAAGATCAGAAAACCATTTATTACTTTGGTTCAGTAAATAAAGCTCCAAAGACTTCTGGGGAAAGGATATTTTCCCAGTTGCTTCTTATGCTGAAGAAAGGTACTAAAATCTTTAATTAAAAAGCTGAAGGTTCTGTATGCTTTGTTAGGCTTTTATATTTCCATGGTCACTGTGGAAATCTTTTTGTTTCATTTGCCTTAAATGTTTATGTGAGAGAGAGAAAAATCCTTACAATTGGCCTGTGTGTCACCTCAAGTTTTCACCAAGTATGGTTCAATGGAAGCAGAACACTTTGAGTATTCATGGATACTCTTGTGGTTGACAGTGTCATCAGAATATCTTCAGCACTATCTAATGAAAGTAATGTCACAAACGCAACAAACTGGAACTCTTGTAGAATTTGCCCACTGTTCTGTTCCAAACTTAAGCAAAGGTGTTTTAAGAATCTTAAAGATCTGTTTTCCAGAAGGAAGATGCATAGCAGTGTAATTTCCAGCAATTCCCAGCTGTGTAGTTCTTACAGTGAGGCTTTTCCTGCAAGAAACAGTGTCAGCACTGTCTCTAGTGGCCTATAGATAATTCCTCCTTCTTTTCCCCTCAACTTAATTGTAATTAGGTTGTCCGTGTTCAGTATCCAGTACCTGACTGCTTACAACAGTTATATGCCCTGGAATATGACACAATGATTACCAATATAGTTGTGCATAGAGGGAGGAGATGTTATACAATGTAATTTCAATAATTGGTAATTGATTGTTGGTTTTTGTTGCTTGGGAGAAGGCTTTTTTATGGGATAGGGTTTTTTCTTGCCTCCAGATAAAACAGTCTCTGACCTCTGTCCTTGAAGGGTCTGCAGTTGGAATTACTCTCTGCATGCTGTTCAAAAATATCCAATCAGTGTTTTTCAAATTGTTTGACATATCAGCTGAAAAAGAGGAAATGGAGTGGAGAAGGCAAGAGGCTGCCATTTTTAACTCCAGTGTGTTTGAATACTGTAAAATCCCTTTGTCTATGGCCTTGGTTTGCAACTTAATTTTATTTTGTTCGTGTTCTTTTAACAGGTGATGCGGATGACACTGTCAACGCTGAATTGGCGACGGCGGGAAATGGTGAGGTGGTTGGTAACATGTGCAACAGAAGTAGGTATGTTTTGAAATGTTTCTCTTGTCAGCTACTCTTACAGGGCTTGATCTTCCTTGTAAACACCCAATTTCTGCAAATGCCTCCCACTTCATGTTCATCTCTAAAATTCCTTTGGTGAGAACACATTATGGCAGTGTTTAGTGGGTTTTTTTAGGCACAAAGCAAATGAGACAATAGTTGAGTAATGCAGTGTGACTGCTTTCCCCCATAGGCTGGAGGTGTGCATAACCTGTAGGAAGCATACCCAAAATACTCAATACAGAAGTGGGAAATCAATGCTTTCTCAAGTAGCATGTTTGGATCATTTTGGCCTTTGCTATAGATTTCCTGCCTGTCGTCATGAAGCATCTCATAAACCTGTGTTAGGGTTTACCATCTTCAAAATGAGGATGTAGGGTCTGAAAATGAAGGTGACTGCATTAAAAGCTGTATAGCTGTTAAAAAAAATCAAAAATCAGCAGCAATGCTAATGGGAGCAATTTAAGTACTTATGATAATGGAGCCATTTTAATTGTCAGTAAAGTTATTTCTGGAGAGCATGTTTTTCTGTTGCATTTCTTCCTTCTTCATATATCTGAGTTGGATTGTATTGCACAGATACTTCTTGAGTTTCAGAACTTAGGAACATTGCTGCTGCTTATTCTCTGGATTAATTAATTCTTTGCTTTATGCTTAGCTGGCCATATATTGTTGTCAATAGCATGGGGAAATAGAGCTTGCCTTTGTATGCTCTCAGCCAGAAAGTGGTTTGTGTCTGCAGATTTTCATGCAATGCTCTTGTTTTATTGCTTTTATATCTTTGCTAAGGTAATTTTTGCTGAGGTTATCTTACGGATATTAGTGCCTGAGTGTTATTTTGTGCAGCTGCATCTCAGCAAATAAAATACTGGATTTAAAATTGCTTCAAACTGGTTTACATATTCTAATGGAAGTGTCCTGTAAAGAACCTAAAATGTCCTGCAAAGTACTCTTGAGACTTAATCAACACAGTAAAGAATCAATATGGTAATGCTAGGAATCTGTTTATTTGAATGAAGATACTGTATTCTCTGGCTGTGCTGGTTCACTGCAAATGAGTGGTGGGGTGCATGGGAAGCATTGGAGTCCTGCAGAGAAAATAAAGACCTCTGTGTGTGGTTTAGGTGGGCTCACAAGTGTGTGTAAACTGCCTCTAGCAATAAGGCACTCCAGTTAATTCTAGGTTCAGTTTATGGAACCTGTCAGTCAGTGTTTCCTCTGCCTGTGAAACACACTGGGAATACAGTGGCACTGGGAAATATAATATTCAGTAGTTCATATTGCTCACTGTATTCCTCTGATAAGGATCTTGATGATCACGTACTTACGAATTTGATTGCTTTAAGGTGTGCCTAATAAGTTCTGCAACAGTATGCTGTGGTGTTCTCTTAAGAAAGCCATTCTGCCTACTTCTCACATGTGTTGGGTCTTGAGATTTACAGTGAGAAAAGAGGTTGCAATTGCCCTGGTGTGCAAGGTGAGGGCTACTTTTGAGTGAGATGATGAGATGAAATGAGCCAGAATGTTTTACCCAAATTGTCTTAAGTAAAACAGCTCAGCTGTCACAACAGGAGATTAAAGCTTATTTTGCAGGCTATTTTTGTTATTTTCTGGGTTTATGTGATTGCTGCAGGGTTTGTACAGTAGTCTGAGTTTTAATGTTCTTTTCTAGCCATGCTATCTGTGAGCCTTTCTTGCTGGGATGTACTGGTAACCTCTTAGACTTTGTGGGAAGTATAATCTGCTGAACATCTCTATCTGCTGGGTTTTATCAGTTGTGATTGATTCTTTCTTTCTCTCCCCCAGGTGTTTACGCACTGGATAGTATCATGCAAAATTGGTTTACACTTTTCACTCCAACAGAAGCCACTAGTATTGTTGCTACGACAGTGATGTCCAACAGCACCATTGTCCGTCTGCATCTGGACTGCCATCAGCAGGAGAAGCTGGCTGGCAGTGCTAGGACGCTTGCTCTACAGTGTGCCATGAAGGATCCTCAAAACTGTGCCCTTTCTGCACTGACCCTATGTGAAAAGGATCACATAGCTTTTGAGACCGCTTACCAAATTGTTCTAGATGCTGCTACAGCTGGCATGAGCTACTCGCAGCTTTTTACCATAGCACGATACATGGAACACCGTGGTTACCCCATGCGGGCCTACAAGCTGGCCACCTTGGCCATGACACATCTCAACCTGAGTTACAATCAGGACACACACCCTGCCATTAATGACGTTCTGTGGGCATGTGCGCTCAGCCACTCCCTTGGGAAAAATGAGCTAGCAGCTATAATACCTCTGGTGGTCAAAAGTGTCAAGTGTGCAACAGTACTGTCGGACATCTTGCGTAGGTGTACTTTGACCACTCCTGGCATGGTGGGACTTCATGGAAGGAGGAACTCTGGTAAGCTCATGTCACTGGACAAAGCTCCTTTAAGACAACTCTTGGATGCCACGATCGGAGCCTACATTAATACAACTCATTCACGTCTCACTCACATCAGCCCACGACACTATAGTGAGTTTATAGAGTTCCTCAGCAAGGCCCGAGAGACCTTCTTAATGGCTCATGATGGTCACATCCAGTTTACACAGTTCATTGACAACCTAAAACAAATCTACAAAGGCAAAAAGAAACTAATGATGCTGGTTCGTGAACGGTTTGGTTGATGAAAATGTGTGAATGGGGGACTGGGGGGGAGGGGTGGTTTGTTTTTACTTGAGCCTGCCTTTGTATCCTTTTTAACTTAAAGAAACAGAGCCACACCGGTATTATATGTGTATAGTTATATTGAGTTTGCAAACTAAACTGTCATGTTGTGAAAGTTTGTGTGTTTAATTTTCTTCTCTTTTTTCTGTTTTGTATGAGAGAGAGGTTAAAAAAGGTTTGGTTTACACTGAGTATATGTTGTCAAGTGGCAAAAGCCCACATTGCTCTCCTGTTCTTTCTGTATACGTTCACAGCCTCAAAAACAAACATATATTGCAATGGCTTTAAAAACCAAACAAAACACCTCCATCCTGTGATAAGTACCTCGAATGGATTCAGCTTTACTCCTTTGTAAGTCATCCTTACATTTCAGCATATTTAAACAAACCAACAAGCGAAATACTAATAGTTAAAAGGCTGACCACGTGGCTTTGCAGTGCTGTTCATCCAGAAGCATGGCACACAATGCTTGTGCATGTGGAAACTTAGCGACTGTCAACATACATTCTCAGGGATTTAACAAAAAAATTAAAAAAAGAATGAGAGCATTTATTGTACTGTATATATATTATAGTATATGTCTGAATATTGAAAAATATAACATTAACTAATTTATAAAAAAATCTATGTAATGCAAAATACTTGAAGCTGCAGTAGCTTGGTTTTAAACAAAAAAAAAACCTATCAGAAGGACTAAAGTGCGCCTTGCTTCAGGGTTGGCTCAGGTGGTGAACTATATGCTGGGCATCTATGCAGAGCCACCTTTTGGATTGCATGGTTGGACTGATACCTATTGGGGAAAATTTTATATATATATATATTTATACAACCTGTGTATACATATATATGTATACACACATACACACATGCTTGTAACAGGCACTATAGTAAAGAGGGACAACAAAAAATACACAGCCAGAGCAGCAAGCCTTAGCATTAAGAATACAGTATGCCAGAATTGGGGTTTGTGCCTCCTAGCCTAGAAGACTTAAAGAATATCCTTTTTGACACAAAACGCAAAATGTTTTCCAAAATTATTGACATGATACGTAACGCCTTT
>JAWWEY010000130.1:54388732-54404347 GCA_035582745.1 Loriotus luctuosus | reverse complement strand
TAAAGAAACACAGCCACACTGGTATTATCTGTGTAGAGTTATACTGAGTTTGAAAACTAAACTGTCATGTTGTGATAGTTTGTGTGTTTAAATTTTTTTCCTTTTTTCTGTTTTGTGTGATTAAAAAAAGGTTTGGTTTACACTGAGTATATGTTGTCAAGTGGCAAAAGCCCACATCACTCTCCTGTTCTTTCTGTATATGTTCACAGCCTCAAAAACAAAACATATATTGCAATGGCTTTAAAAAAGCAAACAAAGCACCTCCATCCCATGATAAGTACCTCAAATGCATTCAGCTTTGCTCCTTTGTAACTCATCATTATATTTCAACATATTTAAACAAACCAACAAATGAAATACTAGTAGTTAAAAGGCTGACCATGTGGCTTTGCAGTGCTCTTCATCCAGAAGCATGGCACACAATGCTTATGCATGTGGAAACTTAGCGACTGTCAACATACATTCTCAGGGATTTGTCAAAATAATTTTTTTAAAGTATGAGAGAATTTATTGTACTGTATGTATATTATAGTAGATGTCTGAATATTGAAAAAAATCTAACATTAATTTATTAAAAAAATTCAAATATATGTAATGCAAAGTACTTGAAGCTGCAGTAGCTTGGTTTTAAAGAAAAAATATCTGAAGGACTAAAGCGCGCCTTGCTTCAGGGTTGGCTCAGGTGGTGAACTATATGCTGGGCATCTATTCAGAGCCATCTTTTGGATTGCATGGTTGGAATGATACCTACTGGGGAAGTTTTATATATGTATACGTATGTGTGTGTGTGTGTATATATATGTATACACACATAAACACATGCTTGTAACAGGCACTATAGTAAAGAGGGAAAACAAAAAAGATACACAGCCAGAGCAGCAAGCCTTAGCATTAAGAATACAGTATGCCAGAATTGGGGTTTGTGCCTCCTAGCCTAGGAAACTTAAAGAAATATCATTTTGGACACAAAATGCAAAATGATTGACATGATACATTACGCCTTTGCAGTGAGCTAATAATAAGCTAACCTTTGTGCACAAATATATATATATATATATTATATATATTCTGCATAGGTATTTTGACTGTGCAGGACAGAAAGTTGTGTAGGTATGACTGTTCTACTTTTCCGTTCATTTTTGTAATATATTTTATTTTCTCTAGAATCACTCAAACAAAAGCAACCTTCTATCTTGCCTTGTCTTAATGCTTTAAATTAACCAAACTGGAGATGTAGCTACCAAACCGTTCATTATATTATTAAATACCAACTTTGATTACAGTATCGTGACTTTGCTTTAGCTGATGGTTCTGCATCCTTGTGCTTTTTAAAACAGTTTTTGTTTTGGTACAAAAGTTGTCAAATGTCTCTTGTTCCCTTCATTAGAGAACATGCTAGAGGTATGTTTGTAGGTATTTTTGTTTAGAAAAACTATTTCATGCTCTCCATTTTATTTATTATAATAGGTAAAAAGGTTGTACTTCATCACCCATGTAAACATGCTCATGAAGTTGAAAGTAATTAAGATTTGATACACTGATATCAATTTATTTATGTAACTAAATCACTGTTTTATAAACTTGTTAATGATCAACAATTTTTTTGTTTTGATTAAAATTAGTTTTTTGAAAGTTGATTCTGCCTCCTTTAATGGTGTCTGTTACTGGAATTGAATTGTGTTCATAGATCATGAATGCCCATCTAACAATTTCACTGCAGTGTGGTGGTATGCAATACAGCCACCAAGTCCAGGAAATAGATGTTGTGTTCCTCAGAAGTTCTGCTGAGGAATCGTAGTGTTCACAGCTGCTGGTGGAAGAAGACCTGGTAAGGAGAGAAGGGGCCAAATGCTGCCTGTGTCTGGAGAGGTGTGTTCTGTACATCAAACAGTAAGCCTTGATGTACCATCCTGGTAGGATTCTGGAGTGTGTGTGGGTGTGTTTCCACTCTGGATTATTTGAGTGGCCATGAGTGTTGAGATGTGCTGTGGATGTATTCAAGGACAATTATTCCTGTTCATCGACTGGCTTTTCTAAAGTGTTTTGTGTATTTTGAGTCATGCAGCTCATTCCACACAGTGTGAAGTTCTTGCTCATCAGCTGATAGGTGATATTTCTGTTTTTTGGAGCTCTTACTCCACAGGAATTGTGTGAATTTTCGAGCCCTTGGAGAATTATGGAATATGACATGGTTGCAAATTAAAGAGAAGCTTTCTGCTTTGCCACTATTTAATAATCTTAGGAATGTTACTTGGTGTCATATTTGATCCGATAATTTTCAATTCCTTTTTTTTTTTAGTATCTTCAGCTGAAAAGAGAATTAGTATGCAGCACCAACTAACAGAGATACCAGTGTAACCATGAATTCTGACAGTGAGGCTTGCATCACTGAAGATTAAGAAGGAAAAGGTCTGAATCTTTGTACAAGTTGTCATGTGAAATATGAGTCTTTTACCAAGTCTTGCTAACAGCTGAGATGTCCTGACCTAATTGTGCTAACATTCTGTGACATTCTGTGACTTCAATTCCTTCCAAGTATTGAATTTTCATTACATTTTTGGTTCATTACTTTGTCCTAGATGAATTATCTGTCATGGGCAGTAGCACAGGAAGGAAAAGAGGAAGTATCACTTCATTTTGTAATAGGGTTTACATGGTTACTTTTTTTTGTGGATGTTTTAGTTGTTTTTTTTTTTTTAATTTTACAAGTAATACCACAGTAAGGAGAATTCTGGATTATTTAGATTGCAAAATTGAAGCCTTTTTGACGACCAGGCATTAGAATTAAATGCAGTCATGGTAGTTGTCACTTAGTTTGGACAAGCATGTGGCTGCTTCTTGCAAAACTGATGGAATTCTATTTGGGTTATTTTCATGACTGAGTAAAATCTCTTCTGTGCCTGCACTGGTGGTGTGCAGTGCAGTTCACACCACGTTACAAGCCCTCAAGGACTAACAGAGACTTGGCCAATCTCTCTAGTAAACAGGTCTTAATGTGTCCTGCCCTTGGTTTGTGAAGGTAGGAGGAATCCACCAAAAAAAGGAAGGCCAGAGGGCTCTTGCTAGAAGCTTTCAAAAGTCTGAAAGTCACTCTTTAATATTTCTTTAGTGTTCTGTCAAATTAGTTTGAGCCTTTCCTTTCAGTTTTGGTTTTGGTTTGGTTTTTAGTGATTCAGATTTCTGTGTAAGTGAGTGTAAGTAACAAGTGCAGCAAAACTGGGGTGCTGCTTACATGGAAACTTTGTCTTCTGAGGTGTAGTTAGAGTGAATTTGCAGTAATTTTGTTTTCACTGAGATCATCTCAGTGATTTTGTAAAAATTAGGGGTTTTTTTTACTGAAAAATCATGCAACCTTCCATTTCTGTTTTAAAAACAAAAGTTATAGGAGTTCATCTAATTTTAATGGAGGATATGATTTGGAAAAGTAGCAGTATAGCTGATACCTTTACCTGAATTAAGAAACTTGATTCCCTCAGGTGTCCTCTTGCTCTGCAGTTTTGACTAGAGATAAAGTATTCAGAGACAAATATTTTTCCACTATTTTAAATGCTTGCCCCATGTAAAGTGTGTACTTTGTGCAAGGATAAGTTGAGAAACAAGGAACGTAATCACAAAGTGTTTTGCTACCCCTTGCATTGCATCAGGCAAGACTGTAGTATTCACTATATGAATGTGAAATGAAAAGCTTTGTAAGAATCTTAATAGGAGAATCAAAAAAGTGTCAGATACAGCTTTACTTATAGAAGAGGTTGCTGGGATCTGCCTCCTGTGAAGAAGTCTACTCTCCATATTGCGCATGGGAAGGTAACTCTTGCCTCTGCTAACACCCTGGGCAGTCAGCATCAAGTAGCACCTACCTGTCAGCTGAAATGTTTGCAGTCCATCCTTATGGATGTGTCCCTGCTTTTACTAAAAATAGAGAATTGTGTGTGCTGAGAAAAATAATCTGTCTGAAAATCACGTCAGCTGCTGTATTTGCAGACAACTCCAAGGTCATAGGATCTAAGATTTCTATTAACATATATTGACTACAAGGCACAAGTTATTTCTAAAACCAACCTTGACTAATTTCCATAGCTTTTTAGGTAGAGAGCAATAATGACTAGGCATTGTGACAAATGCATTTAATTGTTGGGATTTTTTTTCTTCCTCTTTAGCCTTTGTTCTTTTGCATATGTCGTTTAAAGAGCTTTGTATTTGGAAAAATGTTTACATGAAAGGTGATGTACTTGTGGTTTGATGATGTAAAATGAGCAATAGAGCTATTGGTAACCATGGTCTGTGGTGTTGGAAGACTCTGTGGAGCAGTGAATGGGAAGGGCGAGCTGATGCAGGAGCTGGTGACCTCAGTGAGGCCTAAGGGAGCAGCCACAGCTAACGTGCAAAACCAGCACTGTCTATCTTTCCACCACTCTGACCTTGGAATTGTATGTCTGACCACAGGGAAGTCTTGGTTTGGTGTCTCAGGCATCAAAGGCACATCACTGTTCACAGAAGGATTCTGCAAAGTCAAAAAATGGATGAGGGTGATTAAAGACAGAGCTAAATATTCCTCTGGTGAAGCTGCTGGAATTACATCAAGGGTAATGTTGGCAGACACTTTTGAGAAGCCTGTTATAAGAAAAAAAGTAGCTAGAGAAGTAGTGCCAAATTCTGCCTGGTCAGTGGGAAGGAAAAATCATTTGGGATTTGTGGCCTTCATTTTCAGACAATCTATATTGCATTAAGCAGCATAATGTCTGCTTGTAACATGAAAGTGCCTGGCTTTTCCAATTCCCAGGCAAGAGTCAGGCAGATGACAACTCATCTCTTACCAAATGGTGTCCCTGAAGCCTTGTGTTGCCTCTGAGAAGGCAGGCTGTGGGACAAAGGCTGGCCTTGCTTGAGCCATCTTGCCAATATCTTGAGGAACCCTGAGCAGCACAATCAAACCAATTCAGGAGGCCAAGGTTGCAACAGAGAAAATTACATTAAATGCTTTCCCAGCAAGATCCCATTTGTAAAACTCTGAACAGCAGTTGGTTACTTAAATGAATGGAAGTTGTGGGTTCTGAAGAAAACAGGACTTCTTTTGTGCCTCTGATTGATCCTTCAAACATGTTTAGTAGATAGTAGATTAATTAAAATGTCCCAAATAAACACCAAAATGGAAGACATGTTAACTTGTTCCTGGAATGAGCAAATGTACTTAGAGGGGAATTTCATCACACTCATACTCTGCCTGTTGCACTGTGAACATGGAGGTGTGAAAGGCAGCTCTCACACCATTGTGACAACCATCACTCCTCTCCAGCTGGTTTTGGTGGGAGAGACATAAAGAGATATTTTTGGGTGGCGTTTTCTTTCCTTAGTTTAAAACCTTTTTGTCTCTAGTCAGCTGATGACTGATTCCAGGTGTGGCATAGATGCAGCATGGGAAGACTCTCATAACTCAGGATGTGTTTGCTCCACCAGTTTTCTGTGTCAATACAAATGTCTGACCTAGTGCATACTTTTTTCTCCAGCGGCCTGCAATTTCTACATCTTTCAGGAGGTTGTCTCCAATTCTGTCATGCTGCCAGTCCTGGGGACTTTTAGCTTTGAAAAATGGGCCTCTCCAACCATTCTTGCAAATCTGGAGTCCAATTTAAAACCACTATGTGCTAGAAGGCCTTTGGCTTGGCTGCTACTTAGCAATTTAGCAGGTCTTTCATATTTGTCTAAATCGTTTAATGAGAAACTGAGAAGCCTAATAGACATGTTTGGAAATTTTAATGTGAGATGATACCAAATACTGAAAAAGAAACTTAAGTATTGCCTTATGGAGTGGTGATTGTAGAGGGAGACTGTACTCAAGAGTTTTCATCTGCTCTGAACCTCTCAGTATTTTATGTGAAGGGAAGTCCATGTGAGGAAGACTTAACTATTGCATAGTGGCTTTAGTTTCACAGCCTGCATTTTCCCAGGTATCACTGTATTCTCCATCTGAAATGACACAGGACTTTTCCAGTATCTCAGTAATTTGGTTTTTTTACTCTCACCAGTCACAATGTTATGTCATGTTCCTGTAGTAACTGCTGGACCGCATTACCTTAGTGTAGCGAGTAGAGTTTGTCCAGTCTGGGTTCACTTTGACTTTGCATGAACACCTTGAGCCTAACACTGGTGAGTTACTGCACCTCACAGGTAATTAGGGGCTGTATGTGCTATCCTCATTTGTGGAAGAAGTGGCCATCACACAAAAGAAGGCAATATGGCACTAATCAGAGTTTGATATCATTCATTTTGTGAGCATTTGGACTTTGTTGCACAGCAAATGCAGGTAATAAAAGCCAGAATCTAAAAAGCAATTTTTTTTTCAAGGCAATAATTCACAACATTTGGTCTTTCGTCAGAAAGAATGAAGTCAAGAAAACAGTAATTACTAGCAAGAGTTGGAAATGCATCCATCATTAAGCATATGCACTGCCAAGGCACAAATTCTCCACTCCTAGAAAAGTTCAGGTTAACCAGACAGGACAATTTTGTATTTTAGTTGCCAGTTTTTTAGCACCCGAATGGTCTGTATACAGTTTGTGAGGGCGTGTGGGAGACCTAATTGGATGACCTAAAATAACACTGGCTCTGTTGAGCCCATTATGAAAACACTTGTTTGTGCTGCTCTATTGGAGAGCAATGTGTTTGTGGCACACTTGCCACACTGGCAATCACACTGGGCTGTCTCATTGCTCACCCTGCATTACTTACAATACATCTAGGTTATCTATTACCAGCAACAATCCCAAATCTCTGTTTTCTGGTGATAGGAAATAAAATGAAAAGACATTTCTAGCATTTGGACAGGTGCTTGAGAAGTGCAGCTGCCTTGAGAGCTCTGAGCAGAAGCTTGAGCTTTAGTATCTGCTGAGTTCAGGACCTGAATTTGCTACTAATTTCAGTGGTTTTGTTTTTGCTGCCACTCAAGTGTGAACTTACAGGTGAGTGTGTTCAGCAGAGACAAATGTAGACTCACCTCGTAGTGTGGGGGCAGTGTGTGTGTGTATGTGGGTGTCCAAGCCCAGACATGGATATTATCCATGGGCCAAAACTTCTCTTCAGATGTTGCAGTTGGGTGAAGCATTTGTGGAGCAATGTGTGGACAATCTGAGGTGGCTAGCTGATACCCATATCCATGAACATCCTGCAAGGCATGCTATGGCCAGGCCAGAGGGCAGCAAGGGGAACAAAACAATGAGTCAGCATGTTTGTTTCTGTCCTTAAGTTCATGTGTTGATAAGCCATGGGCTTAGGTAGCCCTGGAGAAAATGCTGCTTTCTTCTTTTCACTAGTACTGATTGCTTCTCTGCTGTACAAGTGCTGGTAAAGATTCAGGCAGCAGGTGCATGGCGTGTGACTGAGAGATCACAGACCTTCCTTACCAGGCTCATCCATGAGCCTGACTGCTTCCTTTGTTTGGAGTCAATGCTCTTCTGTGCAGCTCTTGGCTTTCTGCAGATGTTGCAATTTGCCTGCAGTTCTGGCTAGTTTCTGTAGGTAAGAATTGGGAGTAATTAAAATACTGAATTGCAACACTGTGGATTTATGGTTAAATTCAGAAAATATAGAGTTTTGGAATTCTGCTATAAAGAATATTCCTTGCCTAGTGGAATGCATCCTTGACGTCTGGCTTTTCCAAACAGTGGTTTTCAGCTTGCTACATTTATTTGATGTTCAGCAGCATAACTGCAGAGTCCTTTTCATGTTACAGAAGCACATACAAGACACAGATCTCTGGAAGCTGTAATTCAAGAAGACTAAGTATATATGGTTTCAGGGGCTTTTCCCCACAAGTTCTTACTCTGTATACCAGGAGTTAGAAGTCCTACGGCAGGATCCCTAACATGAAGAGCAGATGTAAGTCTGGAATTGTCTTTGGATTTAGCTCTGTTTTAGTAAGATATGGAATCTTAAAGCTGAGCTTCAGTGTGTGAGTAGTCAGTGAGGTCGATGGTTAACTTCCATAAACTCCTTCACTCTCAAGAGGGTTTAGATGCCCAGTGGAGTGCTCAGCCTGTTCCTTCAGCAGCTGGTGGGAGCCCATGCAAAGTGTATCACCCTAGGGGACATCTGCCCAGAGCTGCCGGGGTGATTCCCACTTCCACCCCTTTCTACAAAGCTCCAGTGATGGAGCCTGGAGGAGCCTGTCCTGCTCTGCCTGGGGTGACCTGTGCCCGTGTGAGACACAGCGCATCTCAGAAACGAGCTGCAGGGAGTGTGCCAGGGAAGCTGGAGAGGGAACCTCCAGACTTTCTTAAATTGAGAATTTTTTCATTTAATTTCCTTTGTTTTTGTTATAACAGCTGAAAATAAAAAGCACGATAGGAGTGAAAAGTAAAACTTAGACAAATTGCTTCTTGACAGTTCTGTTTTACACACTGTTGTTCTGCAAATGTATCAAAGCTCTTTTCAGCCAAGTGCTTAAAAACTCTCCTATTTAAAGGCAGCTGTTTCAAGTGCCTGCTAAAGTAGGTTTTCAGACTACTGCTTGCTTGCTTACCCAATGGCTCACTACAGGCCTGCTGCAGAAATGTGCATGGAGAGGAAAAGGGAGACTCCCTCTTTAGGTGAAGCTCCTGCAGCAGTAATATTAGAACCCTCAGAAGAAGTGGTTGTTGTCTAGCAGCAGCGGCTTTTAAAGTTCTTAAATTATAACTGACTACAGCATGAGAGCAGTGAAAGTAAAAAGTAAAGAGAAAGAAAGAAAGAATGTCAGAGGCCGAAGAAAATTCATTCTTTTCATTTAGTTAATTTTGGGCTACAGAACTGCATTAAAGATTTGGATGTCACCATTGTTTTAGGTATGTATTTGTGCATGCACACTTCTTTAAAATCCTGATATAGAAACAGAAGAGTTGTGTCCCTGCAAGTGCCATATGTTTATAGCTGAGTTATAAAACTCTTCAAAGCAGGGGTTTATAATGAAAATAGTAACACATCCTTAAGCATGTTGATGCTAACAGGCACTACCATAAAAGGGTTTAAAACAGACATCAGTCTTTTTTTCTGGAAGAGGATATACTGGCTTCTGCCTGAACTGAAGCTTGTAATTTCTGTTCTTCAAACCAATTCAATCTTAAATGGCATCTAAGAAACCCTGGGTGTTGTCTGACACTTCCGTTGGTGCCAGTACGTAGCAAAATAATGTGTTTGATATCCAAAAGCTTTTACAATTGCAATATAGAAATGACAGCCATTTTCAGAATATGTAATTTTCCTGTGTGTGTGATATAGTGCATATTTCTTCCAGCTTCTTCCCTACTTCTTATGTCCTGAAATAAATCCAAATGTGTAGCAACTGTTCTAGTTCTTTGTGTTCCGAGTGCAACCACTACACCTGCTTTTGTTAAAATTCCTCCCATGATAAACTTAGCTTCTAGACATTCATGTGTCTTACTCATTTTCTTACAGATTTAAGTGGGCTTCTGACTGTCTTATAGGCAACAATAGGCATTTAACAGTGGCTGTAGCTAAAACCTTTCACCCACGCTGTTGTGAGCACTTTTGGAGTGGATCCTTCACTTTTGCTAGCAAAGCTGCAGCCAGCTTGGGACTGGAGCAGGGAAACTGTGCAGCATTTCACAGCTGCTCAGGAGCATGAAGCTTCTCTGTCACACTTGAGATGGCAAAGCAGATCTGTAGCCTGGATGAAGTGATGCAGTTCAGACTTGAGCTGTGATCCCAGGGGATAACATACTCACTCTGCAAAGCAGCACAAGCAGCAAACAGCAACGTTAAACACAGGAATGCTGCTATTCTGTTGGACATGGCTGAGCCTGGAGTCACTACCCCACAGTCTTTCCATTATTTTGCATATGTAGAAACAACACATGCTTTTCAGTGGTTGGTTGTTGTGTTTCCTCGTTGTTCCCCATGGAACGCGATGTTCTCTGCCACAGGGTCTCCTGGTCTGTGCCAGCAGCCCACTGCAGCCTGGTGCCCCAAGTGAACTATGTGGGCTGAAACTGTTGACTGCAGGGTGAAAAATATGCCTGAAGAGGCTCAAAGACAAGGCAGGGAGTGTTCATGGTCAGCCTCTGGGGCCACAGGGAAATAAAAAGGGGACCGTGTTGCTTTGGGGTGAGATGCTCAATCAGCTACTGATGGGCAGGAAGATACTGAAGAAATGCTTTCAAAAAGAAAAAAAAGGTAGGTTTAGATTAGATATTAGGAAAAAATTGTGAGGGTAATGAGGCAGTGGAACAGGCTACTCAAGGAAGTTGTGGATGCCCTATCCCTGGAAGTGTTCAAGACCAGAGCAATTTTATTTATTTAAAGGTGGTTTTTTTATTTTATAAATTTAAGGGTGTCCTTCGAGGGACGCTCTATGATCTTCAAGGTCTCCTTCCAAATCCAACCATTTAAAAAAATACTTATAAAAGAAAATCTCAGTGATAGAGAAAATAGAGACTTGTCTGTATGTTCTGAGCTGTGATGTGATCAGTAGTTTTTACAACTGGGGCAATAGAAAACCATCTGATATAAGATGAACTGCTTTCCCCTCTGATGGAGGTGCAGTATCACACATGGAGGTGCAGTATCACACAATTCCTTTTGTATCTTTAGCAAATATCTCCTGCCAAACTCCCAGAAACTTCCTAATTTTCAGCGGGCCCCAGAAGGCTCAGGGGAGGTGGGTACTGAGTCAGTTGATGGGCAGATTGGAGAACAAAGCCATCTTCAGAACCTCAGGCCAAGGACATGAGCCGCAAGCTGGGACAGCGCAGCACAGGGTGAGATGAACTTGGGCACCCTCAGTTCATGACTGTGAACAGCAGCTCTGTCCTTTCAATAAGCCAGACAGGGGCTCAGCTGCAGTACTTCTGGTTATGATTTGGGATCTATGTGCCTGAGGAATGCCTTGGTGCAAATGTTAGGTGACAGCAGTAGTCCGGAGCATAGCCTAGACAGTGTCTGCAAAGCCATCATCTTCCTGAAAGACTGCAGTTCATGCTTGGGGATCTAATACTCTTTCTTCTCCAAAAGGGCACCAGAACATTTAATTCAAAATCCTTTTGCTTCTAAAGACTCGGGGTTTTTTTAGGTTTCCCTCTAACCTGCCTTCCTTCTCCATCAGTCCCAGTGAGAGATGACTTTTCAGGTTAGGGCCCTATTCTTCACTCTAATGCTATCCCAGAGGGGACTTACAACATGTAACTCAGGTGGAAACAAAAAGCAAACTGCAATGTGTCCAGTCTTTACACATGGCTGTACTTTTGTGAAAGGTGGGTGTTTACTTCAGTAAACTTCAGAACTGAAAATAATTATGAGATTTTGTTTTAGACTAAGCACAAATACAGCAGTGGTGTGTTACCCAAATAAATCACTCATTGGAAGCTTCTTCGTGGTTTCCTTTGATAATTAGTAATACCTGAATTGAGGTTGTCAGGTAAATCTTTTTATTACACTGGTGTCTTCTGAAGACCACAGTATGGCCCATGTCTTCTTGAATCACCTATTCCGTCAGAGTAAGTATTGGAATTGGCACAGAAATAAAAACATTTCTCCTATTTAAAACTATATGGCACTTCCCTGGTGGCTCCTTTCCATCCTGAGCCTGTTACCTTTCCAAGGAAGGAGAATGGCTTGTGCTGAGCAGTATATTCTGGCTAATCAGTCTGTGTTTCCATTGCACAAATAGTATCATTGGGGTAGCATATGAACCTCAGATGTAAATTGCAATAACAATTTATGTAGCTTTTGGAAGGAAAAGTAGATTACATGTCTATAATACTTGTGAGTTTGATTACTGTCTTCCTCAGAGCAAAATTGGAGGGATCAGGAGCAGCAGGTTGTTTAACTTTCTGACAAAACTGGAGAAAATCAACTTTATCTGAATAGCATTGCTGTTAGTACTAGGTTTGCTACCCATGCACTTTGGTTCCTCAACAGTGGGACAATGGATGAGCTGGATCCTATTATTAACTTGTCTCAAAGTACCATGTAAAATTAATAAGTATGGAGAAAAAGTGCTTTCAGATCTTGAGAAAATTAAAGAGTGTCAGAGACAACACAGACTTAAATACGTAATGGGAAGTAAGCTGCATGCAGGGATTTCTCTAATAAAGATAATTGAATCTTGAAACGCACAAGGGTCAGGGAGCTTTTGTTTTGATCTTATCTGTTCTGTAGAAACTGCTGTAATGATGGATAAAGTTACAAACCATTGGTGTCCTATTGTGTTTGCAACACAACTCAGGTAATATTGATAGGAATGACCTCTGTCTTGACCACATTCCCTGACTATGGCCCTCTGAGGTCTGTTGTTAACATGCAATTGTGAATTCAGTTTAAACATAGTCTGGGCTCAGTAAAACTAAGTGATGCTTCTGATTTAACTGTACTGAGTGACTAACTGGTCTTCTAAATCCCTTTCCACTAGGATGACATTACAATTGTCTCAAATATGGCCTAGCTGAGTTAATTTCTTCAGATGATTTTGACTACTGTTTTCCTCCTGCGTGCCTTTCCAGAAAAAAAACAAGTTTAAGTTCTTTCCTAAACTATGGCAATTTGTATGCTGCTCTCAGTTCATAGCAGAACTGACTGTGGAAAATAACTGCTATTGAGCAGCATTTTCTGAAAAGACAAAAAAATTGCCATGGTTTGCTTTGTAGAGACTTTTTAACTAGCATAATTTAATCAGGTGTTTTGTTTTGTTTTTCTAGGATAGCCCTCTGTAATCTACAGGACACAGCAGAGGGCAGCCAGTCAGGGCAGGTTTAAGCTTTGGGAATTTCCCCGGCTTGAGTGCTGACAGGAATCTTCCAGTTGACAGCAAGATTGAGACATGAGAGAAGCACCTCGATATGGCTTCTAAAGAGGTTGGCTGGAATGGAAATTTTCCTTCATACTGCACTCTTTTGGCAAATTTCTTACAGGTAAAGCAAATTTATTACACATTATATTCAGTACCAAATATGGCATTGTAAACCAGAAACCTGGGGCAACTGAGGAATCTTGTCTGTTCACTCAAAATGTTTTAAAGTCTGTTGACCTGAAACATGTATGGTCATTCCTGATTCAAAAGTTTTCCAGTTGAAGTCATGTGCAAAAGATACTGTTCCAAACAGTCACCCACACAGGAGCCTCTACTTTTCCCAAAGAGCGCTCCAAGTCTCTCCTGAGGAAGCAGAGACTGCCCTTAGTGATGACTTCTGAGCCAGGTGGTGGCAGATTGGAGGATGCTGTAGGTTATTTTAAGCCCTTTTTGCTGAAGTATAATCAGTCCCTAGGTGATCCTTCAACAGTACCTTTTTTTAAGATACAGAACCATCAGTGTGACCTTCAGCTCATAGGAGTTCCCAGGATGAGACAAAGGGGTGTCTCTGTCACTTGGGGGAGTTATGCTCACCCATACATGGCCCTACAGCCAAGATTTTACAGGGAAAGGAGGCTGATTGCACCCAAGAGATTCCTCCCACAGCAGGAAGTC
Organism: Loriotus luctuosus; assembly: GCA_035582745.1. Taxonomy (NCBI): domain Eukaryota; kingdom Metazoa; phylum Chordata; class Aves; order Passeriformes; family Thraupidae; genus Loriotus; species Loriotus luctuosus. The sequence continues at coordinate 54,390,897 of JAWWEY010000130.1, read as the reverse complement.
TACTGAAGAGCCACGTCCAAAGACCCCTAGGCTGTGTACTGGGACAGTGTGTAGTTTTGCTTTCTTACACTGATTCGGGAGTGGTGTGAACTGTGCTCAGAAAGGCCAAAGTCAACACAGGCTGCTGAAACTTGTGTTAGGACTGGGGCAGCCTTAGTGGCTCATTTTTGCATCACAGCCTCCATCGAGTGCAAGAGAATTAATAGCTTCTCTCTTTGATTATATTGATGTATGTCTCCAGCTATTCCAACCAGTCCTACCCAAAATGCAAGGAGCTCCTCCACTCATGTTCTTTTAATATGCAGCATGAGCAAAAATATTTCATTTATAATTGCCACAAACATAGCTTGCAACTTTTTGAATGTTTGAATATTTGCACTAGCTTTATTTAGCTTGGGAAACAAGGCAGAAATCACAGTCTTCAGCACAAACTACCAACAAAGTGGTCTTGCTCCATATTTACTCACATGATTACTTGGGTGCCTAAGTTCAACAGAACAATGAATAATTATTTCCATATAATGTTTCCCTTATTTTCAAATAGTTTTGTACACTCAAATGGGAAAGCAAAACCACTACATTCACAGTTAGAGTAAATGAGCAGAATACAGTGTGTGTGACACTGAAACAGACTGATATTCATGCATGAAATCTGAGATTCATGGTCATTGTGCAGGACACATGCAGAAAACCAGACCAAATGCAGCAACTGGAGTCACTGGAGAGCTGCATAGGAATTTGGAGTGGGGAAAAAAAGTAAACAATGTGTATTATTATTCATTTGTCATTTGCAGTTGAGGAAATGGAATACCTCTGACACATCTGAAGATGTTCATTATTTATATGAAGAAGTGAAAGAACTATGAAGCCAAATAGTAATATAAACCCATGGGGATGCGTTGCTACAGTCTTTTACATAGCATTAGAGCCACTATAAACAGTCTTACTAAGATAAAAATCCTGGCAAATATTTGGCGTTAAATGCTTGAGATATAAAACTCTTCATTCTTTGAAGTCAAGAGATGTTAGTCTTGTCCAGCATCATAATACTAAGAACTTCTACCTTTATTTGAAAGCCATTCCAATTCGCTTTCACTCTATACCCATCCTCTTTTTGCTGGAGATACCCTAGAAGATAAAGTAGTGTTAGCCTCAGCACCTCAGCTTTGTGGACCTGTTGTTGCAGCATGAGAGGCCCTTGAATTTGCAGTAGGCATTGTGAGGTTTGCTTTTGACTTGGGAGAATACTGTCATCAGTTCACTTTCAGTAGCCACTACAAAGACAAGTATTCCACAGAAACTGGCCAGATGGAACAAAGTACTCAATAGCTTAAAGAAATAGTTGTTACCTATATTCAGTAGTCATTGTAGAAATGTAGAGAGCCTATTTGAGTGGTTTTTTTCCAAATATTACCTATTAACTTCATTTCTGCATGCAAGCCTAAATAAGCAAACGTGTACCTTCCTGAACTGGGAATGGCAAATACTCCTGAAAGGCAGCATCACTTCAACAAATTGTGAGTATGCAGCTATTCATGCCTGGACTTGATCCTGTTCAACCTGACATTCATGGCATGAACACTCACTGTTTGCTTCCTCCAGCTGCATTGCAGGTTACTTCCTTTGCTTTGTAGACCAGGAATTCCATGCATTAGAGCACGGATGGAAAAATAGGATGAGGGTTTAGAGAAAACTAAACCAAGAATTCACCTGTCACGGGTCTAAACTGCAGGAAGCACATGCTCTGCAAGTATGCTTGCTATGGCTTTCTAAATAGCACTCAAGCCACTGAGAATAGCTGGGGTCAGACAAAAGTGGTGTCACTGGACCGGCAGTTTGGGGCTGTGTGTTATGTAACTACTCCAAAATTCAGTTCAGTCAAGAAAGTGCACACAGCAAGTAATATGGAATAGTGCTGTGAGGAACCACATGTCAGTGTGACCAGGGTTAAACTCAGGTTTTGTGGTTTTTTTCATCCTCTTGCAGTTTTAACACAAAGTTACTTTATCTTTTAAATGTTTCTTTCTTGACAAGCACATGTCATTATTAATATTAGACCTTGCCATGGTACCCATCATTATTTTTCTCCCTATACCAGATGATTTTAGCAGCTAGCTAGCTTCAAGAATGAGGGTGTACACTTCACCTGGCTTTAGACACTAACA
>JAWWEY010000130.1:54347636-54359073 GCA_035582745.1 Loriotus luctuosus | reverse complement strand
TTGGTGTATAACTGTAGGTTAGGCATCTCCATCCTTTTTTTTTTTCATAAAGGGAAACATAAGCAACAAGGGCAGAGATAATCTGGTGGTCAAACTGTGGTCAGCCTGGAGGTGGGAGGCAACCTGTGGGTGGTTGATTGGCTGCTCCTCCATGCCTGCAGGTCAGAGACCCTGAACCCCCATTGCATTTTTCTTGGTGGGGCTCAGCAATTGAGGGAGCATGGCTTACTAGACAGTCTGCAGTAAAACTCTGCTTACTCTCTTTATAGCCATGCTGATGACCTGGCTCCCATCCTTACTTGGTGTCACCTCCTCAAGAAGTTTCTTCCACAGATGCACAAGACAGAGATGTGTACAAGGAAAAGTACAGCCTTTTATGGGCATTGTGCTTCACTAACTCCAGAACTGAACACACTCAATTTAAAGACCTTAAATTGGATCTAATTTAAGTTTTAGATTAGATGTTTGAGACCCTTAACTGATGGAGTTCGTGCAAACCAGTACTCATCACACAGCAGGTAATACATAGTACTGAGGTGTTCAGACCAGCTGGTAGAAGGAAAAAAGCTGAGTGTCCCCACAATGGTTTATATAAAAGACAAGGGGCTTGGATCCTTTTACAAATTTCCAGAGAGGTTTTGCTGGAAATCAGGTTTTCTAGGTCTGATGGGTATCACCTTCCTAGACACTCTTCTCAGCCTCTGCTTGCTTTGATAAGATTAGAAGGAAGAATATCCATAAAATACTTTAAGACACAAAACACTAAGAACAGCTATGGTTTGGGAAGTTCGAATTTTAAAATGTTTTATAATTACTATATCCGTCTGCAAGATCAGTAGTCCTTACTTTTATAAAGAGAAGAGTCCTTACTTTTATAAAGTCCTTAGCTTTTATAAAGAGAAACATTACTACTCATCCCTGAAGGCTTGCATGCAACACCGTACAGAAATATGTTTTTGATGGAACTGACAACACTTCTGTATGTTTATTTTGTTAAGAAAGTCCTCAAATGAGTTACAGGTATTTAACTTGTACCTATAAATTCAGCAGTGCAAGGTGCATGAGAGTGAGTAAGTTTTCTACTGGTTCAGTGTCCTCATGTTCATGAAAGATGAATGGTGTATGTACCAGCTCTGTTAACCTATTTCAGCTCTATGCAACATAAAATGATACCTTTAGCCTCAACAGAACAAATTTGTAGAGGGATGGCTAGTAAATAAATGGCTAGTAAATGAAATGTTTTTGGGTTTCCAAAAAAGCTTGCTACCACCCACTGCAAGAGTGTGTTAGGAAGTCAAAATCATTGCCAGGAAAAGACAATGTTCTATCATAGTTTGGAAACTGTCAAAGACAGAGATGAAGAAAGAGAGAGTAATTTCCCACATGGAAGGAGTGGAAAGGTGATGATACTATGACTGGTATTATCACATGACTTTTTGGGTTTTCTTCTATGTACAGTAAGAATCATTTTGAGCCCTCCTTTGGCAGAGATAAAATGTTGATCAAAGTGATCTCAGATATTTTTGCAGAAAATTACTGAGTTGATTTCCACTGATATTCTGAAAGGTCTATTTTTTTGGGTTGTGTTTTTGTAGTGTGTTTGTTTGTTTTTGACAATTCCAGTATTTGGTGAAGGTCTATCATTGTATAAATTGGGCTAGAGGTAGAAGGAGGAACTTGAATGTCAGATTTAATTTCTTCCTTCACAGTTCTGTCCTTTTTCATTTTGTCACTGAAAATGGATGAAGAAAAAAAGGTGTATTTCCAACTAAAAGTTATTTTAAAAAACCAAAACTGCAGGTTCTGCATGTACAAATCACAGATAATAACCAGGCAGGGGAAGGAACAGCTCTGCTGACCTGATTCCCCTCTTGTCTGCCAAGGGCAGGGCTAAGGCTTTCCAGGCCATCGTGTACCACCACTGGTCAAACACCAACTTGCAGGGGAACCTGCAGCCGGGAAGGGGGCTGGGGCTGCCTTCCAGCCTAGAAGGGGACTGGGGCTGCTTTCTGTCAGTGGAAGAGCAGGGTAGGGTGGGAAAGGGAGCTGCTCTCCTGTTCCCTCCTTCTGGAGTTGCACCATGCTGCTGGGCCTTGCTTCCCCTGCTCCCAAACTCCATCCCTCAGGGGACACGAGGTCTGCAGAGGGAGCAGTCAGCGCCTCAGCACTGCCCTTGCAGTGGGGAATGGCCCCTGTGACTCACCAAGGGTCTCACATGAGACACGGGCCTGGGCTTCCTTGGGTGCACAGGACAGCACTGGGGAGATCTCTGGGGAGCAGTTCCAAGTTCTGAGTTCTGAGTAAGTAAGTAAGAAGTTCTGAGTTTCTAACTAAGGAGTTCTGAGGAAACAGCTCAGACAACCTGGCATTAGAAGTGAAGTAATAATTTAAAATTATTAATATACTGATGATTTTAATCTCTTTCTAATTACAAATTGTGTATAAACAAGATCCAGTTTATCAAATATTCTCTTTTGAAACACCAAACTACTGTGAATAATTAATGAGGTACAACTTGTTCTTGTGTTGTTTTAGATATTTGTACTCAAAATACGAGTTGTTTTGATTGAGCACATGTGCCATGCGGTGCAGCTCTGTCATGCCCGTGCATGACCCCACACCCAGCACTGAGGCCTGCAGCAAGAATGCTGATGGCAGTGGGCTCAGGGTGCCTCCTGGAGGATTTCCTTCCAGCTTGTCCTCGGGAGTTTAGCACCTTTCCTGCATGTACCCAATGAAAAACACAGAGGGGATGGAAGCAAGCCCAGCAGTCATGACCAAGTCACAGCAGAATTATAAAAGCCTGTCCTTGATGTACAAGCTGGGGACACATGTAGTGTTGTGGTAGGGTGTGTTCTGGTTCTTTGTGGGAATATTAAAACGCTTTTACAATGCAAGGTAAATCCAGCTCAAATCACACTCATGCCTCCTTTAAAAATGTTTAATCACAGTGTTTTGTACAGCTGCTGAAACCAAGCAGATCTGTCTCTCCATCCCCTTTCTACTTCTTCAAAGGTCCTTTTGGAACTTCTGGTTCCTTACCATAACTGGGGAGCCTGCAGGAATAGTGATAATAACTCAGCCTGTCCCCTGAGCATCTGAAGTTGGACTTCATCATGACATGTGGAGATATTTAACTTTCCTCGTAATCTCTTATCCAAGGCAGATATTTTTCTCCTTTTTAATGCTAATGTCATTTGTACTATGTACCTGCTCACAACTATTATTTTTGTAAAGATTTCCCAGACGTCTGAAGTTGTATCACAAATACTGTTCTCTTAGTTTCTCATGCTGGACCTATTTCACTCCTATAAATGAGAAAAAGTTTACCAGAGCAGGACTTTGAACTTGACAAACAGCTAGAGATTGTGCAAATCATCAGGTCATCGTGTCTTTCCTAGATTCTGAGGAAAATAATACCATACCTCTTTCACTGTCATTCTGTCTGAAAGAGGGAAAAATCACTGCTCTTTGCACAATTAACACAGAATGGAGGAAGGGCATTGGACAGGATAATCCTAGAAAAGTTAAGCTAAATAAAAATGTGTCTGCATATGTCTGTAATAGCAAATCATATGGCGAGTAAGGGAGATTTTTCAGAAATCCTTGCTGTAACTGGGTTTCTCAACTGCAGGGTGAATCAGCCTCAAGACATTTTTCTTCCCTAGAGTTAGGGGAAGAATAGACATAGAATTACATCTTGTGGGCTGTAGTACCATGTCCTCCATATGCTGCAGTGGAACATGTGAAATGGGACACATTCTTCTGGGTTCCATATGTGTGCCTATCTTGATTCATTGCACCATGTGAGGATGAGGACTTGTCCAAACCAGGGGCTGAAGGAGTGATTTTTCTGGTGAACATCATTAGACTGTCCAGAATGGATAAAGAATGCCAAACTGGGAAAGACTCCCAGGCCAGCAATTCCAGTTATTCCATGCAACGATATTGTAGAGCTTGTTTGTACCCCTGCAGAAGGATTAGGTGTGGTATTTGCTCCTGCAGTGCGTGCTACATGGCTGTGGTTATTTCAAACATTCCCCCTGATTTGCAGATAAGAGGTACACACTTCCGCACTTGGGAGTGTAAGCTTGCTGTATAAATCCACACAACTTCAAAACAAACAACTAATGTTCAGAGGTACGCTGTTTCTTCAGTGCCACAGATGTAATATCACTCAAAATTAAATGTATAACTGTTAGGCCCCCTGTTTAAAAACATTGGTCCTAGTCACCCTTCAGTTCAGATGATGAATCTGCCAAAAGCCACGGGAACAGTTATGAAAAGAGCTGAGAATAGAAAAGAGCCTCCTGACTTGGTGTCTGATTCACCCACTTTGGTCTGGTGTTATGTAAAGAAGCCAAGCGAGCTGTTGGTGCCTTAGTTAGCATTCTGTGGCTCCAGGCTGCACTGATCTCATTTAGGGTAGCACAGAAATTCCTGTGTTTTTGGCCTCAGCATATGGATTTGCAAGAGTGAAATAGAACGATGTTCTGAGGAAAAAAAGGCAATTATTTTTTTTCTTTCAGTATCTTCTTTAATCTCTCATCTCTTTTGCTGACTTCTAAAAGCTACTGATAGTCTCTGCTATGACCTAAACCTCTGATGACTACACAGTTTGAGCAAGAACCAAATGGTTTGAGGTCTATGTTTTTTAGATTTCAATTGATTTTCCCCACAATCTGATTAAAACAAGTTGCTGTCACAGTCTTAGATGAGGGTTTTGCCACATTATTATCATTCTCTCCAGTATACCTTATACCTTTGTCTAGAAGCTTCTGTACTTAAGTTTGCCAGCATACACAATAAAGTAAGTACTCAATTTAACAATGCTTTCCCAGGTGCTATTGATCTGTTACAAAGAAATTGGTTTTTGCTTCAAAGGATACTGCTGCTTACCTTCAATGAGAAACTAATTTCAACCTAATAACTAAAATTTGCATGTATAGTACATACTGCAATTAGAGTACTCAATATTGTTAAAGGAAAGAGACTTTTGGGTCTGGAGTTCGCGAATACTTTGAAGGAGGCAGAAAGAGATGTCTTAATCCTGATTTCCTTGGGGAAAACTGTTGGAAGAAGGAGCATGGAGAAAGGGATTTTCTAATAAAATGAGTGGAATAGGAGAAGATGGCCAAAGTCTGTCTTTGGAAGGGATGTTCCATGAGGCTGATGTCATATGTGAATAACTCTTTTATACTAAAATGTTTTCTGCTGGAAAATCAAGCCTAACAGGCTTGCCTCATTTCAAACTCTTTACAGATAAAATGACAAAAAATTCTTCAGACTTGTGTCCAGGATATTTTCAGACTGCTGTTTCTGAGCATCTCTGCACATCAGCTGCCATGCAAGGAGCAGTCAAACTTTCACTCTCCACTGTTCAAGTGGCAGGAACTCTGTAACAGAACTGCAACCAAGAAAAAAAATGGCATGTCTAATATTTTTGTTTGACTTGTCTTCAAAGGTAACATTTAAGAAGAAATTGAAAGAACATTTTATCTCAACTTCATTCCATATAATTTTACTTAGATAAGATAGAAATTATTTAATTTTTGAGAGGGGACAGATTTCCCTCTGGGTTTGACTTTTCCTTTGTATTGTCTTTCACATGGCACACCTACTCACAGCCTTGCTGAGGGCTTGAATTCCAGCTGCTTCTTATTTTCCGGTGAAAAACTGTCCTACAGGAACATTTTTGACAAATGGTGTTTAAACAGTAAAATTTAAACTCATTATTGAATGAAGAAGGAAGATGCTCTCTGTGCCAGTTTCTAACTATAGCAGGAAAACTTCAGTTTGCATGACTGTTTTTAACCTTTAGCCTTGCCATGAGACTGTTAGAGCAACACAGCTGGCAAGAAAAGCAACATAAAAGGTACTGTCTCCTACCCATGGAGCTAACACTTGGGAAATTATTTTTTGGGTAATATTCAGTACAGCTTGCAACTTGCTTTCTGACCAGCAGTTATCAGATTTAACAGTAAAGTATTAAAGATGTCACTTTTGGGGAGATCCAGAGTGACCCAGTTGTCAGTAATTGAGCATGAAGCTTTGAGAAAGGGGAAAAACATTACTGCAGGGTGAAACCAGCTGTGCCTGGGCGTGTTTCCAGGTGCTGAGAAGGGATCCTGTGCACAACAGAATTCTCACTGTGGGCCCAGCACAGGGCAGTGGCATTCAGCACTGTTCAGGGAACATTACCTGCAGGTGGTTTGCAGGTGTCACCCACTTTTGGTGCATCAGAGTGTTTGCTCAGATGTGCGCTGTGGTAAGACCCTTGGCCTCCTTGCCAGGGCTGATCCCTGACATGAGCCCTTTCAAGAAACTCACAGAAGCAGCAGGGCTGTGAACCCTTTCTGCAGTGCACACGTAAGACAAATAAGAGACAGATCAGGACAAAGAGAAATAATTTTGGGAGAAGAGGATAAGGGTCTTTGAAGACCATCACCTTTGTCAGAAGCATGTTTCATATCAAAGGTTTTAAGTTCATCAACCACACATCTGTTTCAGGTTACACGTGCTCCCAAGTTGGCAGTGTTGCTTTCTCTTTTTGTGCTGTGTCCTTAGAATGGCTCATCCATCTACTGCATGGAAAACTGTTTTGCCAGATTGATATCACCTCATACCTCTGACCTCACAGGAATTTATGCAACACTTCTTTCTAAAAGCTTTAAAAAAAAAATGAGGAATGAAAATCATTATGAGATTCCATTTCTAATTACAGAAGAAAGCAGTCTGTGCAATGCTTGTTGCAGAGGACTTCTTTAAGTTGCACAGGACTTCTTTAATTTGCAGAAGACTTCTTTAAGTGAGGCAACGTCAGCACCTTAAAAATTGTTAACATAGAACTGATACAAGGCCTGTTTAAGCTAGTGGGAGATCTTAATTTTTAAAAAGGTCACTGAGAGGTCACAGGCGGAAGTTACTCAATAACTGTACCAGAAAGATGGGAATGAGAAGGATATATTCCTGAAGAGAGAGATGCATGGAAGTCTGCTTCAGAGCACCAAAACATTCAGAATAAGAGTCTCATGTTCAAAGCACAAGAAGCAACAGATCAGAGAGAATGGAGTGGGGCAGCTGCAGAAAGAGAGCTCAGTTGTGGTGCTTCAGTGAGATAGGGAAGTCTTGCTGTACCTAGCCTGGGGTCATCCATCACCTCCTTTCCCTAAAAGGGCCAATGAGACCAACAAAGGGCTGTGATTAGCAGTCAGTGCTTTTCATATTCCCCCCAAATTCCCTCTAACCTCATTGAATTCTGTAAGTGAGCTGGACCCAGAGGAAGTGGGGAAAACAGAACTCCTGGTAGCCTGCTGTTCCAGAATCTCCTGGTTTTCACAGGATGAACCAGTAGTCCATGCTCATGCCCTCTACATGTGACACCTTCACCCGAACATTGCTGCCCAACTGTAAATCTCATGGCTTAGAGCATTTTAAGGATGGACTCACTCCAACATGAGTCAAAAAGACATGGCTTCATATCCCAAATGCCCAGATGAGATAACTTTTCTGCAAATCATTCCTTCACATATGTCCTCCTCCTTGACTCATTTCCTTGTGTTGTAAGTAGGATGAAACTAAGATCATCAGGAAATTTTACAGTTTGTGTCCTGTGCACTGACAAAATTATACTTTTTAATGGGTTCAGTCTTCCTTCACAGCAGGGTTAGTAGTAAAAAAATCACCTGTATCACTAATTATATACAAATTTTTAGTTTATATCAGTTTATTTAGAGCAGGATGCTGGATCTCAAATTCTCCCAGCCTGAAGAAAGTGGGTTTGCAGCTATTAGGACAGCTGTGCCTAGAGCCTGTTTACTCATGCATGAGGGAGTATGACTCTCTCATCTTAAGGAATATGAGGAGGAAGAGGAGGGGGAAGGGGGATTTGATAGCTCTGTGCCAAGTCTTCAGGCAGGAGTAATTCAGCAAAGGGCTGATAGTGATGTTTTGGGTTTTTTTTCACAGGGAGGTGGAAGCTTCTTGGTCACCTAAGCCAAAATAGTGAGGCTTCATCCAGTTAAGGTGGTATCTACCTCTTTAATAGGACTGTGACTCAGAGCAGTTGATAATGATGGCTGCTTCTTTCTGACTATAGAACTACAATCCTTATCAAAGGCATAAATTACTATTATTTTCTTACCAGATTGAACATCTTTCTTAAATATATGAAAGAAAAATTGTAGGTTGTCTAGCGAATTTTCTTCTTGGAAAAACTGCCTATTCTTAGTATACAAGTTCAATGAAAGTTCAGAAGTTTATCAGTACAAAGACTCTAGCCTAAAAATTTATCTGCCAGCTTCTCAGCTCATATTTCGATACTTTGAAATAAGAGATATTTTTATACTGCCTTCATGCAAAAGTAATCAAACATCACATTTCACAGGCATATCACGATATCTATTGATTATAATCAAACAACAGATAGTGTTAGTATTGGAGAGCTCCCGTGTAACTCAATTTGTCCATCAGCAAAGCAAGCTGATACTGACTGCCACAGGACATTTTCCTCAGCCAATATAATTCCAACAGGTTTCATCCTACGAAGAATTGACACGAGGCAATGCTCATGAACAATGAGTTTGAAGTTGAGTTTTTTCAGGCAAATCAGATGTTTTCACACTTCCTGAGCTCAGTGACCCACACTCAGAGAGAGATAAAACAGCTATTGGTTGTAGTCCCAGCGCTATTGGTAGTATTGTTAACAGCCTGCTCTGGAAAATGTGAGGGAGCAGCAAAAAGCAAAGTCAGAGGGCAGGCAAAAGCAAGGTATCTATCTCTATGAAATATTATTTACCTGGGGTAAAATAAGAGTTCAAAACAACGGACGTCCCAGGCTGTTCTTAGTTCTTGGAAACTGTTGAAAAAAATTAACACAGGTTTTAAAGTATTGGTGCATAGAAGGAAGCATAGATTTGCCAAGAGTAAGCAATGTCTGTTAGTCTTACTCCACTTGATGAAGAGTTTTCAGGCAGAGAAACAGGAATAACTCAGTATTTTTATGTTGGGGGGATTTTCATGCCAGTTTGTATGACTTTTTTCTGGCATGACTAAGTAAGAATGACCCAGTTGAGGCAACCCTTAAAATGGGGGCAATATTATCTGAGTGAGAAGAAAGAGCCAGGAAGTACTACTAAAACAAATTTTGGATTATGAGACTCCTCAGGAGTGAATCCTTGGTCCAGTTCTCTTCAATATTTTCAATAACAAACTACAGGGGGGAAAATGAAGTATGTTTAATTGATTTGCTGAAAGCATCTCATTAGAACAGGTAACTTGGAAAATAAAGATAAAATTGAGTGTTATCCTGACAGCTGGGGATGGTGCTTTGAAAAAAGTAGAATGTCAACGTGAAATGCAAGGTACTATTCTTTGGAAGGCTTCATCAACTCCTTCTGGACAGAATGTCCAGCACACAGCTGGGCAGACACATCATGTGTTGGGAGAGCAGCTGGTTCAAGGGTCAGGCACCAGGGGTTACAGTGAATGGGGTGACATCAGGTGGCCTGTCACCCAGGGGCGTTCCACGGGGCTCCACCTTAGGCTCTGTGGCCTTAACCATCTTCATTAAAAGAGCGAGTCAAAAAGACTGAGCATAAGGAAGGTTGTCCCAGAACAGGATGCATGCCTGTGCATCCTGCACACACCCCATGGGCTGCTGGCTGGTGGAGTTGTGTAAGAGAGAAGGAAGATGTGAAATAATGCCACCAGCTACTTCATTAAAAAAAAAAAAATGGACAGAATTTCCATTTGAAGCCTAATTTTATTCCTTCCTACCCTAGCCTTATTGACATCAACCTTGGCAGTTTTTTTGAAGGCAAGTCTAACCTATTGACGCAATCTGTAAAAAATCCAACAAAATATTCTGAACTGAACTTCCCTTAAAAAAGTAGATTACATTGAAAGCCATACCTAGAAAAGACTTAAAACTTTTATTGGATGAAACACTGTCGTGTTGTGCTTCTTGAGCTGTGATTTAATATCTGGGACCAAAATTTATTTGATTATACAAGCTGCTTTGGTTTTTTGTTTGTGTGTTGATGGGGGTTTTTTTTGTTGCTGTTATTGTTGTTGCTTTCTGAGAAAAATATTGATATGAGGAGGGTGATATTAGATGTTGTTCAGGAAAACTGCTCTTGCAGAAACAAATTTCAGAGTGGAAGTTTTTCAGTCTAGAGGGACATCTGTAGCTCTGGAAGTTGTTTCTAAACTCTCTCAAGATGCTTTTTGACAGCTCATGTAAAAAACCACCTTTTATCAAGACAGATGTTTTGGAGTGAACTCAGCAGAATCATGTTGCTACAGACTTTGGGTGAGTGAGAGGCATGTGGCTTGCATTTTTCTCTGACTCATGTCAACAAAATGATGTTAATGTGCTGGTGGTAGGTTGCTCCCCTGAATGGAGTGTGAATTATGCTACTTTCCATATGGCCCCCTGTAGAGAAAGCCCTTCAAAAACAATTATGAATGAAAAAGAAATTAATTTAAAAATAAGGTTCTTTGTTTTGAAGCATGGTAACTTGGATCACCTTCTAGACTAATACCAGAATTTACCATTTCCCAGAAATGTAGACAAAATAGACATCATTACTTGGTTCAGCACTTGTATATGGTGTAATAAACACTGTCATTCAGTGTGGAAAAAAGTCAGTTCTTTTTTGCCATATGCAGTAACATGGAACAACATTATGTAGCAAGTTTATTGCCTCTGACCTCATGCTTCCTAAATGGCATCAATAAATCCTGAAGATGCCTGTGACATATTTTCGGTATCTCAGATTACACTTTTCTAGAGTTTAGGGAATGCCTGACCAGGACTGAATTTCTCTGGCACATCATCTTTTTTTCCAGAACGTATTGTTCTTGGATCTATCCCAAAACATACACAGGGATGGTCTGATGTTGACAGTCTTTTCCTTGGCCAATTCAACTTTTGATTTGAATGCAAACTTAGTAATGTCATCATCTAAGATTGTTTACTGTTCATCCCTGAAGAAAAAGTAAAAAATATTCTAGAAAATTCCAATCAATTCTAGTAGAGTTAGACAATGTTAAACCAACCTATTTGTTTTGGATACTTCTTTGTCTTTTCTATTTATTGTTATTCAGATCTTTCACAAAATGGCAAAACACACTTGAGAATACCACTTTTCTGTGTTCCCAGTTCATACCATATCCTGAATGCCCTGTCCTGTTATTCTTGAAGATACTGAAAAACTTGATTTGAATATGGGCAGAAAATTACCCCAAGTGGAAGGTTTTTATAGTTGGAAATCACTTATTTTTTAAAAGGCTTAGTCCTGTAAATTATTGAATGTTGACAAGCAAGGCCTGATGATATTCAGTTTCCACTGAGGGGCTGAGAACACTTAGTAACTTGTAGTACTCAATCAAAATTAGCAGAGAGAAATAATTTCAAGTAAAGTTCAAAATACAA
>JAWWEY010000130.1:54334316-54347536 GCA_035582745.1 Loriotus luctuosus | reverse complement strand
AAATACAAAGTAATACCTTCTCTGGCATCTCTATTATTTTATCACTGTATAAAACCTGAACGCTGGGTGGAAATTATACCTTTTCAGATATATCAACTTTTTTGCAAAGTTTAGACACATTCTTACACTGTGAAATATTTGCCGCATTCTGTTCATGCTTGTAAGGTCGTGACTAAGATAAATAGATTTTAGAGAAACATCAGAGTGGGAGTATGTGGGAGGAATTTAATTCATATTTTTAGCAGAGAGAATTTTAAAATCTTGTTGGATTTTGTGCTCGATTCCATCAGAAGTGGATATGACAATGGATCCTGTAGAACATACATCCTTATAGAACAGCACAATTAGAATTGGTATGAAATGGAATACATCATGGAAAGCTAGTGACTAACATCTGAGGAAAACAATTTTAAATCCTGACATTTAGAAGCATGGCAAATGGATGCTGATGGCAACAAGATTTTAAATAACTTTGAAAGGGTGTAAGACTTGGCCCAGTTTCTCTCTGAGCTAGTGACAGGACGCCCAGTGCATGTTAATGAGAACTGGATGAAACACCAGATCCTGAAGGTTTTATCTGGCGCACCGTGAGTCCCCACTGTGGCACGGCTCTGCCAGAACCATGTCCCGTGCTGTTACTTCAGGATACTGCCACTCCTACTCCCACTGACCTCTGCCTGGTTGCTTCAGAGACCTGTGGGTGAGCCAAAGCAAGACTATTTTATGTGTATTTCTGCTGCAGTGATAGATTTACTTTGAGGAAGGTGACAATCATATTTGGAAGGCACAAATGAGATTTCCACAGGATAGACGATGGTAAGTAATACCTTCTCACTGTGAGTGAGAATGGACCAGGAGGAAACAGAGCATCCAGCTGATGCATTTAGGTCTTTGTCCAATTTGTTTGAGTGATATAGGTATAATCTGATCCAAAGACAAGCACATCTCTTGGTAAGATAGGAAAGACTACAAGCCTATGAATAAATATTTGAAGGGTGAGCTCTTGAGGGACAGCAAGGGATGAATAGAGAACCTGTACAGCCTTATGCAGGAGTCAAGGAGAGGAGTCAAGAAGTCCAAGGGTAGGGAAGGCTGGAGAGGTTATCAACAGGCATGGAAATCAAAAAGTATGAGAGAGTCTGGCAGAAAACATTTGGAGGTTTATGTAACACTATCCTCTGTTGTTTACATCCTGTTGTAAAAGAGTAAAGCTGAATTTGGGACATGACTGTAATGTTTAGTTGATTGAGTATTGTAGCTACAAGACAGTGACTTTACTGGAGAATGAACACAGGAAGAAAGCTGATATTCCAGACTAAATAACTACCTAAATCACAAAACCAATTGAAACAGGCCTGCAAATAAATGACACTTTTTAAACATGTGATCAGTTTTGCCATGACAAGATGTTTCCTGACCCTTTAAATTGTATTAATTGGGTTCCTTAGGAGTCTTTGGGACAAAAACCTCAGAGCTTGACACAGACTCAAAATGCATATTTTTTCCATGGCTGCTGGTAGGATGCTCTACAAACGAAACCCCATGGGCAATGTGTTGCATATTCATTTTATTTCTCAGTTGGGCTGTGCCACTGACCTTTCTCTTCCCTCCCATGTGCTCAATAACACTTCCAGCATTCCTCAGCCTGGGACTTTGCCTCAACTGCTGTTGCAAAGTAGATGCTTGAGATGATCCTTTGCAGCCAACTTGAGAGGTCGAGGTGCTCTTGGGATGAAGGCAATTACTCCATGCCCAGGAGCTGACTGTGCCACTCACTCCTAGAGCAGTCTGTGCACTGGGACCCCTTGATGGCTAGCATGGCTTGGGCACTGCTGTTTGCACTGGAAAGCTGAGACAAGGAAGGGTGTCCTGCAGCACCTTAGTGCTGAGGTGACTTTCCAAGCATGATGCTCAGTCCTGCTCTTCCATCAGGCGTGATCAGAGAAAGCAGTGTTGTCATGTTGGTTTGTAGACATAATGCATCTATTTGAGAAGCAAAAGAATGGTTTGTTGTTTAGTGCTAGTAATGTGACACTTCCAAGTCCTGCTCAGAAGCTGCTGCTAAAGGTTTGTCCAAACAACCTGGAGCTGGAGCCAGGATGCAACACTCAGGGGCGTTGGACCCACCTGTGCTGTTCCTGTTCTTAATATTCTGTGCCCTTAACTGGATTTATTGCATTTGCTCTAAGATCACTAACTAAGAATACCTTTCAAGGTGTCATGAAGGTTTGCAGAGCAACCATGTTAATCAGCTAGCTTCAGTCTTCTTGTGTACTCACAGCAACGTGGCTGCATGACATGCCTCACGAAGCATTCACGCAAAAAGTGGTAGGGGCCGCAGGGAGAATAGAAAAACCTCTTGGGAATACCTTTGAAGAGCTGCAGTGTAGGAAGGACAGTGTGCTGTGACCCCTGGGAGCAGATTGCAGGCACTTCCAGGAAATAGGTTTCCTCTCTGGAGGGATTAGGTTGGATGCGTTGGCTTTGTTTGGTTACATAGGAACTGCATCTTCACTCTCTTAGGTGGTGGTGACACATTGGAAAGGAAGGGCTGGGAAGTCAGGAAAGGGAGTAAAGAAGATCCACAGCAGGATGTCTGCTGTCCTCTGGCTCCTCTGCACTTAGCTTAAGTTTTTAATCCTCATTGCTTTTTCATTGCACATTCATTTCAAATGCAGGCTCAGTGTTTTGAGGGGCATTTTGTAATGATTTTATCCAGATTCAGATTATTTGCAATCCAAAGGGAAAGCATGCATTCTTTGACAGCCAAACAGAAAACATATCTGAGCACAAATCTCATGAATGTCTCAAGAATGTCTACAGCCTGCACATTCTGTACCCGTTACTGAATCTCCAAGGCTCTTTCTGTTTGATTAGGTGCTTTTTCTCCTGCTGGCTCTGCTTGGGCTGGGTGTAAACTCAGCAGTGAATTAGAATTGTTAAAATGACATAACATAACTTATTGAAAGATTCTATGTTTCAAACTTAGATTCAGGTGAAAGCTACCAAAGGAACACCTCCCAGTTGTCTCAAGTAGATCTTTCTCAAGTAGATCTTCCTTTCTTCCTCTGTGTTCTTTAGCACATCAGAGATTTGCATATCCAAACTCTGTAGGAGCTCTTCTCACACCATTTCGATCCCAAGTAAACTCAGATTCATTGTGTAATGAAAAAAGGGTATTTGCATTAAGTGGAGGGAAAAGGCATTGTTACTACAGCACTGCTTAGGAGACAGCATTTCATATCCCATAAAAAAGCATTATCTGAAACTTACTGTGCATGCCAGAAAAAGCAACATTGTGCCTTTAAAACAGATGTCTGATCCCTGAAATAATTTTCTCTCTCTCATTTCCCTACCTACCAAATAACTTCTGTTTATCAACCCCCTAACAAGGACCTAGAGTAAACATCTGACATGCACTGCTTTCAAGATCCTCTTTGTTTGGGCACATGTTGTTCATTTCTGTGCCTTTTGTATACTGCCAAAAGGAAAGGCAAATGATAGAAGGGATGTTTTACATTATCAGTTGTGGCAGAGTTTATTCCTGTGTATATCTGATCCTCTTTTATTGCATTACAAATTATAAACTGCTGAGCATAGAGAGGTCATTAATGTCAGGGTGTATTTTCGCACTGGATTTTTAATTTTAACTGTATAAGATACAAGATAGCCAGTTGTCAAGTTTCCTAATCATTTTCAAAAACCTGTGGAAATCTCATGTAATAAAAAATTTCTTCCTAATATCACTGCTCAACTAATTTTAAAATATGAATGCCTAGTCTGTTTGCATTAGGTAAGATCTCTTTCCCTGCTTGCCCAGTTACACATTTCCTGTCACCTGTGTCAGTTTTGGAGTGACTTATCAAACATACCCCCAATTGCTATGCACCAGTGCCAAACAAAACAGCAACACTGAAACCTGTTAAATGTCAGACAACACGGGGGGCGGGGGATGAGGGTGCGGAGAAAAAATCCATAAAAGTAGAAAAAAGCCAAGTGTAGATGTTCCTGTAAAATACATGTGTATCTGAGTGCATCTCTGTCCTTGTCATACTTTTCTGCCTTGGGAGAGCTTGATAAAATCAATACAGGACTTTGAAGGGGGAAAAAATAACATAGTGGGGGACTATGTGCCTTTTTCGTCATGGACTTTAGATTTCTTTGCTGCATGACAGGACCTGCTGTGAAACACACTACTTGCTTAATCTGACAGAAAAAGCTGAAACTCCAACAATAAATCTATCAATGAAGCAACTTGTTGCCTTGCTTTCCAGCTCTGGATCTTCCAAACAACAGCCAGATTTCAGAGCTAACTGAGAAAAAAATTGAACCAGGAAATGTTTACAGCAGAGCCTGTGCCTCACTCTAATATCACCCTGAGAACTGAACCATCAGCACTGCTGGGTTGGCTTAATATTTCCTAGCCAAGGGACCAGTTTTCAGCCTCCCATAGCTGAAGACCTGTGGATGCCTTTTTGTGCTCAGTTCTAAGCAGGTGAAGAGCAACATTCAAAGATGTGGTCTTTTTCTAGGCAGGACTTTTCAATAATCTTGACCCCTAGACTCCAGACTGGCACAACATACGCCTGCATGGCCTCTTCAGAGGACCACTTCCAACATGCCAAAAGAGATTTTTCCCCTTCTCGGGGTGGGGGGGTCACCTCATTCTTTCCACCAAGAGAGAGGGAGGGTTTACCTAATTTCAAGCACTACAGAACCCGATCAGTTTTTCCTTTTCCACGGCAACTGTGCTTTAATTGCAATGGTTGGGGCATCTGTCCCTGCTGCTCCCCAGCTGGGATCCTCATCTGGTCCCTGGGGAGGCAGAGGGAGGGTGGTGGCAGAGACCTCAGGGGCCCAGACTCAGTGTTGCACAGCCACATTCTGCACGCCCTGTGTGTGGGACAGGATGTGGCCACACACCAGCAGTCAGCTCGGCAGCTGCGGGTGGGGCTTGAATGATTTCGCTGTTTTTTATCTTGCTCCTTACGCAGTGCAGCTGGGCTGCTTCACAGGGGATGCAAGGTCTTACTGGTTCCATCCTGTGAGTGCAGAAGGATATTGGTGTTAAATATGGTGCAGGACATGGGAAATGTGTGGTGCGCAGCCTCCAGGATGCTGCAAGACATTGTGCATTTACTCTTTTTTGTCACTTTCTGTGGCTGCACCAATCCTCACCAGCCCAGCTGCACAGCTCTCCAGGAAGGGAAATGATGACAGGCTATTTGCAGGGGTGTGTTGTGTTATCTTCAACTCCACTTCAGAATCACACTTCCCTGGGTGTTACACCCTATTTCCATGTCCCTCTCATCCTTTCATCACATCCTGTTTCCCTGTATGACTCTGCACCTACTTGCTGTTGCGTGTCACCTACACTACACTGCTGCACTGTTGTGCCCCAGTTGTGTGTGTGGCAGCAGCAGAGTCTCACCATCACAAAGCAGAGTGCCTGATATGTGCAGATATGTGACCTGCTCCCCGGACTGTTTTGGCATTCTGCACTTAACTTCATGCTGTCCCATCCCAACTTTCCCAGAAGCCAGCTTGGACGTGCTTGACCGACACAACAGGCTCAGCATCCACTGTAGCTACAGCACACACATACTTCCCTCTAAAAAAATCTAACAACACAACCAAAGACAATTAATGTTTAAAATAAGTTTACTACTATGGTCATTTCCTTCTAGCCCTTAACCACCTTATTTTCCCCCAGGGTCCAGTGGTTTGCATGTTTACTGAAGGATCCCTGAGACTACAAACCCCTCCCCAAAAGGTGCCCTGGGGGTTCTGCCAAGTTCAGTTATCAGTCTTGTTATAGATGGATAATGAGATGGTTCGCTCTTGAAATTAAAGGATAACTATTGTGTGAATATTAAGAAAAGCTTTAGTCATGTATAGTTATGTTACTGTAGTTTGTAGATGTCCTCTGTTCTCCCCATAGTTCCCTTTTCTGCCCCTTTATCGTGACCATCAGACAGCCGGGGTTGCCTAGGCCAGGTAGAGAGAAGGCTGCACGTGTGTCCCTTGCATGGGGCAGTTGGGAATGGAAAAGCTTGTTGCTTAGGGGGTGCAGCATGGCAATACCTGACCTCCAATCAAGTTACAAGAAAGCAGTCTCCACCGATAACTGGCAAAGAAGAGCTGACTGACAGACTTTGGGAAGGGCCAGGGTTGGCTGATGCAACCCACAGGGGTATAAAAGACTGAGCATCCATCTTGAAGATGAACCAGCCACATGGTATCCACGAGTTCCCAGTGCTGCAACTTTTCCTAATGTAGTCCTTTGTTGTATTTTTGTCCAGGTTTAATAAACCTTTTTAAATTTTCAAAGTGAGCAGTTGTTTTTCACAGTCTTATCTCCTTGTGCTCCCTCAGCGGATGTTCAGGAAAGGCAGTGACAGCTGGCCTGGTTTTACCTCCATCAGGCATCTAGAAATCTTCCATTTTCCATCTGGAAAAACTCACTTCCCTGAATTTCAAGGTGAAACTATTTCAGTTTTGGGTGTCAATTCACACTAAACCACTGCTCTTCTTTCCAAATCAGTGGTGAGCAAATCTTTGGTAGTGAATAGTTTATTTGATCATTGTTGCTTCCTCCCCTACTGAAGCTGAAAGTGACCTCAGTTGTTACTAGTGATGTATGTTAAACATACTCAGTGCCCCATGGTGGGAGGCCCAGAAGGAAGTTATTAAGCCGTGGAGGCAAATGCCCTGTCCCTTTCCAGAGATGACTCACACCAAATTTATTTGCAGAGTGGTACTCTTTCATGTGAAAAGTGAACCTTATTCCTTTTGGCAGCTAAAAATGTTCTTCTTCATGGCCACCTTCCCCGTCTCCTGCCCCCCAGCTGCTGTTTCCAGCTGAATTAAGCAGGCTATGTTTTCTGTCCTGGAGGAATGTTTTGTAATGCTTTCCATCATTGCTGGACTCAATGCAAAGAGATCACACTTTAACAGGAAAGAAACCCAGCCCTGCATAGAGTTGAAGTGCTGGTTTATGCAGAAAGCTGAGGTCCTTTGGGTAGAGAAACACCATGAAAGGATACGATCATAATCCTTGTCACCATTAAACACACAAAGCATGCAAATTAATATTTCCCTCCATATAATAAAATCACTCTTTTGTGGCAGAGCAGTGCAGCACATCTTCTTAAGAACACCACACTAATCAGTTTATTAGACAGTTGCAGTAGCCAGAGGTTAAGGAAGGAACAAAGCGGGACACTCTTTTGTCTGTTGCACTGTCGGGAGGACAGAAAGGTGGAGTGGGGCAAAAGGGAGAGAGAAGGAAAAGAAAAGGAGGAGAGAAGGAGAAGGAGGAGAATTTCTCTTGCTGCACTGTGAAAAGGTGCTTGTGCCCATATTCATCCTAAAGTTCAGAGGGCCAACAGTTTTCTGTGTTTCCCCAGGGTAATAAAAGAGATCAAGTTTCCTTCCAGCTGCCTGCATAGACTGGCAAAGTACAGGAAATGTGGGAACAGAGGATGAGGGCAGCTTCTCTGGCTGGTGCCCCCCCATTCCAACAAGCAGCAGTGAGAGAGCTGAGGGAATAGAATTCTTTCTAGCAGCTTCAGTAGGCCATACAGAAACACCCCAGAACATCAGATCCTAATTGTCTTGGGGCTTATTATCCAAATGCATTGCTGAAAGTGAAAAGTTTCCCTTCCTCCCTACTTTTTCTCTTCCCACTCTTAAATTTCTGATTTACAGTTCCCTATACTGTAAATTATGACTGACAACACCGTGTAAAAATGTGAAGAAAATAAATTTAGAAGAAAAAGATCATCCTAACATCAAAACTTGATGGTAAAATAGCATTCTAAAAATATTTTTTCATGTATATGGTTTAGAATGCCAGGGAATTTGTAGATATTAACTGATGATATATGTGTATAAGTATATAAGTATATAAATATATAAATACATAAATATATAAATATATAAATATATAAATATATAAATATATAAATATATAAATATATAAATGTATGTGACTGGGCAGCTGTGTTGTTATGTCTGAAGGGATTTCTCACCACTAACAAAAAAAAAAAAAGACTGGAAACTGTTCTTGTGATCTCTCACATAAAGTAAAACTACACAGGTGAAAACTGTTCATGTTTAGATTGAATGTATATCTCTTAATTGTTTATGTTTTCTCTAAAAGTAACCAAAAGCAAAAAAAATTTCAAGTTGGGCAACTTATTATGTAGGATAATTATAATAGAATAATGGAATAATAAACTCTTATTACATAACATTTTATTATTTAAGTAAATATTAATATTTTATTGTTATATATTATATATTGTTACTAATATAAATCAGATACTATAAAATAATACATATAATAATCTTTATTAATTATATATAATAAATAGTTGTTGCTATTAGTAAATTATTCAATTATAATTATTCTCAAGAATAATTATAACACAATAATGGAATAATAAATTATTCCAGTAATTCTTGTTACACTGAAATAAAATCTAGTAATTTCCTATGACTACAAAGGAAATAGACTTGATGCCATGAATGAGCATTTTGTCAGAGAACTGGCTTTTAATTTCTTTATTTTCTGCTGGTTCCTTTCTTGTGATATGTGGAGTACAAGGGGGTTGGTCTGGTCAAACAGCTTGTCTTGTGGTCAGCTGCCTCATTGGGTGCCCATAAAATGCCCTGCCAAGGTTGGTGATGATTCTACTGAGAAGGAACAGCTTCATCAGGGATTGCATAAGAGCCTGGGGATTTGGTCTGGATGACAGGCAGGTGTAACCTCAGATACATACAATATGTACACATTTCTTCAATATTCTCAGGTATTGCCATTTACAGCCTTTCCTGCTAAGCCTGTTAAGTCTGCATATTTATGAAGTAATTGTCATCATACAAGGGATGAATTCTACAGTCACTCTTCTCCTCTCGCTGTCTTCTCAATCTATGGATCTGGCAGGTGGGCGAAACAAATCCTCAAGGAGAGAGCATGTAGATCACTATCCCTGCCAGGCTCCTTGATACACATCTATTCTTCCTCCTAAGCAATTACCCTGTGACACAGCAAGTGTCCAGAAAAACCTACCCCACAAAAAGACTGAAAGACCTGTCACAAAAATGAGTCAGACCCAGGAATATGTCTCAGATACTTTCAGTATTTGTGACCCCCAACAAGCAACATGGATGGAGAACAGAGCAAGGGTAAAAAGGCTTTTCTGGAAGGTGGAAAAGGGCAGATAAGTCAGAGTGACAGAAGATGGCATTTTTCTACTCTCATAGAAGACAGGATTGCTCTTCAAACTTTGACTCTAGATCAATCAGTGGCAAATTTCATTGGTAGGATATTGCCAAAACTCAATCCCAGTGTTCCCTGTATCCACATGGATGGGGTGCGCATGTCTTATGTACTGTCTTATTTACTGTAAAAACTGTGTAATTGGTTTCTGTCTGCACTGAGCTCTTTACTGGGGTTACATCTTATCCCTGAAGCCCTTATGAGGGTTGTAGCAATAGGAATATTGGACATATCAGTGATGCCTTTTCCTGCTTACCTTCATAGTCTTCTCTGATACACCTGCTTTCAGATTTCAAGTCTTCCCTCCCTTTGAATCACAGATTTGTGTGTCGTGTTTCAAGGCAAATGTTCAATTAATGCAAATTCTCTTTTACTCAGCTGCTGCTGACAGGAGTGGTGGTTGGTTCACACATCTCTGCAAAATCTGAGACTTGGAGCCTTATTTTAGAGACTCCGGTGATTCAGGAGTCTTTGTGTGCAGGGAGCCCAAAATTTTGTGAGAAACTTTTTGTTTTCCAGAGTGCAGGCAGTGGGATTGCAAAACTGGACCAACCCTTTAAATGAAGTTGACTGAAGTCACCTTTGATTGTGTCTAGATAACAAACATAAAGAAGACCAATAGGTCTAAGTAGTGGTGCCTAAAATCAGCACAAAAGGTGTTTCAGAGGTTTTACTTTGAGCTGAGGATGTGGGTGTTACTCACCTCTCTAAGATGCTGCTGCCTCAGTCCTAAAATGCAAACTTAGGTGGACCCTGTTCCAACCCCATGTCATATCAGGACAGAGACAAGTCTTCCGTGATGTCTTTATGTTCACTGTCCTGTGCTGAATTTATTCCTGGGAACTGATGGTTAGAGAGGTGATGTCACCACTTCAGGTATTTCTATCTAATGTCAGATCCCCTCTGAGTTAACTGGTGGGCTTCTGATTCCCCTCAAAGGCACTTTTTCCCATGAAGCTCAGTTCTGTTCTCAACAAAATATTAATAAATAGGTAGGAAGGTGCATAATTTTTAGAGTTACAGAATAGGGAGATTAATAAAGAATTACATCTGTAGTGTACATGCAATTGCTTCTGCCATCTTCCACATGATCCCTGTGCAATTGCCCGGGCACTTGCACAAGTGCAAGGCAAGTCATGCTGTCAGGTTATTGCATTTTTTTTTCGGAAGTGACTGGTCTAAGGGATTTCCCATCTTAAATAATTATAATTCTGTGCTATTCATCCTATTTGCTAATAAATTTTTCTTTTTTCTGCCAGTTTTCCCATGACACTTTGAGAAAGCTTCCTTTAAACTCTGAGCAGACACCATCATTATTATCCCATCTCTGCGTGATCCTAAAGGATATTTCCAATATAAACGATTCTATGCCTGTGTATTTCTTACTTCCACTTTCCCATAGTGCCTATAGGAGCCCAACACTGCTCAGGCTGCTGATTTGCTCCAAGTGTTCCTACCCTGGTAAAAAACAGTACAGGATGTGACAGCAGACCTCAGCCTTTGAATGTATGAGAGCTGGTGACATCTGAAATTCGGGTAGTAAAAGTTTTCTCAATTTTGGCTTCCATAAAAATAATTTTTAAAATCCACATGTTTTTTCTGCTCAGGAAACACGTTAAGAAGTTAAGAATTATGTGTTTTTTGAGGTAGGGGTATCCCAGAAAACTTCATACTGAAGCTAAGTGATAAACTCTAAGGAAGTGAGCCATGTGGTTCAGTGCAAGCCAACCATCAGCGCCTTAAAGGAGGCTTAAAGAGAATTGATTGAGCTGAAGCACTCATAACTTAACTGAAACTGGAAATTTTGGCTGAGTGTTTATTCATGAAATATGCTATATTTACCTCTAAATGTGAATGACTTAGAAAATCTGGCATAATAGTTTTTGAATTTTTTGGATTATAAAACAAACAAACAAAGAGACACTAAAGAACAAAATGGAGTCAAATTAGCACTTTTTTTCAAAAGGAAGTGGTGGCTCCCTAATCTTCTAGAATGTACAAATAAATTCCTGTGAGGTAAAAATTATGTGGACTTTAGACAACCTGGTAAAGCCCACCAAGAGAAGCTGCAAAAGAAATAAAGAGACCAAATACATATAGGAAAAGCTCTTCAGTTTTAGAAGGGATACTGGCTAAGGGAAAATAAAGAAGAATAGGAGGTAAATTGCTGACATAGCAAAGCAGAAAATTTTAAAAGTGTTGCCAACAGAACAGGTTTCTGCTTTAGAAACAATAAAGTAAAACTATTTAAATCACATTGTCTCACATGAACTTGTCAATTTCAATGAAATTTGCTATGAATAGGGTCAAATTGAATAATCTGCACATTGCAGTTTTAAATATGCTGCAACATTTCTTTATAACTACAATTTAATTTCATGACATGAGCATTTAATGTTGATATTCTATTATACTTTCAATTTACAATAAAAGTAAAACTTCTAAAGCAGGAATATTTGGGCAAACTCATCATAACTACAGACGAAAAGTATCCCAATGGTCCTAAAACCTTTTTTTCCTATAGCTTTTTTCTCTGCACGAAATTGAAATTTTCCTCCTGGACAAGAAATAAAAACAAAAAACAAACAAACAAACAAACCCCCCAAGCTTTCAAACCATTAACATTTTATTTAGGATATTACTTTTTTCATTTAATAATAAAAAAGATGGACCTAGTCCATCTAGGACTAGTTTATCTAGAACTAGCATTCCTTAATTAATTTGTTTAAATCAAGGAAGGAGTTGATTTAGGTTTCTAGCAATAAGTCTCGCATTAATGTTAATCAAACTGTGAAAAGATTTAGGAAAAACTCCCAGGCTGAGACAAGCAGGATGAGCATGGGGCACAGTTTTGGCAGGTGAGGTTCAGTGCTTTTCAGTGAATTTACTGATTTTCTCTACCTAAGACAGCTCATTCCTTGTGCTTACAAATAGTGTTGTGTGGAGATAGCTGTAATTATGTGCAGATGTTGAGAAAACAGACCCGGAGTATAATTTTCCGAAGTGTGTGGAAGTCTCTGGGAGTCACCAGTGCGGACAAACAGGCCTTAGCTCAGCAGCAGTGAGTGTCAGGAACCCTACCAGGGTGTAAGGATGCACCATGAACAGCTCCAAGAGACCACAGCCCTATCACACAAATAAGAGCCTGTTCTCACCTGGAGGGCTGAGTTCAGTTCTCACCTCTCCATCCCACAGGTGAGACAGAAATGTTAAAAACTCAGAGACACCTTCAAACACAAGAAAAGGCTGGAAAAGCTCTCATGCCATGAAGTGTGGAAAAGACCAGCAGCACCCTCGTTTGGGTTTTGCTCTGTAAGGAGCACCTGAAGGTCGAAAAGCTGCTAAGCTCTCTTCCCTGGGTAAGCATTGGTGTTCAGGTACGTGTAAGTGTGAGCCTGTGCAAAGAATGTACATGGCTTCAGACAGGCTCAGAAGAACTTAGAACAAAATTAGGAGCTGAGGTAGAGTGCAGGAAAATTCAGTGGTAAATCTTTTTAAGTAGTGCTCTTCAATCATAAATGGTCTTGCATTCAGGTATAGCCTTTCTGTAATGGAGTTAAAAATGGAGTTAATTAGGAGTCTTAAGACAAAATTTTAATTTTTTTTTATGCAGCACTGAAAGTCTTTGGACTTTGTGTAATTCTGGAGATGGTGGCAAACATCTAGTTTATACAAATGTATAACTGTTAAATCAATTTAGTGAGTGCCATTGACAGAATGATATCTTCCAAAGGGCTCTGCTCATTGTATAATGAAGTCTGGGGTTTTTTTTCATTTGAACCCATTGTTTTCTGAGTGGGTAAGAATAAAGATTGATAGATGCTCTCTGAAACCAGCTTAGCTAATTTAAAGACTCCATGAGAAGGGCTTTGTCCCATCCACAGTTCCTGTAGGTGAGCCCCTCCTCACGAGTGTAGATCTCGCATCACGGCGG
>JAWWEY010000130.1:54299169-54316574 GCA_035582745.1 Loriotus luctuosus | reverse complement strand
GATCCACCAAGACTCCCAGGTCCTTCTCTGCAGAGCTGCTCTGCAGTGGGGCAGCCCCAGCCTGTGCTGGTACTTGGAGTTACTCCTCCCCAGCTGCAGGACCCTGCACTTGCCCTTCTTCAGCCTCATTAGGATTTTCTCTGCTCAAATTTTCAGCCTATCAAGGTCCTGCTGAATGGTAGCTTTCCTCCAGTCATTGGGCACCTCTCCAGTTCCCCATGATTTTTCAAAGGTGATGGACAGCAGCTTAACAACAACATCTGCCAGCTCCCTCAGTACCCATGGATTTTTGGGTATTCAGTCTCCTCAGCTGATATTTCACCCAGCCCTCCATAACCAAGGGGAAATCTTCCCTTATCCAGCCTCCCTCTCTTACCTCTAGGATCTAGGTTTCCCAAGGAGACAGCAATAAAAACTGAGGCAAAGAAGGCATTCAGCAATTCTGCCTTCTCTGTGTCTTCCCGCACCATGACATCCATCTGATTCAGCAGTGGCACCACATTTTCCATATTATTCCTTTTGCTGCTGACGTACCTTTAGAAGTCCTTCTAGTCCTTGATATCCCTTGCCAGACTCAATTCCAAGTAGGCCTTGTCCTTCCTTTTCACATCCCTTCATACCAATGATGTTCCTATAGCCCTTCCATGCGACCTGTTCCTTTTTTCATATCCCATAAATTTCTTTCTTCCATCCCAGATGGACTAGAAACTCCCTGCTTATCCATAGAGGTCTCTTGCCCAGGAACCATTTCTGGTTCATGGAAATACACTGGTCTTGAGCTTGGAGGAAATGACGCTTGAATATTGACCTGCTCTCTTGGACTCCTTTAATCTTCTAGGGTCCTAAGTGATGGAATTCCTTTAAACAGGTCTTTGAAGAGGTTGAAGTTGTCTGGGAGTTTGGAGTTCTAGTCCTGCTTACTGCTTTGCTTCCTCCATGCAGGGTCCCAAGTTCTGCTGTCTCATGGTCTCTGCAGTCAGGTCAGTTCCCGACATTCACATCTTCAACCCATCCCTCCTGATTTGTTAGTACAAGGTCCAGCAACACACCTTTCATTGTTGGTTCCTCCAGCACTTACATGGAAAAGTTAGCCTCAGTGATCTGCAGAAACTTCTTGGATTGTGTGTGCTGAATTGTGTTGTCTCTTCAACAAATACCAGGGTGGTTGAAGTTCCCCAAGAGAACCAGGACCTGTGATTGTGAGGTTACTTCTAGCTGTTCACAGAAAGCCCCATCAGCTTCATCCTGATCAGGTGGCCTGTACTGAACACTCATAAGAGTGTCACCTGTATTAGCCTGTCCCTTAGTTCTTACCCATAAGCTCTCAACTCATCTGTCTATGCTTGAGTAGAGCTTGATACATTCCAGTTGCTCTCCCACACCAAGAGCAATTCCAGAACCACACCTCACTGACCTGTCCTTTCTAAAAAGTACTTTTAGTACCATAGACACCCATGACAACATGGTAAGCATGTGAGCCATCCTACCATGTCCTGTAATTGCAATAAGATTTTGGCCCTGCTACTGCACAGGGACATTTCTAGTTCTTGCTGTTTATTCCCCATGCTGTGTAAATTTTTATGTACAGGCACGTCAGAAAGGTATTCTAGCATCCAGCTTCCCCAGAAAAGGGTTTTAGAGGATTCATCATAACCATACACACCCTTGATGTGGTTAGCCCTATGATTCTCATCCTGAGAAGCAACAAGGAACATCTGTCACTACACTGGTTGAAATGACCTACTGCCCAGGAGGAAGCAATGGCACAAGCATTGCCACTTTGGACCTCATCATCTGAGTCCTTCCTTTTAAAGCCTGTCTCACCAAACTGACCAACCTGCTGCCAAAGATTCTCTTGCCCTTTTTATACAGAATGATCCCATCCTTCTCTATCAGACTACAATCATTAAAGCACAATCCATTGTCATAAAAGCCAAAACCTTCCTTACATCACCAGCCACAGAGCCAGATGTTGATTTGTACTGTGTGCCTGCTTCTGGCTTCTTTTCTAACTTGAAAAAATAAGCAGACATTGACCATGTAAGAAATTGTGTTGAGGAGATGGACATATTCTTTATATTACACTGTAGAAAAATATGAACCCTACTTTTCTTTCTCTGACCAACATTTTCTTCTATTTGTGGAAGCATTTCAGCCAGTAAAAATGGGAGAGCAATAAAAAATGTGCCAAAATGTAAAGTAAAAGGAAGCATATCTTTACATCTGTTAGATTTGTGAATTTTATTTATTCGTAGTGGGAAATACAGCACTTCCCTGACCCACATCCACATCCACTTGAGGACAAAGAATCATTTTACCTGGCTGCTACCCAAATAGCGCCTGGCTCCCAGTTTCTTCATGTATATGGTTTGGGTCCTGTTTGCTGGTTGGAAGTCTTTCTAGAAAGGTTTTTTTCCTCCTATAATAGCTGTTTTAAAACTTTGAGTGTTGTTTACCCTTTTAAATACGTAAGCATCTTAGTAAGCACAGAGACATATATCTATATAATCTATGGTTTTCTCCTAAGGGTGTTCATACATTCCTTTCACTTAATTGTTCTTCTGGCCCAGCATGGTCCCTTACCCATATGCACTCTCCAGCCAGAAAACAAAGCCAAATAGACAGAGTAGGGGGTTTTGGTCTGCATGATCTTTTCAGGATGGCAGTAAAGAGGGGAAGTATGTCCAACAGGCAACACAAGCAGGGCTGCTACTGACAGTGAGATTTTGCAGCCTGCTGGAAAGATGCTCTGCCTCAAGCAGAGCTGTGGAACTGGAGTTGTGGGGTTGGAGTTATGGGACTTCCTTGCTGTGCCAAACCAGATCTTAATTTCCATTAGCTCTAGATCTAACCTAAGGTAGACCATCCCTGTGCTTTACTTTGAAGAATTAATAGATTTAAGAAATATGGATATGACCAGACTTTTTTTCCCTTTTTAAATTGGTGTTTATTTCCTGAATTGATACTGTAGTCCAAAAAGAGCATGAAGTTGTAATGACAGGGGAATGTAGAGAGAAACTAATCATGATGGTGTGAAAGAAATTTCCTATAATTTTGGGACTAAAGGTTACTTAAACAAGTTAAAAATATCTGTGTAGAAAAGGAATCATCACCTATAGATCCCTTTATGGCCTCATTTACACCATTGGCATCCCATCACTGGTGCCAGCTTTGTGGGATTTGTACCATTCCAGGAGGGTTTACCCTTCCACTCATGTGCTGAGCAGCAGATGGTGAGGCAGTGGCCTGCCCCTGGCCCAGTGCTCTGTAACTGGAGCAGAGAGGGCCCCATGCACCTTTTGTGCACAGATCAGCCTTCACCCCTCAGTTCTGGCTGTGTGCTGCTGTCTGGAACAATGGTGTCCCCTCATTCACTACTTCTCAAAGTGTTCAAAGACCAGGAATTCCACTTCTTGTGTGGTTTTCTGGGTGTTGGCCAACAACATATGTATCTTCATACCACAGGCTACGAGTAAAGTAACACAAGGTTCTTTTTTTTGAATTTCCTCTAGCCACCCACGTGCCAAGAGACTCACTTGAGATTATTTTCTTATTTTCCTATCTCATTTGCCTGAGTGCCAGCCCTATTTTTCTGCAATACCCTCTTCCTGCCACCAGCCAGAGTCCCCTGACACCTACAATTACCCTCTCTTGCCTGATGGTCTGTGCCCACCCAGGAGCAGCTTTTTCAAACCACCTCACACAGTATTGCTTGAAAGGGTGATACTGATATTCATAGAGACAGGTTTCTACTGTGAAATTCTGACATCCAAATGAGTTTAAAATTTCTTTCTCTGCTGCCTTCTCAGTGACTGTGCAAGTTGTGACTGAAGCAATAATTGACGGGTTTTGGCAAGTGCAGCTTTTAAGTAACTGTTGAGGATGCAAATGCCTAAAATAACTATATAAAACAAAAAAATATAAAACAGTTTAAAGTGGAATCAAATGACTCACACAAATCTTTTATATGAAGAGATTAAAAATGTCCATTTTTGCAGAATTTTTTCCATCTTACAAAGAGGGAACATGCAGATCCTTGCATGTCATACTCAGGCATCATTTAGCAGGGCAATAACCTGTGTGCAGTAGGGATATGTGCGCATAACTCATGGCAGCATTTAAGTCTAGATCTACCCTCTCATTGAAAATTGTGTTAATTTAAAAATGAAGCAAGGGTCTGGGAATTCTTCAGAGTCCTATTAATCAATTTCAAAAGTTCCATTAGTTTGATGGAAGAAACGCTGTACACTGTAATCTTCTGCCAGCTGGTGATTTATAATTTTAAGTAGATTTAGGAACACAGTCTCAGCCTCTGGCTTCTTTGCTTTACAGAGCAAGCAGACAGCCTACAGTGGCCTCCAAAGACTCTCCGACCTGTCAGATCGGATGTTCTCCACCAGTTTCCCACTTGTTTCCTAGCCTTGCAATAAAAAAGGCACACCAGATTTCCCTGGCGGATACTCCAGCTCTGGGCCAGCATGACAAACCATCTTTCAGGACGGTCCATAATGTGGTGTAAACTACATCACACTCTTTTGGCCCCAGGAAAGGCCAGTCATGGGGAAGGAGGTCAACAAGCTCTTTTCAGCTTGTTGGTGTCTGCTCAGCTGCCAGAGCAACACCTTTATTCGGCTGCAGACCCCATCTCACAAGGATTTCTTCTGAAGTGGC
Organism: Loriotus luctuosus; assembly: GCA_035582745.1. Taxonomy (NCBI): domain Eukaryota; kingdom Metazoa; phylum Chordata; class Aves; order Passeriformes; family Thraupidae; genus Loriotus; species Loriotus luctuosus. Next base: position 54,311,903 of record JAWWEY010000130.1, on the reverse strand, counting down.
ACTCTGAGAACATCGTTGGCTGCCAAATTTGTCTTGTCCCACTAGGTCTTAGATATGATTTGCTCAATACACAAATAAAACTGTCTTCCCTAAGTCCTGACCTTGAAAACTCAAGTGAATTTGACAGCCAGTCTGCATTGTTTTTTCTTTTCCCTGCTAATGATATGTGAAAGTGGAAATTCAGAAGTTTCCTCAGAAATGCTGCTTTCCATATTTCACTTTTCTTCTTTATTTAGAGACATGGCCAAACACTGGAGTTTACTGAGAAGTTGGCTGTACTCTGGAAGTCACCAGTACAGGGACCGGGACTTGGCTGATGCATGAACAAGGAAGGATAGAGCTGTGACTGGTAATGCACGCAGTCCTACTCCTGATGTACTCAATAACAAAACCACTTGCCATGCCAGGATCAGCACTGAGAGGAGAATGGAACAGCTGTGATGGGGAGCTGAGATTGAGAGGCACCAGTGCCAGGATATGAGACATGAAGCAGCAAAAGCAGCAGGAAAGGACAGGGTCATGACTGTTGGGGAGGAAGTGAACACACAAAGTTGTGTGAAACCTTAAAACATAGAATCACAGAACACTTTAGTTTGGAAGGGATCTTTAAAACGTGTCTAGTCCAGTTCCCCCAGAAATGACATGTTCTATTATGGGATATCTTCAAGTAGTTGAGGTGGTTCAGAATCATTTCCAGTAGGAGTTTGAACGAGCCCCTAGGAATGGGGCATCTACCACCTCTCTGGTCAGCCTGTTCCAATATTTCACCACCCTCACTGTAAAAAAATTATTCCTTATATCTAGTCTGAATCTACCCTCTTTTGGTTTAAAACCACTACTTCTTTTCCTGTTGCAATTGACCCTGCTAAAATTCTGTACCCATCCTTCTTATAAAGCCTCTTTCAGTTGGGGAAATTAAGATCTCCCTGGAACATTTTCTCTTCAGGGTAAATAGCCTCAATTGCCTCAGTCTTTCTACATAGCAGAGGTGCTCCAGCTCTCTGATCATTTTTGTGGCCTCCTTTAGACTTGCTCCAGCAAGCTGATGTCCTTCCTGCGCTGAGGACCACAGAGCTGGATGCAACACTCCTGGTGGGATCTCACCAGAGTAGAGGAGAGGGGCAGAATGCTCTCTCTCAACCCACTCAGTCTTTGGATTCAGCCCAGGATGTAGCTGGGTCTCTGGGCTGAGTGAATGTCACGTCCAGCTTTTCATCCAACAGCACCCCCAAGTCCTTCTTGGCAGGGCTGTGTGACAGTGTTCACAGGGATTTTCAGGATGAGGGAAGAGATGTAGATCTGACTCCATATTTCAGAAGGTTTTATTTATTATTTTATGATATATATATTACATTATAACTATAGTAAAAAGAATAGAAGGAAAAGTTTTGTCTCAGAAGGCTAGCTAAGCTAAGAATAGAATAGAATGGAATGATAACAAAGGCAGCTGGCTCAGACAGAGAGAGAGAGCCAGCTCTGCCGTGACTGGCCACTAAATCTACATGAGACCAATCATGGATCTACCTGTTGCATTCCACAGCAGCAGATAACCACTGTTTACATTCTGTTTCTGAGGCCTCAGCTTCTCAGGAAGAAAAAATCCCAAGAAAGGATTTTCATAAAAAGATGTCTGTGACAGGGCTGCTCTCAATCCCTTCAGCCCCCAGCTATATTGATACTGGAGTTTCTCCTACACAGTTGCGGGACCCTGTTCTTGGCCTGATCAAAACTTATGAGTATCCCATAGGCCACTTCTTGAGCTTGTCCAGGTCCCTCTGGATGACATCCTATCCTTCAGGTGTGCCAACAGCACAACTCAGCTTGGGGTCATCTGCAAATCTGCTGAGGATGCACTCAACCCCACAGTATCACTGATGAAAATATTAAACAATGCTGGTCCCAGTATAGATTCCTGAGGGATACTACTTGTCACTGATCTTCATTTGAATGTATATTTTTCAAAACTCTCTGACTGTCCAGAGATCCAATTCCTTATACACCAAAAAGTCCACTCATGAAATCTGTATCCATCCATTTTGGAGTTCAGAATGTTGGGTGGGACCATGTCAAAGACATTACAGAAATTCAGATAAACATCACCCATAGCTCTTCACTTGTCCACTCAAGCAGACACTGCACCAGTTCACTGCATTTTCACTGCAGCTCTGGTTTCCTCCTACCTCAGTGTCACCCATGAACTCATTTGCACTGGTGACCATCAGGTCCAGTAACAGATCTCCTCTCTCAGGGCTCTCAATTACCTGGCTTAAGAAGTTATCCTCTGTGCATTCCAGCATGCCCCTCGATTGCCTACAACTCATCAGAGATGAGTGTAGTTCCCATGCAGAATAAGGTCCTGTGAGCATGATGGCTCCAGTAGCTGGAGCAAGAAGATTTTGTACTCAATAGGCTCTAAGTGATCAGGAGACCTATAATAGGCACAGTCCAAAAGATTCCTTCTGTTACCTCATTTTCTGATTCTCACCCAAAAATTCTCAAGCTGTTTTTCAGAGGCAGCCCTTCAATTTCCATTCATTTCTTATGTAGAGGGTAACACACAGAGATCCCTGCCTGGCCCTTCTGAACAGCCTGTGGCCATAGGAAGCCACACTCATCATGAGATTCATCCCACCATCTTTCAGAGATGGTAACTGGTTCATACCTTTTCAGCAGCACAGGGACTTCCAGCTCCTTCTGTTTGTTACCCACAACTGTATCCATTGGTGTAAAGGCACTTCAGCCGAGCTGTAATCTATGCAGCCTTTTTAGAGGAATGCTCTTTAATCTTTCTGAGATTTTTCACCAGTGTTCACCTCTAGGCTTGTGTTACCTTAGGAGCCCTTGAGTCATCTCCGTAAGACTATTGTTTTCTACTATCTATGACGCATCATGTACATCTGGGCAAATCTTTGCAATCAAGAAGTTAAGATGAGTTGTATCTCAAAAATGAAAAACAGTCTAATAGTTTTCTAAATGAAGAGGACTTCTGCCTATGACCTAGCAATATTTACCGCTAGATTCTTGAATTTTCCAGTCACCAGCTTTGGAGTGCCCAGTAGATTAATTAGTTATGCAGAGGGCACAGATTCACTTTAGTCACACCCACCATCACTCAATAAGTATAAAATAAAAATATTGTCTTCACATCTATCATAAATATCTGCTTAATCAATGAACAAAATGTGTACCTACATGTAGCATTACAGTCCCTGAGTGGGCAAGGATAGGTTTGATTTAAATCTACACAGGGACTTCACCTATCATGTTCCATCCTAAGCTGCAGACATCTCACTGTTCAGAAGCTGGGCTGTGTGGGGATCAGACCAATGAGCAGTTGATACTGGGGTGTTTCAAATTCCCTATATGTACTAGTTTTGGACAATTGAACAGGCTGTTGGTCACATGAAGCTTTGAGGTGTGTGTGTTGTCCCTGTCTCTGACTACCGACCCCATGAAACACATGGCCCTAACATAATACCTAAGGATCTACATTGGAGTTCATTCATTTTAACTCTTGTCAGCTAACTCTGAAGCAATATCATCAAAGCCAATTCATAAACTGTATGGGTATTCCTCATTTAGGCAGCTTGATAAAAGGATGGACAGGACAGAGAGAGAGATGCACGACTTTACTGAGAGACATGCACAAAACAATGACAATACCCGTTGTAATGCACTCAGGGGAGGTGTGTCACTACCTTCGAAGTTAACATTGCCATAACAAAATCAGTGTGCCCTTGCCTTCTACCTCAGACATCAGAATCTAGGCACTTTAAGGTAAATGTTTCCTTTGAAGTCAGTGAAGGTACAAGGACACTGGATTGAGGAGAATCAGAGCCCTAAAATGTTTGTGGTTGTAGAAAATAGAAGGGAAACCCTGAAGTGGAACAAACAACTCAAAGAGAAGATTTCAGTTTACCCCTGTCTGGACCAAGATCATTGCTTTTCCCTATCTTTGTACCATTTCCCTGTGCAGAAATTCCTTGTAGCAACAGAATAAGCATTGGAAACAGGCATGACCAGAACAGAGCATGAGGGTCTCCTGAGCAAGATAATGAGCTTCAGCTAGCTTGGACCAAGGCTGCGTAAAGAGCTCTCCATACCTTCCTTCTTCAGCTACCACTAACAGTAATACCCAAAAAAAGACATTGGCAGTGCTTCATTTAGATACTTACCAGCCCTATCTACCTGAATGCAGGTACGCCATGCACTACTGCATTGGTTCTGCTGTGGTAGGATGCTGGGTGCAATCACCTGTCCTGCTGTTGCAGCTGCTTGCCTGAGGCCTTATGAATCCTAATTCCATTTTGGAATACGGACTTGCCGCCAAGTTTGGTATGATATGTTTCCCTCGCGGTCCTAAATCCGTGTTGCCTGCAAGACTACCTCTTGTGATATTCCTGCTGTCTGCCAACCTTGTCTCCCATTCTAGGTGCTGGCAGAGTCAGCACCTAGCACTTTGGAAAGGGAAGTGTCAGGTTCTCAGCATATCAACTGAGACTTTTGATGTTGTGTTATACACTTGATAGTGCCATAGATTCTCACATGAGTTTCAAAACATTCCCGTGCTCCAGCTTTGGGTACGCAGTGGGATGAAAGGCTAGCATGTGGCATGCATGACTCATTGCTCACATCCAGGCAATGCTATAGGTAGACTACACTCATGGTCCACATAGGTGGAGTTGGAGTGAACCCTAGGGGAGGGAAGCCTGTGCTCCTCAGAGTTGCAGTCATTGCAGAGCTTCTCCCAAAATTCCCCTGTGCCCTGAATTCACCTCATCCCCTAAGTACTGCTGGGTGCTTAGAGTTTCTTTCCTACAGAACAGAGCTGAGAGCTGTAGGCAGAAAATAGAGGGGAAGTTCCTTGCTGTTTTCAGCTAAACTTAAAAAAATTAAAGTACAGAAGGCCAGGAAATTTCTTGATTACTTCATTTATTCAAAGATCTGTGCATCTGGGTTATTTCTTATCCTGAATGAGTGTAGTGTATTTTGAAACATTTGTCTTTCCTTTACACCCCAAAGTAAACAGCATCTGTTAAGGCACAGAGTGGTTTAAAATGTACACCTGTGTTACTGGGAAAACAGGACTTATATAGGAAAGAAAATGGTGCCTTCTAACTAGCATACCCTATGAAGCAAGACAAAGCTCTATACCTCCATTAACTTAGGTTGGTCCCTTAGTTTCAATATTATTAATTACACAAATGATTGTACACCAGTTTAGTGGCAACTGTTTCTCTTTTATTCTTTGAGTTAACTGATTCATTTGCAATTTCCCACCGGAGATCCAAAGTGTGACTTTGAATGCAAACAGTCACCATGGGCAGTTTCTACAAACTGGAATCAAGTTATTCAAAGGAACTAGTGACTTCATTTTGATCTTCTTGTTCATCTCCTCCCTGGAAGAAAATTGGAAGACAATTAAAGTTTCATTTACATAACACTCAATGCTAGTGTTCTGACTTGTCCATATTGGACAGAAAATAAAAGGGTTAATTTAGTCCTCTAATCTATTGTTATAAGCCTAATTATTTTACATGTCTTCATTTCATTAATTAATTCCTGTTTTTTCCATGCATCTCCTTCCCCATTGCTTTTGTTTAAACCTCCTGGTGGGAAGGGATAGATTAATTTTGTTGTGCTTTAATGGAACTGTATGCTACATTAGATTTAACCATTTGGCATGCACTGCCAACATCACCATTATGCATAATGAATTACTTTTCGTGAGTCCCAAACTAACATAGATCTTCAATGTTCCTCTGCAGATACTGCAACTACACAGCTGGCAAATATCATTACCTTGATCTTACATGGAAACCTAGAGCTTGACACAAGAAATCTTTGGAAATTTTTCCATTAAAAAATGGGAATTTCTTTTTGAAAATGCAGGTGCTTTCAAGAGAAGATGTGGAAAGCTCATTGAGCTTTGCTTTTATCTTCCATTAGCTGTGTTTGATGTGTATGCATCTGGGTGTGTGTGCATATCCTGGGCCTACAGCCACAGGCAGAACACCCAGTGAGACAGCATGTGCTTTGTGTCAGGACCAGACAAACTTCCTGTCCTCTGAGCAGTCTGCCTGTGAGTATGGAGATTAACATTTGTCTCAGCTGCTGAAGCTTTTCACATGTGAACCCTTTGCTTCAGCAGTCAATCTGAGGACCCTGACAGGATTTCTCTCGCACAGCTTACTGCCAGGGGAACGACATAGGGAGATAATTGATAGAACATGCAAACCAAGCTTCTTTCTCCCAGGTCCAGTGTCCTGTCACCTTTGGTTTCTTAGTTTGCTCTTCATCAGAGGTGCTCAGCCAGTTCATCAGCAGGACACCATATGCACTATTTCATGAGTCAGATAGTTGGAGGCTTCTTTCACCACTTCTGCAGTCCCGTGGTTAAAGCTTAGGACATGGGGATCCCAGATCCAATCTACTACAGCAGGGGCCTTTCCTAGGAGCACGATGGTTGAGTTACCCAAAGAGAGGAGAATTAAATATTGTCCATGCACCTGCTCTTGCACCTTGTTCCAGGACCAGTTAAAGTCCGGCTACTGCAGCTCAACCTAAATCCCACCTGTCATCCCATCCACCTGGGACATCTCACAGTCAGGACAGTTACAAAGCTGTTTGTCCAGGAGTAACAGAAGTCATTCAAACCAAGAGACAAATGTGGCATACCCCAGCACAAGTGTAATAGCTGGTAATTGGTCAGTGTGCTGAAAAGCCTCTACTGGCAACGTCTGCCTCTTTGTTCACCTCCACAACACCCACTTTCAGCCTCCTTGTACCCAGCTCTGAGCACTCAACTCTCTCATTCACATGCCCCCTCTGAGCTCTCGTGTTTTTGCTGGACACAACAAAATTAACCCTGAAGCAACACTGAGCTTTCAGGTAGAGACACAGGACTCTGAAATGCCACCTATATATCTTTGCCATGCCAGTATTGCTGTTAGGAACACCATTGTGTGTGTTAAACTAAAAAAGGTTTTTAGACAAAATCTGACATTAGGCAAAACAAAGCACAGGAAAAAGCCAGTTCTATGAACCTTTAACTGATCAGTGTTCAGAGCTCATCAAAGCTAGGAATACTCTGGCATATTCTCTGCAATTTTTAATTACAGACACTGAAACTAATGAGTGCTGTGTTAGATTGCAAGCAGGGACACTGACTATAAAACTAAATTTAACTTGTGAAGATCTATTCCTTTTTTGTTCAAATGTCCTTGAAATTACAAATAAAATGGCAACAGTCAGTCAAGCCAAATACTTTGTTCAGCTGGCAAGGTTCTCTTCTAATAAATTCTCTGTTTGCCAATGGAAGGTATTAATGGCAAGGATTGTACATGAAGGGAATTAATGAACAAAATCTTCATTAAAGTTAGATTTATGTCTACATCATAAAGTTGTATTTATTTTAGGTCCGTGAAAGACAAGAAATTTCCTGTCAATTCTGAGCATGTCGGCTGACACTCTTTACTTAAACTGGACTGCTCAGTCACTGGGGATTTGGAGATAAGTAATTTCAGGATACTCAGTGCATTAATGGTGCTCAGGAACAAACAAGCAGCTGCCTGCTATGTTTCCTGATCTGAAGAGAGGCCGGCTAACCTTCCTGCAGGTCCATATTGTTGTGTCTGATGCAATGACTCAAGAAGCTAACTCATGCATTGGTGAAACTTTGCACCACAGTTGCAACTGCTGTAAATTTTATCTTCAACTTTAAGGAGATGTTGGTGCCAGATGAAGAACAGTGAGATGTGAACTTCTGTGACCCCAGGGTTAGCAGAAGGGCTCGGCACTGCTTCTGGCTTAGCATCCCTTGTCCTCAGAGATGCAGAGGAAGTTGGTGAGCATCCAGTGAGGGCTGACTGACTGCACAGATGTGACAGGATACAGAGGTTTGAGAGCAAAACGCTGGTGCAACAGCCCATCTGAATGAACTTCTTAGCCTAAAATGCAGACATGATCAGGTTTTATTTTAAGTTATAGAGTGTTCTTCTGGACAAAAATTGCAATAGCTTAATTTCCAAGGCCCATCCAATGACAGTAATGGTCTCAGAGCTTCCAGGAACACCCGAGATACCACATGAAGGAGCACCTAGGTATTTATGCTTCACACAGAGCAGTCCTGAGAGGCACACAGAACAGATGCTGCACCCTAGAGGTAATCAGCTGTAGGGAGGACAAGAGTAGTGCTGGGTGTCAGGACCTTGGTTATTCTCAGTCTGGTGATTAGATTTAGAGTTGCAGATTGTATATTTGGGAATTTCAGTCTGGCATGCAGAGAGAACTGACTTAGATATGCCACTTTGGAGACTGGGGTTCTCTTCCCTGGCAGAAGGATGAAAAGTCTAACTCAGTAATGACCATGGTACCTCATGGAAATATTAGCAATAGCCTTTGGAAAAGATACTTTTCTTTCCTCTGGTTACAGGGTGCCTTAAATAGGGAAGTTTTTGTCTCACATTTTCTTTATCTGCAACAGGCACAGCAAGAGGTGTGACATATGACTCCCCATGAATTAAGGACTTGCACTGTACTAAATAAAATGGAAAATGTAGCCCACCATCTCACTGAGATGAGATGGTCATTTTATGGATCTTGGACCTCCTTATAGCATTCATATCACTTAATCCAACTTGCTTCATTATGTGGTATCAGTTATAGAACAGCAAATCTCACACACAGGCCATGAGGAGGTTTTGGAGTGACTGATTGTTTACCTGCCTCATTAGTTTCTCTAAAGCAGTTTCAGTGAAGTTCATGAGACCCATATTTCTGGTCAGGCATTTTCAATGAGCATCAGCTCTTACCTTCTTACAGAGGGGTGAAGTGAGAGCCATTGGAAACAGAGACAATACCAACGAAATACTGGTTGCATGGCTGCAGGGGTTGGGCTCCTGCAGGCCTCACACAGAAACTTTTAGCAGCATCACTACTTAGTTCCTGTCACCTAGATGGACAGATTAGCAGAATCTGGTGTCCAGGCAGTACAGGGACCCTGTGTCAGCTTCCCAAACCTCACCAGCTCTTCACTTGACCTTGACCCCAGTTCCAGTGTGCAGGCGACCTTGAGAGAATAAGTCTGGTTTATTAAAAGAGTCATGTTTATGTAACCCACACAGTGTGACAGACCCAGAGCTGCCCCGGATCTGCCATTTCTCTTCTGGTGTGACTCAGTCACCCTGAACTTATTATTGCACTGAACTATGGACAACCATCACATCTAGCTTCAATCCAAAGCCAATAATGAGCGGAATTAGCTCACTCTATCTAGCTGTTTGTCATGCTGCTAATATACAAACAGATATTGAATTAAAGGATAAAGAGAGCCAGTAGTAAAATGCAGATGGTGAATCACATTTTTTCAGTCTTCTAAGGTTCTGTAAGAACTGTCAACAATAGCATCATCCACTATATCCTAAACAGTTAGATTAAGGGAGATAGCACGATCTCGGAACTTTGACTTTGGAAGTTTGCAAACCAGTGGTAATTTTATTTCATTCCCCTGGCATCACCTTTTTTTAACTCATGCTCATTGTTTTGGAAATTGGAAATAAAATATTTGTGGAGGCCCATGAGCCTGCTGGGAAAAGGACAGTGGCAATGCCCTGGAAGGATGTGCCATAAGCTCCAGGTATCCCCCATAAGCTAGGGTGAAACAGAAGGCTTCCCTCCAGTGCTCTGCAGCACTATGTTAACTTATCCCAGTTCTGTATTCCCCATTGCTGTCCTGACTGCTGTCTCTACCCTTCTCACCCCTATATGGTCTGGTTCTAGAATATTCCACACTCCCTGTTTCCCCATTGGTTATTGTAATCCTGCATGTCCACCCTGGCACTCCTTATTGGCTCCTGCCCTTTGTAGCACCCCTACGCCCTCAGCTGATTGGCCCTGATGCTTTGCTCCACCTCCTCTTTCAAATATTTATAACCTGGACCCTCCGCTGTCCCTTGTCTTCTGTCCCTGGAGCCCTTCAGCACCAGACCCTAACAAACCCTCGCTGGAACATCATGCACAAGATCCTCTCACATCCGCCTGCCTGCTAGATGTGGTGTGCTTGAATGTCTGAGTGCGTGATTGTTGTGTGCCTGCCCAAATCTTCTCCCTCCAAGGGACAGAATGTGGGGAAGGGAGCAGCACTGACCACCTCGCCTCACTGCTACACGTGGCCCTCAAACATGGGGTTCATCATTCTCAAGCCTCTGCAAGTGTCTCCAGTGGCTGTCACCACTGGATTTTAAGTCACATTTGGGCGACTGCTTTCCAGAGGGAAGACTTCAATTTTGAGAAGGCCTTCTCAAAGGAGTGACAAACAACCCTCGTGGAGCAAGGATCCGTTGTGCAGACAGGACTCCCACAAGATCTTTACCAAACAGTTGGTAAGTGTTGTGTCAGTTATCCTTTCATTTTCCCTTTTAAATCCTGTGGGTGGGAGACTGAGAGAATGGGATCCAAACTCACTGTTCTGCAATGGGACTTCTACCTCCAAGTTAAACCTGTCCTTTATTCTCGGGGAGTTAATCAAGGGGAAAGTTAAAGGCTTTTGTCCATTTTATATTTTTATTTATTTACAAAGGAATCAGTTATGTCACTTCAGGTCTGGGACAGGGTTGGGGTGAAGTAATATCTTTTGCAAACAGAGGGAAATTATAAAGTGGGGAAGTTTTATCACTTTTTCAGTTAATTTATGATTCTGTTGAAGCTGTTGGGGAAAGTTCAGGAAAAGTTGTTGGTTCCACACCCCAGTTATCTTCCCAGGTGCTGCCTTCCTCCCTCCATGTTCCTTAACCCCTCATGCTCTCAGGAAAGGTCAGGATATGGAAACTGCCAAGAGGCGCAGGAGAGCCACCTGTTCTGCCATCTCCCATCCTCCTTTGCTCCCTCCTCAGGATGGCACTGATCATGCCATCCTGAGAACTAACCTAACCCTATCCCTACTCTCTCATACCCAGCACTCTCTTCTGCATCTATAGGCCAAAATGGACCCTTCTCCTCCCTGGTTCCTGCTCCTCCACCGTCGGGCTCCTCTCCTGTGAGGTGTTCCCTTCCACCTACCATGTCAATGGTGGTTCCTGCATCAGGACCTCCTCTTGTTACCAATACAACCCCTTCTGGCGCAGGCCCTCCCTCTCCCCTTCTGGCATCCACCTCTCCCACCTCAGGTCCCACCCCTACTAGCCGTGACACTTCCAGCTCCCATGACACCAGGGCTGAAATGGACATGATGGCAACCAGAAGGCAGCCATCTTGGCTGCCAGTGGCCCACGACACCAGGCCTCACTGGTTCACCAGAGGCACCATGCCCTTGCCAAGACTTTTTCCTCCCTGTTGGGGTAGGACAGTGACTCCTCAGATTCTAACACCAAGTCTGAGAATCACTGAACAAGGGTGTGGAAGCAGGCCACTATGGAGGGGAACTGGAAGACTGCAGAGAGGATAGATCCTGGCAGCCCCTGTTAAGTTCTCAAGAGGGAGGAGCCGCCAGTGGAAATCTCTGCCTTATAGGGAGATAAAAGAACTCTGTAAGGCATGTAAGGATTATGGAAGGGGGTTCCCATATTTTAAAAATCTTTTGCGAGTTACATTTGAAGCACATGTCCTCACCCCACATGATCTGAGACACATTATGTCTGTCCTCCTTTCCCCCACTTAACTCCTCCTTTGCAAGGCAACTTGGAAAAAACAACTTAAAAACTTACTAAAGCTCTGTAAGGGACAGGAGGATCAACCTCGAAGACTTTCAATGGACTGATTTAGTGGCAAAGGTGATTATTAAAAGCCCAAGGAACAGGCCTAAGACATCCTGAGGCCTGTCCTCGCGGATATTAAAAATGCCACACTTAATGCTTTACTAAAAACCCCAGATGGGACCACCCCACAGCAAATCTTTGCTACTATCCATCAAGGCCCAGAAGAAAACTACATCCAATTTGTAGACCACCTCAGAAAAAGTATTGACAGAGAAGTTGATTTTGAGGAGGTGAAAGAGGAACTTTTGCAGAAATTGACCATCTCCAATGCCAACACAGAATGCCAAAAGATCCTAAGAACACTCCCTCCTGACCCTGAACCTAAGACTGAACAAATGATAGAGGCTTGTGCTAAAGGGATGTCTATTGAAAGTGGCCTTGGTGGTAAGCAAAGGGGTGGTGGAGGCGTTTGTGTCGGCCCAGATAAAACTATTCAACAAGGACAGCATCCGCTGTTATAACTGGAGAACTGGGTGATATTCAAGTTGAATGTGATAAAGTATTTCTAAAGAGACACACTTCCACCTCTTGTCCCTCCTCTGCTTGCCTAGAGTGCAGAGAATATTTTAAACATTGTTCCCAGTTCAAATGCCACCAGCAGGTCCAGCATCATCCTAGCTACCAGCCGTGTCCAGGGAAACTCCTGGCCAAGTGTGAGATGGCCAAGTGTGATGACACCAAATACCAAGCCATTCCATCCCATGCTCCCCACCATCCCAGAAGGCATGTGTGCCTAAAGATCTCACCTAATGACATTGACCATAAAGGCCACCACCTCTCCAAAGCCTACCAACTTGTCCAGGTGGGGACCCAATGTGCACTGGTGAGCCTCCAGTCCATCCAAATTGATGATAAAGGTGTTTACTGAATACCAACAGGTAAACGTGGGCCTGCTGATGGACCCCTGTTGTTACGATTTTTCCTCTGGCTCATGGGTGAATGAGGAGACGTGATTCTTGGTCCATATCAGAAGGCTAGATT
>JAWWEY010000130.1:54288921-54299069 GCA_035582745.1 Loriotus luctuosus | reverse complement strand
CATTTGCTTCTGAGAGTAGTTGCTCAGAAGGAAAATCCTAAAAGAAGGATTTTTCATAAAGACATGGCTGCGACAGACCCCGAGATGTTTTAATCACTGGTGACTCTCTTTATGGGCCTGACACTCTACAGGTTCTTCCAGAAGTCCAGACAGTGGGGCCAATGGATGAAATTCCCATCAGAGTAATGGGTGTAGACCCACCCTGGTTTCTACATAAAGGCACCACCATCGCCCAGGCCTTTCTACTTCCAGACCACACCAAGACTTTCTACTTCCAGACCACACCCAGAAAAATCAGTGGCATTCTGAACAGAAATTGTGGTGCATGACAAGCTGATCTTTGAATGTTGCCTATTAAATAAGGGAAACAAGATCTAATTTCCAGGGATGGCGGACACCGAAGCAGAATCACCATCATTGCCTGCTCTGAGTGGCTGCTGGACTGGGAGATGAATTAAAATAACACCTAAATAATTAGAAGTAACAGATATAAATATGACAGAAAAATCTTTTCCCAAAAGAGATAAAATTTGAGATATGGCTTTCATTATTAGTTGTGACATAACTTCAGGGCCTGTAGTAATGGTTTTAGTCTTTGTATTAGATAGGAACATCCATTCTAGAATTTGCAAAGGGTCTGGTAACTTTTGGCCCCATTGGAAAATTAAGCCATGAAGGTGTGGAATTTCCCCTATCAACGTAAACAAATAGGGTATATCTGGGTTACATCTGTGTGCTTGGTGGGTTTGCAAAGCTGTGGACACTCTATTTAGGGCTGTTCTTGCTTCTTGAGTTAGTTTTCTGGGGGAGTTCAGGTCCTTATCTACCCTCAACAAATCAAATAATGGAGCCAAGTCCTGGTTGGTTGTTCCAAGGAGAGTTCGAATCCAATTGACAGACCCAATGAGTTTTTGGAGCTCATGCAGTGTCATTGGGTTTTTCTGTAGTTGGATGGTCTGCAGGACAACAGCATGCTCAGTCAGTCTGTATCCTAAGTATTTCCAAGGAGGAGATTGCTGTATTTTGTCTTCAGCTATAGATAGCCCAGCTTTACATGTCCCTTCAATTACTTCAGCAACAACAATCTGAAAGGCTGTATTGTCTTCGGTAGCTATTAAAATATCATGTAATGAAGTATGGTAGACTGAGGGAACTTCTCGCGAGTAAGTGATAAGATTCTGGCCACATACCATTGGCATAAAGTCAGGGAGTTCTTCATGCCTTCCAAGAACACAGTCCAATGGAATCTTTCCAAGGCTGATTGTCTCTTAATAGAAGGTACTGAGAAAGCAAACCCTGGTGCATCCTCTGGGTGGAGTGGGATACTAAAACAACGGTCTTCGATACCAATCATCATTAATGACCAGTCCACTGGAATCATGCTGCGTGATGGTAACCCCAGTTGTAATGGTACCATTTCTTCAATTACTTCATTAACTTCTCTAAAATCTTGCAATAGCCTCCATTTTTCACTAAGGGGCTTTTTGATAACCATTTTTGGAGTATTCCAGGGGCTGTTTGTGGGGATAATGTGTCCTTTGTTCAATTGCTCTTGAATTAGAGTCTCTAGCACAGTTAATTTGTTTTCTGGAAGGGGCCACTGATCAACCCAGATGGACTTCTCCGATAACCAGTTATGTTTTAGGGTGCTGCACTCATCAGCGGCCCTTGTTAAAAATTGGTTTCCGGCCTGAGACTCCATTGAGACAAAATGTCTCTTCCCTAGACAATTATTTTTTTCTTTTTTGGCTATAAATGGCTTTATGGTGGCCACTTGATCTTCTGGCCCCTTAAAAGTGACAGGATGGAGGCTACATACAGTGATGCTGTGTTCTCCAATTCTGAATAATGAATCTAAGAAAGGGACAAAAGTCCATTCTGGAGGCCAGGAAATTTCTGATGTTACAGTTATGTCTGCCCCTGTGTTGATGAGAGCTGAGAGGGTCTCCAGGCAAGGGTACAGGTCAGCTGAGATTTTCCTTGCATGATGTGTTGGGTCCACACAATGCACAGCCCTCTGGAGGTCTCATTATTGATTTCTTCATCAGCATCAGGAAGGAGAAAGGCCTGGGCAAAAACTAAACCTTTAGGTATGAAACAAGGGGAGTTAGGACATATGGTCAAAATAGTAATTTCCTGACTGGATGTAACTGGTAAGTCTGTAGGTTACACATAAAATCCTTCCGCAGCTTGTCTGTCCACACCTACAATTAGAAAGTCTTGCAGCCGCTGTTCTGGGCTAAGGCAGCCTGTAGAAACTGTGTGGTGTGTGTAATGTTAGTGATCATTACTGGCTGGGCAGTTGACAGCTCCAGTCTGGTACCTGTAGACATTGAAACTGGGAGTTTATTAATGACACCCTGCACTTCTTCACTTGAAGGTGTCCAGTGCTGCTTACCAGGGTGGGTGACAGGTTATCTTATGTCATTGTGCGCCACTCTCGCGCTTCACTGGTGGTTTCCCAGATGACAATGATCCTGCCTTTGGACTTGATAAGATTGGTTGGTATTTTGATTGCCTTTATTGCAGTTACGTTGTCCTTGACCACTGCCCCTTTTTGGTTTTTTGCAGGTTTTTTGCCCAATGGCCTTTTTGACCACAGTTAAAACATTGTCCATTTGATCTAGTTTTCTGATTTTGTTGGCTTTGAGGCTTTTGTTGAGAATTGTTTAATGCATTGGCCAACACCTGGGCTTGAATCTTAGCCATATATTCTGCAGTGGTTAGTTTATTACAGGCCTCAGCCATTTGAGGAATGGTAGGTTCTAGTTGGGAAGGCAGGACCCGTAAAGCTCTCTTGCCTTCTGAATTGGCGTTTACAACAGTCAATTGTTTGAATAGTCTTCACTGGATCATCAGTTACTTGTTTTTCTATGGCAGCTTTGAGTCTGTCTAGAAAAGTCATATAGGGCTCAGTAGGCCCTTGCTGGATATCAGCATAGTCCCGATGAGGCTTATTTGCTTCTGGGATTTGCATAAGCGCCTTCCTAACTGTGTCCGCAATGTCCTTGAGAACGGGCTTAGGAAAGACTGTGGATTGCTGGTCAGAGTCTGTGTGAGCCCCCTCACCCACCAACTGGTCCATGGTAATTTGCATCCTCACTGGGTCATTGGTATAATCTTGTAATAATTTAGTTAATAGGCACTTCCACCCCAATTCCCACAGTGAATACTCAGTGGGAGTTAACTGTGAGATCATTAAGGACCATGCATTGTGGGGTGTAAAAGTGTGGGCTGAGAAGATCGCCACAATCAGGACAGAGAAGTACGGTGAGCTTCTCCCAGATTCTGAAGCTGCTTTACTTCTTTGATTTCACTGAATTACAGTTTCCCAGTATGGATTTCCCCTCCTGTTGCACTGGACTGGCATTACTTCCAATATGTTTGCCAGTTCCCAATCCCTCATTTACATAGCTTTTTTTTTTTTTCTTTTTCCCAGGCCTCTTTTTTAGATTCTGGCCAGTGGATATTTTCCTATGATGAGGAGGAGGAGGACAAGGATTTGGAGGGATCACCTTTAACCATATACACCTTCTTGTACTTGTGGTCTCGCCTCAGGCTGGACTTGTGCCAGGCCAAGGTCACACGGGCTCCGTCATTCTGGGGGAGGGCCCTTCTGGAACCCAGGTGGTTGTGGTTCTGGCCTCCAGAAAAGGGGAGTGGCTATTAGATGAGTTTTTGGTATTGGCAGGGGTAGTTGTTTCCTTGGAGCACTGGGCATGTCTTGGGATGGAATAGCAGGACAGTAGGAGGGGCTTTGGGTGGGGTTCCCAATGATTCAGGGCATCAACGAAAGGTGTTTAAATGATCTTCAAAATGGCTGTCATTTTTAAAATGGTGGTTGGTGGTATTACAGCTAGTGATGTTCTCAATGGAGGTGGACTGCTTCATATTACTAAGGTCAGAAGGATAAGGGAAACATGAGGCAACTGGTGGGACAGTGTGGGGGAGGTCTGAGATGGTTTGCACACTACCATCTCAGACCCTGGTGGAGGGACAGGTCATGACAAGGCAGTGGGGTCACCAGCTGAGCTGCATAAATCCCTGGGACATCCATGGGCACAGGCTTCTGCCATCTTGGCCCTGTATCTGTCCTTGGAGTAGGCAGAACAGAAAAGCTTGAAGGAAAAGGTTTGTTGGCTTCCCTGGGCTGATCTAAATTAGACTTTTGTTGCCCTGTGGCAAATAACTTTTCTCTCATTTCTTTTTCCTTTTGGTTTATCTTTATAATGTCAAATGTCATTTTTAAGATTGGAATCAATTTCTGGGCAGAGTGGTCTTGATTTGCTGCTGAATTATAAATCTTATTCCCTACCAAGTCCCAAAAGTCCAGCGAATTTATCTTGGACTCAGAAATATCTATAAAATTTCTATGGATTGAGCGAGTTAATTCTTTAGGTTTCTTCTAAAATTTTTTGCCCCAGTTTGCCAATTTTAACTTAAAACTTTGGTAAATGTCTCTCTCTCCTACAGTTGACATCCTCACACCCATTTGAAAACTTAATTTAGTATGCCAGCTGAGGGGAACCAAATGGGATGGATGTCCACCCTTCTCTTACCTTCTCCTTGAAGACAAGTGATAAGGCAGCATCCTCCTTGCTCCTTATCTGGCGAAGGTCTCCCAGGCTTCGCCCCGTTGCCAGCACACACAAGAAAGGCAAGGTCCTACAACCCACTCCTGGAAGCAGGGTCAGTTCCTGATAGGTCTCCTGAATGTCAGAAGTCCTTGTTCAGGCACCAGATGTTGCAATCCGATCCAGGCCTGGATAGCTTTGGACCTATAAGCAACTATGTCAGGAATCTGATTAGGCGACTTTAAGGAGCGAGACACACGTCCAGACTAGTGGCTTGCAAACAAAACACTTTAATAACTGTAAAATAATGAACTGAGAGGTGAACAAACTACATGGGAGCACACAAGGAAAGATTAGCTGAAGCCTGGGGTCCAGGGTAAAGCAGGGGTACATACAGGTTAGGATTTAGGGCAAGTCAAAGTAGGATGTGAGGGCAAGGTCCAATAGGAAAGGATATGAAAAACAATGCAGGGATACATTGACCAATCAAAGGTAATGAGGTAACCCTGAACAAATCAACTGGGGGAGAATAGAGAACTTTCTAGCACAAATCTCCATATAACAACTGGGGAATGCTGGGACTGGCCTTTTTGTCTCTCTATGAGTTTGAGGGTTTTCCCATGGCCTTATTTTCAGCTCATCATCTTCATCTTGGGCTGAATCAATCCCAACATCCTATGCAACAGACATCAAGATGAGAGGAAAGGGAAAAAAAAAGCTCTGGCCCAGGTTGTGGCAGGTTCTAGATGTTCCCATGCACCCCATATAGCTCCTCAGAATTTTCTGCTCTGATGTGCCTTTGCACACCTGATTAAGAAGAATTTTGTATACATGTTATTCCAAACATGTCCCTTAGCCAACTGTGTTGTTGCAAATTCCATTCTGTAATGTTCCCTTTAGGCTCTCACAACTTACCAGCACCACAGAAATCCCAGCAGGCAAAAAAGGTGAGCACAACCATGACTGCTCTCATTTCTTCTATATTTCTTGCATGTTTCTTGGAGCTATATCATTGCTGTACTGCATTAATAGTGTGATGGTAACCTCTGTTTCTGGTTCATACAATATGTATATGCATATCCTATATGATTACTCATTTATATTTACATACTACGGTGACATTTACATCTACATTTATTTCTAAATAATACTATTTCAGGTGTGTTAATTTAAATTTTCTAATTTTTTTTTACTAAGCATATATGGGAAATTCAAAGAAAAATCCAGAACAATTCTCTCACATTTTAAACATAAAAGAAAAAATATTATTCACCATAAATAATAAATCAACTTTTTGTCTGAAATTAAATGTTTGCTAATAAACAGGATTTTTTTCCTGTAGTTCAAGTAACTTACTATTATTTTTCAAATTACTGGGTTCACCCTGCAATGATATGCTTATTTTCTATACTCTCAAGGCATTTATTGCAAGAAAGAAATTCCTTTGATTTTACTGCTGAATTACAGATACCAGACTGGAGAAATTTGGGGCTGTATTTCTTTGGCCATGTAAATAGCTTTTAGACAGCCATTTCAGAGTTTTATTTACGAGTAATGGAAATTTCTAATGCATACTTGTCATTTCACAGTCAATGCAATAGTGCTCCCTCACAATTTAGTTGCTTTGGATTACCCAAGAAAAAATTTAGGAACTTTTTATGGCCACAGATTCCCTTGGGGTATTATAGTGATTGAGCTTCTATCTTCTCTGTGCAGTGTGTGAAATGATTTGTACAAAGTTTGTACGAGTTGGAACATTTTAAAATTTTGTATTAAATAGTTTCATATTAGCAATTATTTATGAATTATGAAGCCAGCAATTAAAGCATATATATGAGATTAAGAATCAAAATGGTTATAAGTCATGAGCTTTTCTGATGTGGCAAACAACAGCAGTCATTAGGTGAGACACCTGCTGGATGGATGAAAAAAACTCCCCTTTAGCTTTAATGTGGTAGTCACCCAACTTATTTACAATAGAGTTTGTTTTCCTATGATTTTGTGATTTAACTAATTTTGCTTCCATACCATTATAGGATAACGACCCCCAGCACCCTGCTCAAATGATTTCTCTCCACACCTATGCAATGCCATTGATGCAAACTTTCACTGAAAGGTAGGTTTGAAAATGGTATCCATTAACTTAATATTTAAATGGCTTTTAAAGGTTTATTAGAAATTTTGAAGTTTTTCATGTATTTATCCCAGAAGTTTTTATGTGTCCCTCAGGAGAAGCATGGTACATACTAGACTGGCCCTCAGTAACAACATTGACTTACCTCTCAAAATAATTTTCCCTCTGTCTGTCATGGGATGAAAACTGTTGCTTTACATATTTGTCTATACTGATGAAATGTATGAAAGACTTTTGAGTATTCTAATTTCCTTCTTGTGGCCCCATTTCTTTCTTTCAGTGTATTATCAATATGATTTTTTTACCAGTCAGGACATGAAATGACTGTCATTGTCAGAACCTGCTTATATTTTAATGTCCAAAGTGTAGCATAATAGTTACACACTTTCTGTCTTTTTCCATCCAGTGAGAGTTTCTCCCACCCATGTGTAGTTTTATTGCTGATTGTGCTTTATTACAGGGTGTAGTACACAATTTCTGCTGCATTTCTGCTTAGTGTCTCACAGGAGGAGACCACATTCTTGTGATGCAGGACAGGTTCTACACGCCATGGGGCTGCAGAGGTGGGGTGATTTCACCCATCATCCTAAACCCTGACATTGCCATCCAAGCATTTGCTTCCCCATAGCCATGGGTATGCCACAAACGCTCCAGTGAAGTCTTTTACTGCAGAGCTGCTCTGCCCAAGCCACACAGCAGTCAGCACTGGATTGCCTGGGCACTGGTGCTGCAGAGGAAGGATGTGCCCTCACTGACAGCCTGCATGGTTGGCTGATGATCAGTGGAGCCAGCAATCAACAGATAGTGGCAGAGAAAAGTTGGAAGTATAAGGACAGGCAGAGAGAACATTTCAATCTGAACAGTGAATGAGAATAGGAAGATAGTAAGTAGAGGAAAGAGACATAATTTCTGCTATAGCCTCAGGTAGCCAGTCTGTTGGAAGGAGGATTTTCCTGAGTCACTGCAGCACAGGATTAGTCTATCTGGATTGAACAGGCTGGTTTTCACATTTTCAACTGATGCATTAAGAGTGGTGGCATGACAAAAGAAAGCTTGCAACCTGATGCTGAACAGTGAAAGCATGTAGTGAAATTGACAGTTTCATGCAGTGGAAGCAGCTGAAAGTTCAATGAACATGGGTGCCTAAATCCTGAGTTTTGGTGGGGTATGTTTGTCTGTGTGTGGACTGCTGGCACAGAGAGAAGAAATGCTCCAACACTCCATGGTCAGCTTTCTGGGAGGACCCGAGTCAGACTTAAGCTATGATCCAGCACACAAATGCAAAGCTAACATCTAAATTAAATGGTGGATGGCACCTTTGGGACATAGGGAAGGCTATGGAGTGCAGGATGGGTGGAGGGGAAAGCTAGGAATACAAGAAAGAGAGACACTAGAGAGGAGATAGAGAGCTTAGGACCCTATTCCTTAAAAACATGGCCTTTCACTCCCTTCTGTGCTTATCTGATGGCAAAGTCCTTCTGGGGTTTCAACTGTGTTTGAGACGGGTAACCATGCTCAGTCCTTAGAGAGGCTGATAGCAGCAGAGGTAATGAAATTCTTCCAGAAACAGTGGAATATTACACAGCAAGTGCTAGGTAAAACCCTGTAGAGACCAAGCAGGGATTTGGTTAGTGCTGCAGCTTAGCAGCCAGCCCCAAGGGATAGTGCAATATCAGCCACAGCTGGCTACTTGGACATATGTACACATTATGGAAAAAAGGGTGTTTTACCATCAGATTCCTTTTTGGGTCAAATACCCTCATTTTAAATTATCTTTAGCAGCAAATGCAGAGTCAGCTTAAGACAACATTGACTAAACAGGATTATTTTTCTTTCATCTTCCAGCCTCTCCAGGCTGACACAGAGGAATAGCAAAGAAATTTGGGGAGTGAGTTTGAGGATGTTCTCTGATCCTTCCTTTTCCTCTTGTTACATAACCCCTAAGCGATGTGTTTTGGTATTCTCAGCTTTTAATTCCTAAGATTGATTCCACAGTAAATTTGCATAATCAGAGGACATGTTTCCTGTTTTGTTGCTCAAAGTTAGGGGAAAAAAGACCCAAATTGGGAACTGTTTCACTGTGGCAAAACAGAGACAAGGAAGTAAACTACTTTTAAAACATCTTCTTTAACTGCTAAGATTATTGACAAGAACAGAAAATGGAAAGTAACACCTTTTAAAAAAATTCCTTTGATGTGTTAAAATGATAGGAAGTATAATTTTATGAGTTGTGTATAGTCACATGCGCAGAAAAGCAATAGTTCTCTGTATTAATTTTTAAATCTTTCTCCAGTCAAGGTGCTATTTTTCAGGATGTATAATTTTTCAAAAGGAAAACATGGAAAAAAGAGAGAAATAGAATCACTAGGGGACAAATAATATTTCCATAAAATTAATGGAAGTTTTTTCCATTGTCTTCAGTGGAAGAAACACCGTGAATATCAAGACCTAGTAAATTTACCTTCTGTAACTGTTGAGAAAATCAAGCATGATATATGGTTTGTGAATAGGAGGCTGCTTGCTCATATATCCATATTCAAGTGACAAACTTTCTTTCATTTCAAGTAAGTATTTCAAAACAGTAGACAGTAATCTTCTGATCATTTACTCCTCTATCTATAATGGCATCCCCCAGTTAAAAGAGAACTGACTTAACAAGTTTTGGGCAAAATGTAAATTTTCTGAATTCAAGTTCTTTTTGAGTGATATTACAGAGAAAAAGTATGTTTTCCCGGTAAGATTCTCTATAAAATAGTTTGTTTATTTATACTGTAATAGCCTGATCTTGTAATACTATGCTTAGCACTAGGACCTAGTTCTCAACAGAAAAAAAAAGACAAAAAAGAAAAACAACAACAACAACAACGCGTTGAATCCACTCTTTCATCTGAAGCTCAGCTGGATATAATTGTGTCAGGGCTTCTCAAACCTAGAGCTGCTTCAGAGGCACAGCTGTGGGGAGGACTGCCCCACACATCCCATCCTCTCTCAGTCCAGCTTTGCCAGATGAGTTGTGGGTCACAGCAACAACACCATCCACATACCTCATGTACTTGTTTTGATGCAAGCATGTTAGAGACAGGCTACTGAGGCAGCCAGCTTTGATGCTATAAAAGAATCTGTCAACCAAAAAGGTTGACTCAGTTCCATTTAAAAACCTTTAGTGCCACAGCAGACATTGCAGCAGCTAATAGTGTACAAGGTAAACCAGTCAAGTGATGTGCTATACCTGGACTCCTGTAAGGCTTCAACTTTGTCCCACAAGACATCCTTATGTCAAAACTGGAGAGACATGGATTTGAAGGATGGACTGCTCAGTGGCTAAGGAGCTGGCTGGATGGATGCAGCCAGATAGTTGCAGTCAATGGCTCTATGTCCAGATGGAGCCAGTGATGAGTGGTGTCCCTCAGGACTGTCCTGAGACTTTGGCTCTTCAGTAT
>JAWWEY010000130.1:54214394-54235895 GCA_035582745.1 Loriotus luctuosus | reverse complement strand
AATACAAGTTACAGGCCCAAGAGCATAAACAGAATTGGACTGAAGAGAGAAAAACAAGAAGGATGGGACTTCATGATCTAGAGGTATCATTGGAAAATTAACTCCAATATACAAATGGACCAGAACTTATAAAAGTGAGAGACCTTGTGACTGGTCCTGCCTTTTGTGACCATTCTGGGTTCATCTTGTGTGCAGCCCTGGCTGGGCTCTTGTACTGCCCAAGGTGTATCCATTGAGGCCTTTTAATAAATACCTACTTTATTTTTTAATTCTGTCTACCATCTGTTCCAGGTCAGCCTTCTCAAGGTATAAATTTGAGTAAAAACACATACCAATTTTTATTGGAATAAGATTTGTGACCCACAATGCAGCAAGGTGAGCCCAGTTTGAGAAAATTCCTCACAGAATATTGAATTATTTTGCTAAATATAAAACATCTTCATACAGAGTTGCTCAAATAAGAAACTTTTTATATCACGTGCAGCTTTCCAATTTCAGATCATAGTTTAGTGACAGACCTTTTTCAGGGCTGGAGGGACTCAGATTCAGCAGGCTCATGGGTCTCTCCTCAGCACCTAGGCCTGGTCCATTCACCCTTCCCAAGGCCTCTGGATCACCTTTCCCCAAACTCCAGAGGTATGTGGGCAGCCCTCGGTCAAATCCCTCCTCTGAACCTCTTGATTTGCTCAGTCTGGAGAAGAGGAGACCCCATTGCTGTTACAGCTTCCTCATGAGGGGAAGAGGAGGGGCAGGCACGGACATCTTCTCTCTGGTGAGCAGTGACAGGACAGAGGGAATGGCCTGAAGCTGTGCCAGAGGAGGTTTAGGTTGGATATCAGGAAAAGGTCTCTCACCCAGAGCGTGGTTGGGAAGGCTGGAACAGGATCCCCAGTGAGGTGCTCACAGCACCAGGCCTGACACAGTTCAAGAAGCATCCAGACAACACTCTCAGTCAAATGGTGTAATTTACGGGGCTGTCCTGTGCAGGGTCAGCAGTCGAACTTTGGTGATCCTCACAGGTGTCTTCCAACCCAGAATATTCTGTGATGCTATAAAATGTAGCGAAGAAAAATTTGCAGCCATCCCACTCTGTTGTTAACTACTAAAATCTGAAAGTAATTTGAATTCAGTTGGTTTCAAGGTAACTGTATCTTTTAACTGGAAAACATAAGAGACCTATAATATTTTATATTTTCTCCCCTGTAGGCACCTATTTACCAAATAATTTTCATTATTTATTTTAGTAGGGTAAATAGCTCAAGCTCCTGAATTTTGTTCTTTACAGCATTCCTTCTATGCATTTGCTGGACCTACAGAAATATCCAGATGCCTGATGCTCTTCTCAGAGGAATGCAACCAGCCCCAGCAATGCCACACTGCCAGTTTGGTTAATCATCTTGCTCCTATCTGATACTTCTATGCTTGCATATAAGGGCAGCTCAGGGTGAGACATGTCTTTTTGTGTCTGTCTTGGACACAGTTTAATGACTTCTTGTTTTGCCTTCCACAGATTTTAGATAGTTGTAATGCTAGACTTACCTACAGCTGACCAAGAAAAACATTAAATAAATCAGGCATAATCCTGATTCCTGCATAATTACCCCGTAAAATTCCATGATGTGAAAAATCCAGAGACTTGTAAAAACCTGCTTGTTTCTGGAATACCCATGTCCTTATGAAAATTGTTTTTCAAAGCTGGTGTTAAACTAGTATATGTGTATACTATGTTATTTTATGCATTTATATCTATATCTATATCTATCTATCTCTATATCTATCTATCTATCTATCTATCTATCTATCTATCTATCTATATCTGTATCTATATCTATATCTATATCAAAAGAACTTAGAAATTATCTGTATTTTTGAACACCACTGGATAGATTCAGTGTACTCATTTTTGGGCTTCAGGAGAATATTGCTTAGAAATATAAACTAGGACAAAATTAAGAAATTCCCTTTGGCGTGATCTAAATCCAGGGAAATCTTCTCTATCCATATATTTTAGTTTACATATTTACAAAATTGCAAAAATTGCAAAAAGGGATTATATCTAGCCTTGCAGATCAATTAAAACCTGAAATCCTGAAAGACCACTTCCCTAACCACATCCTATCACAGCAGATTGTGACACATTACAAGAGATTCTAGATATGAATTGATTAGGACTTTCTTAAGTGTGAGATATAAAAGCCTTCATAAATCATTATTAAATTCTAGTAATTACTTATATCTTTGTTATTAGCTTACTCATGTTACTTAATATTGGACCTAGAATTTCTATTTCCCACTTGAACACTTGGGGGAAGGCATAAGAACATATGGAAATGAATAAAGAAATTGAAGATATAATTAAAAGAATAAACCAAAAACCAAAAAACTAGCCAACAAAAGTAAAGTAAAATCAAACAAACCAACAACCCAAAACTAAACAAACAGGAAATGCTCTTAATCCTTAATATTCCTGGCAAAGGCCATGACTCAGGAGGCCACTTCCCCAAGAACGTGACCCGTGCTGGTACTGCTGCTCCTGAGCAGTACTCAGGAGCCAGCAGTATTGAGTGGTTCCAGACACTCAAATTTTTCTTTAGAGTAGTTTTTGTTCTTGCTGAGGGCTTTAATCTCAGTTTGCCCATCAGTTTCTGTTTTTGTAGCTTTCAGAGAAGCCAGGTATAGTCTGTGAAGCTGTTAATTGGTGACTCGTTAGTATTAATGTGTTTACTACAAGCCACTTGTTGTAAATGTGAGAAAGACCAAAGTTTTTTCTAACCTATCTCTAAGGAGAGATAGATTATACTTCATAAATTATCTATAAAATTAAATTTCGTGCAGACTATTATTTTTTAATAATATGTGTCAATTCTGTAGGAACATGTTGCCCACTACAAGTCTTTCTTGAAAGGCAATGGCGTAACTAGGTGAAAAAAACTGGCCTAACTTGAGCATATGTCCATAACCTTCAAGAAGAGCAGCGTGACCTTAGAGGGTTGAAACTGTGTCTGTCTTCCATTAAAGAGACTTCCACAAAACAAGCACATTTGACGAGGGCAAGCTACAAGGAAGAGTGCATTTCCGTAAGTACAAAAGCAGCACAATACATAAAAAGAAATTTCATAAACAGTGAGGCAGTTGAAGGAGAAGGGAGGCCTTTCAGTAAGCCACTCAGTCCATCTGATAAGCCCATCTGATTTATCTTCATGCCAGCCTTTGCTGCATAACTTCTATGCGAGTATAGTTAGCTCTACGTTTTCCCCCTTTACTTGATAGTAGCACTCACCTACAGAATACAGGTCTGTAATGGGATTACTCCCTTCAAACATTTAGAATTTCTTATCCTTTGAAATACAGATTCTCCTTTTCTCTCTACAGACTACATGTTCTTTCCTCCACATTAGTAATGTAAAAGAAAACAATACATACTCTCATAGTGATGTAATAGTTCACTAGTAGCACCCAACCACATTATCATTTTCTTACTATTTAAAATATTTTTACTTTCTGTCTTAAATAATTATTTTTTGAGGTATGTAGCCATACTCCCTTCCCATATGTTGACTTGATGAAGCAGTGTATATTTTATATTCGGAAAGAAATACCAGTTGCTTCCTCCCAAATTGCTTGCAAATATCTAGTGAAGGATCCTGTTCTGTTCAGATTTTTATTCTCAATATAGTGCCAGTGCACCATCTAGGAACTGAGGGAGGAATGGAGCTGACTATCCAATGTCCCAGGGTTCTTCTTGCATTCTTGACTGGGGTGATGTTAATTTGCCAAACCATGAGTTGTTTGATCTAGTGTTGTGATTGTCTAGATTAATTCCTATGTTCTGGCTCCCTGACCATACAATTCAATTCATTTATTCATTAACTTCAATCGTCTTCTGTTTCTGAGCCACTTACACCATTATAAGCATGACATTATTGACTGGGGAGAAAGCCCTAGGTTGCGAACACCACCTACTTCACCGCAGGAAATCTGTTTAGTTTTTTATACAATACATACTGTCAGAAGTCACAATTTTCCTCTTCTGGCTCATTTGGCTCAGGAAAACCTTGACAGCCTGCTGAGATGAAATGGAAGCAGAAGCACAGTAAAATGGAAGAAAATGAGACTGGGCTACCATGGATCAGCTCTCAGACCAAGCACATGTTCCCAGCAGCCAGTCATCCCCTTAAGGTAGCAGTCATCAGCTCAAAACAAAATCTGTTTGGTCTGTAGAGTGCCAGGAGCTCTCTGCTGAAAGCTTGTGGTCCAAGACACAGTGGAGGTAAGTGTCAGTGGCCCTGGTGTACTTCACAAAATTTGTTTCCAGCCTCTTAGGTAAAAAGGAAATCATAGACAAAGGGAATATTTTTAGATTTGTGAAGTCAAGAGGTTTAACATAATTAAATGCCTAGTTGAAGGTAGTCATGCAGTGTTATCCTTTGAGACAGGTGCTGCAGGGAGGGCAGACAGAGCATAGCACAGGTGTGCTGGGAACAGCATGTGGTGTGTGCAGCACAGGTGTGCACCGGTCTGGTTCATGGTGCGTGGTGTCCAGTGTCCAGTGCCCTTTCCAGTAAACTGATTTTATCCCAACCCATGATCTTTGCTTTTGGTGCCTCCAGTTCTCGTCTCCAGCTCTCCACAGAGAAAGAGAGACAGAGGAAAAGGGGGTGAGCAAATGGCACTCGGTTTGGAGAGTCTCAGTGGGAGCACTAAACTAGGTAGCACTGTTCCTAAAACTCAACAGGGTGCAATGGTGCCAATATGAAGGTTTACATGCATGGTCAAGATACAAGTGTTAAACCTGTTTGAGTTACTAAAGAACCTCGGTCCTGTTCATCATGTATATCCAGACACAACTCTTCTGTCAGCTTCTGCCCCATTCATCATGCATGAGCAATATATAGCCAGGGGTTCAAAGATCTCAGTGCTCTGACTGTTGATGTTTTTATTTCTTCTTAAACTTTGCAAGCAAAGCAAAAGGCACAGAAATGCAGAACAGGTGTGATGATAGTTTTCGTAGTAACCATGCACCTTAATTAGGCCTCCTCTGTGTTAAGGACTGTGCAGACATGAAGAGGGATGCAGCCTCTGCTTGTGAGAAATTGGTAAATATGACAATCTCAAAGGAAGGAGGATATGTGAGTGTGATAAAAAGCATGTGAGGAGAAAGGGTCTGAGATAACATTTCAAAGAGCAGTTTTACCCAAATCCATGGTGATTTTCCTTCAAATCTTCTCCTATGATTCACATAGCATGATGACCTTTAAACACAGCTTCCTTATTCTGATAAGTGTATGTGATAAACTAAAATAGCTATGTTTAGCATGTTCTTTTTTTTTTTTTCTCTGCTAACAGCACCATAAAAGCCCCTTATCTGGTATAATCATCAGCCTTTTCAAAACTGGCTGTGTGACTACTGAAGAGCTCTGGCTATCCCTTATCTCCTGAGCCTCTTTTTGTTTTTTGAACTGCCATATCTTTCCTTACCTTGAGAGTATAAACCCTTCAAAGAAGGTGTTCTCTTTCTCTTTTTTTTTTTTCCTGCTTGTTGCTTCAGTCTACTAGAAACTAGAAGAGACTGTATTCCTGACAATGAGAATCCTTATTTATGTGAATGCATTTTTTCAGAAAACACTCCTAATATTCTTGGCATACTTTTAACTGTACAGGAGCAGAAGGGATAGAACCCAAAACCTAACTAAAGCAGCAGCATTTCATCCTCAGCCCCTATCACTTTATTATTATCACAGTTTCAACAGACACAAATTGTGTCACCCTGTTTTAACACAAAACCCACTTTCAATAAAATTAACTTCATCAATAAATGGTCACACAGTTGGGTGTGTTGTGAAACGTTTGCAAGTTAAACATGTGAGGGCACATCAGAGAGTAGTAGAATACATGACCTTTAAAAGGAAGTAATAAAACCTTGGCTGCAAACTCATCACTCTGAATAATTTGAAACCTCTAAAATAAATAAACCTTATATTCTTAGGTAAATAAAATAAATATACCTTATAACCCCATGCAGCCATTGCAGGACTTTGTTGTTTTGTTCTTTTTTCTGGATTTTATTTGACTGAACTAGATCTTAATCCATGTATCTGCTATGCTTTCCTCTTTAATTTATGGCAGCACTTTGAGTGCAAGGAGTAGTCGGGGGAAAGAAAGTAACAGTATTCATGTATTATTGGGAAACTGGATTTTCCGACATCATTACTAACACGATGAATATAAGGCAGATGTAAAAAATGGAGCTTTAAAGAAGAACTTTCATATGATGGTGGATAACAAAAAGATTCACTGCAGCTAAGAGAAACGAGTTCACCTGTTCTTTGAGTGCTGAAGTATTATGCCACGAGTTTGGGAAAGGTCGGAAGAAGGGTAATATATCCAAGATCCATGCAGGTAATGATCTGACTGAAACTGTTGAATAAGAAGAGCAGATAGGCAGAAGTACAGTCTAGAAAATGCTGGGAGGATAAACACAGCTGAAGGTAGGTATGCAGAGAAAGTGATAAAGAAGTGTTAAAATTGTAGTTCAGCTATGAACCATAACAGAAAACAATAATACTGGTGTGATTGGCACTTGAGAAAAGCATGGAAGTTGGCAAAGGATGGAAAGAAACTCAGTTTTGACCAAGTTAATTTTAAGCTAATCATCAGATATCTGAAGAAGAGAGAAATATTTTATTTGATCAAAGGAGTTTATTTATGGGAGAAATATTTTATTTGATCAAAGGAGATTACTTATGGGTGACAGGGTAGTTTAAAATAGTTGCTTGGATTTTGAAGGTTAAATGTAGTAGTTCAAGCATATTAGGCAGAGGATATCATCAAAGGAAACATCATAGAGTAGACAGGGACCAAGAACTGTTCTTCAAAGGAGAAAAGGGGGGAATTGCCTAAAAGAAATTTTGAACTGGTGTTAGGGAGGATGAATAGACCCAAGAGAAGACAGCAGCACAGCAAGGAAGGTCAGCAAGAGCTTCAGGTGTGGAGCATACTCAGCAACATCAGAAAGGTTAGAGACATAAAGGCAGGGGATGAGGTGTTTCTCTGTGAGGTGATGGATACAGACGTTAGTCAGAGGCAGGAAGGACAGAATGAGGGCTAGAGCTGAATACAAGGCTAGAATCTTCACAATGCTAGGCAGGGTGCACTCTTTCAGTAAGGTGTCAGCGAGTGGCAGGGAGACTGAAGCACTGAACAAGCACTCTGTAAAGCTTGCTTTCTGCTGACATTGTACACTTCATGCTTGTCCATTTTTAAAAACATAGTGTTGCATGCAGGTGCTGTACTCATACTTTGAAAAGGCCTTTATAAATGCATTTGTTGTACCACTACCTACACTCTTCATGTTCTTGCTCCTGCTGGGAGAACTGTAGACTGGATCTGCCAGGGCCAGAGCCCTCATGTCCTGAGGGATCCTCCATGGTCCAACATGGCCATGTAGCAGTGTCTACCATTTTTGCCACTGCCTTCTGTTTGAGTCATTTGAAGACTGATGTGTTTCACTGGTCATATTTTGAAACTTTCTGTGACCCTCACTCATTGGCATAGTTTAATTAACTGTACATAATTTGACAACTTCAATAAGGAGTATTGTAGTCTACATTATTTGAATTCACTCTTTGGCGGAAAGTGTCCTCATTCTTTCAGCTTCTGTAATATATTTTCAACATCATGGATATTCAAAATTGTTGGATGGATATTCAACAATTATGAATACCATATTTATATATTAAAGAATGGTTTTATGGGTATTCAGCCTGAAGATGTCAACACATTCACCATTTGGAAGGTCTTCTACTGAGCTGCTGAGTTATAAATTAACGGTTCATTTGCTTAAGATTTTTCTGTTGCCTTACAGTGCCCTTTTCCTCCTTACTGCCTTTGTCATCAGCTAGTGCTTTCCCTCACATTCCCCAAAATTTGCACAGCTGTAAAAGGAACTGTCAAGTGAGTTAGATGCGTCACTTGTTATTCAACAACTTGTGAAGAGATCACTGATGCAAAGAACGCCTAATATGCAAGATGATGTGTTTATGTGGCTACAGAATCAGTGTCTGAAGAGTTAAAGCTGATGATGAAGAGATCCAGGCTTGCCCCTGGATGAAAGGGACTAAGACTAATCTCAGACCAAGAGGTGTTTCTGAAATGCTCAGGCACTGGGAGGCTTGATCTTTGGCATTCCAGAAAGAGCCTTATTAAAGCAGGAGGCTCCCCAGTGATGGGGAACACATGGTTCTGCTTTCTTAGTAGTCCATTGCTCAGAGTAAGAATTTGGAATAGGAGACACAGAAAAGTAGAGCTAGGCAATGGATCTTGCTGAATTCAAAGCAAAACACCTGTTCATTTACAGAGAAAAGAAGCTGCATTTCCAGGCAAATTTATTGCTGACATTGGCAGTGACATAAGGGAGAAAATACATGTCTTGGAAACTGTTTTCCACTAATTTTCTGTTCTATGGATGGGAGCACTTGTGTGTTGTTTTTTGAAAAGAGGTGGTGACCTAGAAAGAATTTAGCAGGAAAAAGTAGGACATAGCAGAGTTTGTTTTACTCTTAATTACTACTTTCCTATATTTTCTCCTTCTGTTCAGTCAACAAGGAAATTGCAAAATGACAATAATGTATTTGAGGTAAAAATTCAGCTGAAGAAGAATTATAGGGTAGTAGAAAGTGCCTCACAGTGGAATAAGATTGGAAAAACAGGAAAAAAGTTAGAAAATACAAATATTTAATAACCTAAATTTTGCCAACAGACATTATTGTTCTTTATAATAACAAATATTATCACATAAACATTTGTAAAGTAAGAAAGTAATTTACTAACATATTGTTCCAAATTTAATTCTTGAATGTTTATAGAGTTTCTCTGGAAACTCACGATCCACAGCATTGAAAGGACATATATGGATTGAGCCTACACCTGAGCATTCAGCTGGCTTATAACAAATCTATTACTTCAAAATTGCTTCCTCTGTTACATAAAAGCCATTACTATAGGCCAATTAACAGAATAATGATCAGGGAGACAGTATCTAATTGGCTTAATTAGTTGCATGCTGGCCAAATTTCATTGTGTATATTTATCTGAATTCAAGCTCTGAATTTTACAGACTACAGACTATGACAAGTTATTTCAGTGATTCTCTCATACAGTAACTTACATTTCATTTCAAAACATGAGCATTTTAAAATAAGCCTAATGTTGTCCAAGCTTTCATGCAGCATCAAAATCACACAAAATCATACTCACAAATACTACTACCAAGATGCTTAATCATGCTGTGTGGAAGGGCAAAATTCTTATTCCATAGATGACATTGGAAAAATTCAAATGGATTTGCAAACCACTGTAGCTTAGCTCTGCTATTTCCTTCCTTTAGCTACCTGAAGGATTTACATTGTCATTGACCACCTTTGTTTCCCAGTGCCTTCCAAACCAAATTTTGAACAGCAGTGCAATACCTAAAGGAAGCTCTGTTTCAATAAGACAGGAAGAAAGTCAAGTGTCTGTCTCCAAATGACTCAGTCTCATTGCAGAACCACTGTGACTTAGGGATACTTTTGTCCACAACTATTACTCTGCTGTGAGGCCCCTGGTAAAGTTTATTAGAATAAGTTCCAGTTCTCACCCATGAGGAAGAAAATAAGCTTCCTCTTTCATTTTCTTCTCCCTTGAGCTCTTTAACGGTTGAAAAATAAACATATGGAATGAAATTCTCATTGGGTAAAATATGGTACATTCGCATAGCATTATTTCTAGTTGCTGGATTAGCCAGAGACAGCTGCATGAGATGTCTGTGTCCTTCATCTGGAATTCAGCAACAGCATTTCAATCAGTGCAATCAGCTTCCTTCCACTGTCTGCCTCAGAGGTCACTGCAGATGCCTTAAAAATAAAGCTGGTCATTACTATCCAACATAAAATATTTATAGCAAGAAATACCTTGACCAAAGGCATTTCATACAGCACAGAGAATTTATGAAGTTACTGAAGGCTTCAGTGGTTTTTTTTTTTTGTCTCTTACATTTATCTCCTGGTATTCTTGATAATTGTTATAGTTTGAAAAATATTCTGTTGACACAACAGAATAGTTGCACTAGAATCCACAAAAGTACAAATACTGTATTTTTGAATCTCACTGCTGATCTTTGTTACTTAATCCTACAGGAACACCATGATTTTATAGTTTGGATTTTTGCTGAACCAAATTAATGAAAATATTGCATTGCAGAATACCTGGAAATAACACTGGAGAAATTTGATTTTCTCAGCATTTCATTCCTAGTTAAATTGGTGCGGTTGCACCATTCTACAGTAGTGATTTGCAAAGGAAATGGTCAGGTTAAATGTACTGAAAATCTGAAATGTTCCCTGAGCAACAAAGGAATTCAAGGCGAATGTTAGAGTATTACTGACAACACCAGTAGAGCTTGTTTAAGCCTTAGCTTCATAAACATTAAAATGGAGTATTAAAAAAGAAAAAAAATCACACAGGCCGCTCTGCCTGGATCAGCTTTCTTGTGCTGTTTCTCTCGATTCTCTTTTAAATCAAAAACTTGTCTGCAATAACTGCTTATGAACTTTGGCATTCTTTTCAGCGGCACCACCTGGCAGATGCCCTTGTCCTTGAGGGTTTTCTCCTTGACATGAGGGAGATTTTTATTACTACTTGCCCTCCAATATCACCTCCCACCCTCAGTAACTGCACAATGAACAAACCATGGGGAAGTTTCTGACCTGAAGACAGTATGTTCTGTCCTGTAGCACTGAAGAAAAGGCACATTACTGTCAGGTGAGAGTGTTGGGTTTGTTCATCGGAGTTTGTGTGGTTTTGCATTTTATCCAGTTCGCTGGCAAGCTCAGGCTAGGTGATCTGAAGTCCCATGGCCAGAGAGACTGGATATACTGTTTGCCCGGTGTTGGATAGCCTGGGAGAGACCTCAGATACTGTGAGAGACTGGACTGCTGGTGATCAATGACTCAAACACTCAACCACTTCCAGTAACCACCCTGGTGTTGTGCGAGACTGGCCTGTTGGTGCTAATGGTTCAAACAATTGGCTGGGTGCTTTTCTTGTGATGCACAGAGTGGCCTCCCAGGTGCAGAAGGGCCTGAGGCTACAAACTAGGTTTCCAGATATGGGAAAAGGCTGGTAAGAGGAAAATCCTTCCAGGTGAAATAAATCTTTCCTATCATGCTAATATCCTCTCTCACGTGATGACACAGCTGTGAAAACTCCCCTCCCAGGTACTGGGACATTCACTGCTAGGATGAAGGATTTGCCTTTGCCGATAGGCCACGATTGATTCAACTACACTAACTTCAGAGACAGCAGCACCATCTAGGAAGATATAAAAGGAAGATATAAAAGATGTGGGAAGTGTCCAGTGATCTAGTGTTACCTCATTCAGGGGAGGTACAGGGGGCATAATAAACCCCATAGACATGGTGTTTTGCAGATTTTTTCCCTCACCACTTGATGGATACCGTCTACAACCACCATCTCAACGAGACTGCAATTGCTGAGTAGACTGGAAAAGGACCAACAGGATATTGTTGGAATCTACAGAGTCATGGCATTTTTTTCTACTTCATATGTTTCTCTGTCACTCTCTTTTTCTTTCTCCCCCCACCACTTCCTCTCCATCCTGTTTGGTGTCTTCCCTGCAATCCTTAATGGCAGCTGAATCCACAAAAACTATAATTATAAATCAGATCCAGCATTAAAAAAAAATACCTTCACATTTATCTCTTGTTCTAGTGATGTCTACCTGCAGAGGCCAGGTGAAATCCTCAGGTTTCATGGTGTGATCCTGTAGTAGTTTTACACCAAGTGCAGCGTTACAAGATTATACTGAAGCGAGAGACTGAGCTGTGTAAAACATCCTCTTTCAGATCTTATTTTGCTTTCATTTCCCATCAGTTCTGTCAATATTCTGTCTTCAGTACCTTCATAGATTTTTTTCAGCTGGGATTCATGAAAAAGAACACAGAGGAAAGCCTGCTCTCTCCTAAGGAGATGTCAGCTTGGAAAAATCTGGGGAGTTTTCCAAATAAAACTGACAGGAGGGTTTAGGTCATTATTTGAAGTGACAGGAGGTAGACATACTCATTCCAAAGTAGCTGTAGTGGCTAAACATCTGACTGTCAACAATTTCAAAAGAAAGATTGACTACTTTTCCTCATGTGAGTTTTTGAGTTTTATAACCAAGAAAAAGCAGTGGCAGCCAAGCACCATTGGTGGTAACTGTGTAGCTGCCTATTGGTAGTCACAGGAAAAATTAGAGTAAACTGGAATGCTAAATGTCAAGACCAGGGAGACACGTACAGAGTTTTAGTTGAAAAGCTTAAGAAAAAATTCTGTTACCATGAAATAGATTTTTAGTGCTCTGAAGGGTTCGTAGTCTCAATGCACATTTGAGCACATTAGAAGTGGCTGAAATAAAAAGGAAATGAAACCTTGTGTTTTAAAGTGCCCAGAAAATAAGCTGAAGGATAAGATATATAATCCTTGAGGTACACTGAGTCTCCAGGCTGTAAAGCTGCACAAAGAAGTAGCAACTCTGGTTGTGGTTGGAGACAAAGTTTTGCAAAGGAACCATCCAGGGGACAGCCAGTGCCAGCACTACTCAACTCAGAAAACACTCAATGCCAGAGAAATCTGCAACAGCTCACAACTGGCAGGAAATTGATTTTTGTTATTTTTATAATTTTTTAAGGATAAAAGTGAGGGCTTCTTTTCTAGACACTGAGAGAATGTTTGAAGAAAAGGTTTGAAGGGCAGTATTAAGGAAGAGAAAAGGAAGAAAAAGGCAAAACACTGACTTCTCCAGTTCTGGAATGTCCTTTCACAACATCTTTCTTAAATTTCTCAGCCACTGAAGAAGTAGCTACAGCACTAAAGCCAACAGTAATTGAAGTTATAAAGAGAGCAGAAACCAGACCAAACTAGGTACTATCCTCATAAATTAAACTCTAGAAAATAAGATGATATCCCACATGTAAAAAAGGGCTAAACCTCAACAGCAAATCACAACCAAGTATTTTGGTGCACAGGATGCTAGCAAGTGGCAAATGTAGGAGTAGCTTCCAACACTCCCAGCTGCAGAACCCAAGTACAAAATCAGGAGGAATCAGGAAGAAAACTGATGGAAAGTTATCAGTGGCTGCTCACCTCTGAGTGTGCAGTGCAAGACCCTCCTGGCCCATCTCAGTTGTTTGACTCAATCCCTACTAGGGTTCAGAGACACCAAGGCTATTCTGCTTTTGATAGAAGTGACCAAGTCTTCACCTCCAAAGAGGCATCTGGAATGATGTTTTGGATGACACACTGGTGACTCAGCCACCACTGCACTAACTCTGAAATGAGAGCAATTGTCTAATACTGATAGCAGTAACATGTCTCATAGGCTTCTACACCCTATGGGCACAGTTTGCTTTCTGACTGGTGGTGTTTGTGTGCATGGTCCTCCCTCCAAAAAGAGCCCTACACTCTTTTTCAACAAGGAACTGTGCTTATCTATGCTACTGCTGCCTATTTCATTCCCCTGCCCCCTCACATCACAGTTCATTTTTTCAATGTGTAGAAATTTTCATTTATGCTCATTGAATCACAGCCTATTTATTTCAGTCCATTTAAACTTATCTAGATCTCATTTTCATTGAGACCCTTTTGAATGCCACCCATGTTATCTGAAATATTTTCAATCCTTCCCAGCTTGCACTTATATGAAAATATATCAACAATTCTCTCTCATTTTTCAACCAAGTCTTCATTCAATGGTAGGCAACACAAGACTGAATATATATACTAATGCCCCTCAATATGTGTGACAGGCTGGAGGTGAACCAGTGGTTGCTGTGGTTGGTTTTCTCTGTGTGTCACAAGTTTTGGTAGTTTCCCTTGCACAGCACTGCACTAGTCTGCCTATGGCCATGCCACAGGGACAGTGCAAATAAACTCATAAAGTGGAGATATTACATCTCTATCCCTTTGCCACAAAGCTGTTTACACTGTCATTGAAGGAACTTAGACCGGTCTGACATGATCTATTCTTGGCAAATCCAGGTTGCCAGTTACTTACCACTTTATGAACTTCTTGGGATTGTCTCAGAGTGTGTACATTAGCAAACTGCTGACAGCACAATTTGGTTGTATCTCAGTGGCAGTAAGTTAAGAGAGGACCTCCAGCACCCTTCTGTTTTTCTGTATTTGTCATCTCTATCAATATCATCGCTCAAAAAGCCCCATGATGGCACTCCCTCCCCTCTCTTGAAGAAGACCAGAAAAAGTGATGTGGCCAAAAGTTTTAGTGTGACTCCTTGCCTCTCTTAGCATGAATGTTCTCACCCACACATGGGTCACTTGTACCAGTAAGGACATTGGTACTAAGGACATTCTGTGTGGAGAGACCTTTGTGTGCTGCTGCTTCAGAAAAATTGCAGCTGCACTCCGATATTTTATAAGGTTACAGCTTGACTGACAACTTTATTTCATTTCATGTTGGTGGCATTGAACCAGCTGTGCAAACTCTTTTCTGGTGGTCTGGGGATAAAGATGGGAAAAAAGGAGCATGAGGAGAAAGGACAAGATAATAAAATGTTAAGGCACAGGAATGTGGAAAACAAATGGGTGATATGTGTCATTAACAGAGATATCAAAAATGCCTATGGAGGGCACATAGAAGACAAAAATGGCCAGATCTGTGCGTGAATTGCAGAAATGCAGTGAACATAGCCATAACTCATACTTATGTTCATTTCTTTGTTAATTTTAAAAATGTTGCGCCCAAATGTCTGGCTTTTATCTTTCTGAAGAGGGGAAAAATACTCCAACTGAATCCATGTGGTCTTGTGCTTTAACAGCAAGGGCAGACTAACCAAAGTGGGTCTGGAGATGCTTGGAAGTGGATCTGTCTTCTCCACTAAACAGAGTTCTAATCCCACCAGCATAAATGCCAGCATGTGAACAGTGGATTCTATTTATGCTGCTTCTAGTCAGTCAAAAGCCACAGGCACAGCTTGTGGGGTTCTGAGCTTCTCAGGTACATCTCGTTTTTGCCCAACTGAGCACAGTACCAGAGCCACTGTGGGTGCCAGCACACCAACAAGAATAAAATCAGTACAGCCTTCTCCCCACTGTTATTCCCCTCTGTGAAAATTATGGAAGAGGAAGTTGAAACACGATCCTACTCCCTTTAGATGAACATTCTGCCTCTTCTTTTTTTTTTTTGTCATACTACAGTGATTTGCATTTCTTCCCATCATTAAGCCATTCATGTGAAATACTGAACTGATTAATATGGCATTTTCCACTAAACTGTTTCAGGAAATGCTGCACCTTACCAGTGGGATGCTTTTGAATAATTTAATCTCCTTAGTATAATTAAAATTATGTTCTGAAGTTAGTATCTATTTTCCCTGGAGACACTCATCAAAATGTCAAGTGTTCCTTCTAGTGGAACAGCAGTCCCATACTACAAACAAATATATTTATCCACTGTTGCTTGCAAGTAGGATACCTTTGCCTCTCTCCTTTGTCACTTCATTTTTAACATGAACAAATAGTGCATGAAATAGTAAACAGTCTTTATGCACAGAATGACAGAATATTTTAAAAAGCTTGAAGAAAAGAAATGAAGCACCATAGTTAACAATTATTAGAAGGGGGTTTTTTGTCTTTTACTAGTGATTTAAGTGTGACTCTTCAAATTAAGTTTAACTGCTTATTTAAATAGAGAACAAATATTATGAAACAAAATATTTGCTTTCCCTAGCTTTCTCAGGGCACTATTTTACCTTAGAGAAAAGCAGGGTTATGGTGCCACCACCTGGAGAGCTGCAGCAATTTTGTCTGTAGCTCAAGTTTCTGACAGTTGCTGGGACCAAATCCACAAATTTACATATGAGTATTGGCAAAACTCTCTTTAAAATGATAAGGACTGTCCTTTTCCTGCAACCTTCAGCTCTGGGCCACATGACAATAATTATCTATTCTGAAATCCAAAAGTACCAGGTAGAATGTATGTCTACAGCTGTGTTACTTTGTACTGTTGACCAGATTTTATAGAATATATTTGAGATTCTTTTACTTGCTTTTATTAATTTGAAAGAAAATCCAGCTAAAAGTTATGGTATGCATTTAGGAAACGGAATAAATTTCAGCTAGAGCTCACATTATGTGTGAAAGACCTGCATCTGTTCAGCATGTTATTATTATTTATAATTGCTCTTGTTCAATTTGGATGTAAAGTACAGTACAGTTTACCTAGAGATAAAGATAAGACAGTTAAATATCTGTTGATCATTAACTCCCTTTAAACTTTGCTAGAGATAAAGATAGAGCAGTCAAATATCTGTTGATCATTAACTTCCTCCTCCTAAGCTGTCATATATAAGCCATTGAAGTTATTGCAGGAAATAGTGCATGTGCAATAAGCAAGACAAGATCAAAGCTAAATACTATTCTATCTAACCTAGGCCACTGGGAAGTATGCATCTAGTCTAAGCTCATCAGGAAAGATCCTCCCTAATCATTGGGGACAGAGAGACACTGCTGGAATTCTTTCCACTGCAACAATTTCCTAACCCTCATGCAGCAAATGACCCTCTGGAAAAGCCCATCTGTCCTCACCAGCTCTAGACACAGCCTTCACACAGTAGGTAACCCAACTTGCAGACAGCCAAATGCCCGGTGCTTGTACCTTATCCTACTTCTAACAACATAAAAGGATGATATGAGCCTAGTGAAACAATTTCTCTATGTTGTACAACAGAAATTAAGTGAATGAGAGCTTTCAGGTACATCTTGGGAGCAAGACAGTTCTAAGCAAGTGTGTATAGATGTTGCCTTTATTCCAAGTGGTGGCATTTGCATACACATGTATTAGTCATAACTACTCTGCACTTCCTGCAGCTAATCCTCCTGTTTATCGCTTTGGTCGCAATGCTCCTGTTAGAACATCACCAGAAGGGGGAACGACTGTCTGGCAACACTGATTAGTTTAATGCATAACATAACTTCATTAGTATCTTGTAAGTACATTTGATGTTTAAACTGTCCCATTTCATAGTTTGCAAACATTTCCACCCTAGCACATCAATGCCATGCAAGGTTAGTTGCTCTTACTAATCCACTAAAGGAAGCCTATTGCTTTTGTATGTAATGGAAAACCACAACAAGTGTCTTTCATTTATTGGTCTGTTGTATGAAACATGCACAGTCTTTAACCTGTTAGCAAAGTTTTAATCTGAGCCTCCTTAAATCCTACATGCTCTTATATCCATATAAGAGCATATACCCATAACCTATTAAGTCTAAACTCCACAGCATTCAGCAGTTGCCTCTGCCCAGGCAGACTAATAGCAATACAGCCACCCACTCATGCCAAGGATGCCTTTGGGAGATTGTGCCACCAAAATGCATGAGCTTTCCATCTTCTGATAAGCCAAAATTGTCAAGGATCAGTTTGGTGGGGCTTTTAAACCCTTAATAAACAAAATAAACCTCTATGGTTTTAGTTGTTTAAATAATCTTGAGAGTGTCAGTCATGTACCCTTATGGTGTCCAAATGTCTGTTTATGGGATGATCCTGAAGGATGAGTTACATGGTATGGTTCTGGATTCAGAAGCACTGCAAAACATGTTCATCCCAGCAGTTATTAGCTGCTAAAAGAGCGCCTGCAGTGCTTCTGTCATGGGCCAGCCTAGACCCTCCTAAAGGGCTCCTGGAGCAGGTTCAGCCATCCCTACTGCCACCCTGCTGAGTATCTCAATCGGTCCTTCCCATCTGCACCTGGTCTGGACGTGGATATCACACATCTCTTCCAACCCAGAGTGTAAGTGTCTTGGCTGGCATGGCCCAGAACCATGGGCAGGAAAGCCAGCCTGCCTTCGTGGGCAGATCACAAGAGAACAGCCCAAAGTGGGTAGGCCACTGAGAACAGGCTCTTAATTGTTATTTTTTTCATTCCTCAGCTTCATTGGAGGAGTAATTTATTTATTTGCTAGCATTTTATTTACCTGTAGAATGAGGATTACAGTATGTCCTACCTGTGCAGCTCATGTGGAGAGCAAAGTTGATTAAATAGTGCATATTTGTTAGGGGATGTGTTGTGATTTAACCCCAGCCAGCAACCAAACACTACATTTAGTTGCCCTAGTGGGAAGGGGAAAAGAATCAGAAGAGTAGAAACTAGAAAACTTG
Organism: Loriotus luctuosus; assembly: GCA_035582745.1. Lineage (NCBI taxonomy): Eukaryota > Metazoa > Chordata > Aves > Passeriformes > Thraupidae > Loriotus > Loriotus luctuosus. Next base: position 54,217,684 of record JAWWEY010000130.1, on the reverse strand, counting down.
TGTATTGAGATAAGGACTCTTTAGGGGAAGCAAAAGCCATGCACACAAGTAAAGTAAAACAGGAAATAAATTCAGCATTTTGCTTGGGCAGTCCAGCCTTTGCTGGGAAGGCAGGGCCTCATCACATGTATGGAAGACTAGGGAAGACCAACAGCATCCCTCTGAGTGTCTGCTTCTTCTTCTTCCTCCCCCAGCTCTATATGCTGAGAATGATACCATGTGGTATGGGATAACCTTGTGCTCAACTGTCCCTGCTGTGTCACCTCCCAGCTTCCCATGAACTCCCAGGAAAGGACGGGGTTGTTGCTATAACAGGCAGATGGGACTCAGTTCCTTCATGCAGGAAAGCCCCTTCTTTATTCACATCAGTCTTTGTTACACATTTTTCACAGACTTCATGTTGAGTTCCAATTGGCTAGTAGTGTTCTTGCTATTCAATTAATTGGTTAGTAATGGGCATTTTACCTTTCCACCAAATCACTCAATTTTTTGATTGTTTACATATTTTCTTTTCTGAGTCTCATGGGACAGATTCATTGTTTATGCAGGTGCAAACTTATTTTTATCTCCAAGAATAAGTTGCTGTGTTTATGGACTTCTCATTCCTCTGATTTTTTCTTATGGGAACTTACAAGCTACTGCTAGCTGAGCTAAAGTAGCAGGGCCTTATTTTATAAGACCTCATTTTTGTAATATCTCTACCTGTCTGCAACGTGGCGAAAGTTGTTTTTAAGATTTATTTCTCTTCACATTATCCTACTCTGAGTTAATTGGTAGTAAATTCAATTAAATTAACCAAGTTAGGTCTGTTTTCCACATGAGAGTGATCAGTGAGTGACCTCTCCCTGTCCTTTTCTCAACTCACAAGACTTTATAGTTTCTGTACCCTGTCCACTTGAGGAAGAAAGTGATAGAGTGGCTTTTGTGGGCACCTGGCTTCCAGTCAGAGTCAAACCACCACAAGAACAATTTCAAAACATAGTCGTATACTACCCATTGTGAAGAAAAATAACTCCAGCATAGACAAAACCAGCACAGTATGGTATGGAAATGATGGCTTTGAACTCTGGGGTAGGGAACTAAATTTAGCAATGCCTGACAGGAACACTAATCTGTTAGGCTGAAAATACCATGTCCCCCTGCAATATGAAATAAATCTTAAGTATAGAAAAGCCCAAAGTAATGATATCACTATTGTTCAAATTCATAAGGATGTCACTGAATGTGGTGTCACTGAATGTGACAGTGGAAAATGGTCTTTCTCAGTGGGTACAAATGGTACATCAATCACCTGCAGAGTTACTCCACATTCTGCAGCAGAGGAAACCTGGTCATTTTAAATACACCTACTGTACTTATGTGAATTTATTTAATCCTTGAGTCTCTGGTGGAGTTTCTAGTTTTTTTTAACAGGACTCTACATAAGTGTTAGACTTCTCAGTGTCACACAGGCTCACAGTATGAAAGAAAATGGCTCAATTTTCTAAATTTAACACCAAAAGGTCTAGAGAGAGACAACATAGCAAAATAAACTATCATTGTTTTAATAAATGGAGTGCCTATAAAGTACACTTGGGTGTTCTTGGAACTACTACTGATACATATTCAAAATCTCTGAATTTACAATATGGAATGAAGAATAATCTAGAAATAGAAGGAGTTCTAATGAAAAAATGTTGTTGGTAAAAATTGTTGAAGACACTGTGACCAATATACTTTTAGTTGTTGTGTTCTTATCAAGAAGTATGATATGATAATTTTCCTCAGAAAGGACACAGAGAAAGAGCTAGTCTTGACCTTTTAATTTGAGGGGAAAAAAAATGAAATATAAATATTTTTATTAGGACTACTGATACATATTTCCTCTAGAATGAAGTGAAAGCCTATTCAGCCTTATGCAAAATTAATTTAATATTTTAAAAGATGCTTAGCTTGCATCTGTTGACTTTTGGTTTGGTTTGGGTTCTTTTTTTTTTTTTTGTCTTATTGCTATTATTAATTTCTAGGATTTCAATCTCCTGAGGCTATTCAATGGCTAATTTGCAGAACCAGTTGTAATTAGTCCTGCTGGGTAGCAGGCTGGTGATGGCAGTGCTCTTGCAGCTTGGAAAGAAGAATGATAGGATGGACATAATCTCACCCATTTCCAAAGAGGCGATCTGGATTATCACAAAATCTGTACTGGCCAGTTATGGAGTCACTTTTTATAGAATCTTCTTCACCACTTTGGCACTCTGCAGTTGATGTGTGGTTTGGAGAACGAGTATTTATATCTCATCCAGATCTGAGGTCTCTCTAACATAGCAACAGAGGTTCCCATCTCAGGAAACACTGGATATTTCTTAACTATCATATTATTCTTATCAGTGCAGTGGATGTCTGTTTTAAACTGGATCTTTTAAACTGGATAGAGGGAAGCAAAGACTTTTATCTCAAAGAAGTTCATACATTTATGTCATATGAAATAGCATTTTACTTTTTCAGGATTTTCGTTGCCTGGATTCCTATCCTGACTTCTTTGTAAAGATGTTCTGTTTCACATCACCACAATGTCTGCCACGCTGTTTGTACAACCCCAAACCATCTGCCTTGGCTTATTGCTGAGCATGGACAAAACATTCGGTATCCCCTGTGCAGAGGATGCCACCCCAATCTGGGCCCTCTCCATGCTCACAAGTTGTTCTGTGTGCCCAGATCTCCTCACACTCTCCCTGCCCTTGGCTGCTTCCAGCTGCTCTGAGTCACCCACACAACCAGACACCTACACAGTTAGACTTGTACCTTTGTTTAATCATTGCTCAGAGTCCTTTAATTTGAACTGTCTGCACTGTGCACTTCCAGGCACAGATTTACGTGGGCACAGTACAGAGTCACTGCCAAGCAGCAGAGCTCCTGCCCCGCACACAGGCACAATCGCTTGCCTGTCTCTTTTTCAGTCAATATTTCCCTTTATGTGCATGCAACAGTTCTCCAGTACTGTCCTGCTCCCCACGGAGAACCACAGCCTGCCTATGATATTAGGTTCTGCCCAAGCTTGGTCGTAAAGCTTTGGTTGGTGCAGAAAAAAAAGTCTTGTGAAGTTTCATGTGGTATAAAGCAGTGCTTAGATGCTGCGAGGTTGAATGCCATGAAAACAAACCCAAATCAGCATTGAATTTTTTTTCCACATGGTCTGTTGGAGAATCAAAACTTAAATCTATTCCTTCACTAAAGTAAGCATCTGCAGCCTGTTAGAGGGCTGATTTATTATAGTACTGCTCATAAGCATTTAGATTAGTAACATTTAAAAT
>JAWWEY010000130.1:54200223-54210965 GCA_035582745.1 Loriotus luctuosus | reverse complement strand
TTCCTGGACAATTGTGAGGCAGGAACACAGGACCATTTTGGGCAGACCCTCACACAAAGACATAGAGAAATTGCCCTGAGACCTTGCTTTTGATAGTTCTCATCTCTTGTTCAAGTCCAGAAAAATCAAGTAGAGGAGTCCAGGATTCTCCTTCAAATGACAGTAGCTGCATCTGGCACAAAATTTCACTTTTCAGGTTTTGAAGCAAGGCACAGTGGATTGGTGTGATGTTGGGCAAGTCCCATTTTCCTTGGTGGTGTTCCATAAGCCAGTTCCCTCTGCCCTGGATGTCAGAGATGTCCATAACACATCAGAAAAATGCCTGTAGCCAGGGAGTGATGATTCACCTCTTCACCTCACAGTGTATACCTTCATGCTTTCCCAGTGTCCTGGTCAGCCAGGCAGCTGACCCTTCAAGAGCTAAACAGACATGGTTGAAGGACACCAGGAGGGGTGCCAGAATTTCCCTCTCATGAAAAGACTGTTCTTATTATAACAAAAAGGTTTTGAGCCCTAAAGCATGGTCAGTATAGGGGCATATGGCAAGGGAAAAAAGTCTAAAAAGCCAAGTTTCTACAGTGAGGGAGTCAGTTGGCTCACACTGGATGAACTAAAATTGCAGACATGTAAAAAATCGGTTATAGGGGCCTAAAGTTGGATTCTGATGTGAGTAAAGATGTAGTAATTGAAGAATCTGACTACAACTGTGACCACCTCTAAGAGTAGCTCTGCATGCGAGACACAGCACCAAGAGCATCTCACAAACCCAAAGGGGTGGTCACACAGTTGAGCATTGGAGAAGTCTTTCATGGGCTCTGAGTGCCCAGCCATGGACCCCAGGCTCATGGATAGAAAAGGATGCAGCTTTTATTGTCTTGTTCAAAAGGAAAATAATTAGTTTATTTCTCTTGAAGAGATCTACCACTGTAAATCATAGAATCACAGAATGGGTAAGGCTGGAAGATACAACAGGGGGTCCACAAATGGGGTATTGCCATTTTACTTATAAGCCATAGATGTGCAGGAAAAGAAAGGAGTGGTTTTTTGTCATAGTCAGAAGAGATATGTCACATGATGCATTCTCCTAGCAAAGGCAATTTATAAATGCTGGAGTTGCTTTTAAGCATCCATTAGTGACCTACCTCCTTTCTCACTCAATTGTATTTTTCACTCTAATTCACAAATTATTTTTCCCCAGCAGCATTAAGATTTAAAGCAACAATGCTTCTCTTCAAAGCAAAGGAATAAATTTGAAGGATGTGATACATATTATTAAGAAGTTTAAATCAAAACAGAATAGGACATTTTATTTTTAAGTGAATTATTTGAAGAAATCTTATTCTAGAGGGTAATTTGCTTTTTGTCTCATGCAGAATGCACATATTTTGGAAATGTCTGCAGTTCCAACAAAATACTGACATCCCAGGGTCAAGGTGTCTTGTCCCAGGGCTGCTATGGTCTCTGCTCACCGTGGGATGGGAGTAGAGTGTGCCTGGCACAGCAACAATCTGGGAAGCTTATGTACTGCCTGTTTAAATGTAAACAATGCTTCTTTCCAAATCCTTTTCTAATCCATGTCTGATAAGACTGAGCAGTAAAAATTCTAGCTTGACCTGTCTAGACTTACAGATATTTTCTTGATGCTGAGCACAGGGTATTTTGAGGAATTAACTTCGTCATATATTCTTTATTTAAGAAAATTCCTATAAAACCAGTATAGCTGACAAAAGCAAAGTGAACCATAAGCCCAATACACTTCAAAGATTTTTTTTTGGCCCATGTTTTTCTGATGGAAAGATCTTTCCTTGTTCATTTAAATCTTTGCATGAATCAAAAGTGAATTCAGGATTTTTAGATATCAGCAGTCACCACTACAGATCAAAACAACTTAAAAAACAATGGCAAATGGCAACAGGGATGATGACTGAATTAACAGTTCAGTGAAATTATCATTTCCTTGTGAGAATTAGTACAAACCTAGTCATAGAATCAGTTATTTCCTGGAAGTAGGATTGCTCAAAAAACATTAGCCTGAAATTTTTCAGCCATCACTGAAAACACAGTGTGCTGAAGGAATGATGGTCTCCTTCACAAGTTAGGTTTACAGAAGAGACCATGAGCTTAAACTAACCAAGCCACCTCTACATGGACTTAGAAAGCGAACAAAGTCTTAGGTTCTAGATTTTGCTGGGTTTAAATCTTTCAGATCAGTGATTCCTAATCTCTTTCAAGTTATGGAAAACTACCAATACTCAAGACCTTTCAGGGAGCTTCAAGATATTGACAGCAGTCTCCTGGACTTGAAACTGAAATTCTGTTGTTCTGTTTTCAATGGCCTCCTGTCTGTCACCCTGCAGCAACCCACTGAGCTGTCATAGGAGTGGCAGAGAGGAGAGAACTGTTGGTTTTCTCTCAAGCTAGCCAAAATGACGTCTGTCTCTGTAAGGATTCACAAAAGAACAAAGCATGCAGCAAAACAAAAAGGCATTCTCATAGATGTATGAAAGGATAATATATGCTGGTAGAGACTGAAGTCCTGATAAGCTGAGATAATATTTTCTGACAAACTTCTTGCTCACATTAATCCACACACACCTGGCCTCCAGTGAGAGAGGCACATTTCGTTTATTTTTAAAAAATTAGTTCAATTTTAAAAAATGGTTTATATGGGTCTATCTGCACCAGTGAGTATATTGGGAAAATGATGGGCACTTTTACAAGCAATGAAAAGGAAACTAGGCTTGCAGGATTTTCCTGTTAGTCGCACATCTGTTTTTAGCAATCCCATGATGTGTCCAGGTGTTTGGCTGAGTTTTTCTTGGCCATACAGATACCAAACACAGGCCAAGCGACCCGATTATTCTTCTTTAAGGAATCCTGCCTGCAAAGCCCCAGCTCCTCCTATGCCTTGCTGCTGCTGCTGCTGCTTCTGCTGCTGCGTGGGATTACAGACAGCCCTTTATTGGCCGTGACTCGTGTCAGATGGGCTAATTGTACAAACGCAGCCAGTGTATTGTGCAGCGCCTGTGGATCCAGCTCAATGCTCCTTTGTTCTCTGCTCACTGTGGGGCTGTTGTCCCATCTCTTGGGTAGTCAGCGTTGCACACAAATACCTTGTTTTATGCCACTAACTCTGCAACTGAATTGCTAAATATGGGTGCTAAAACCTCAGTTTGCTACAGGCCAGTGAGGTTTTGTTACTGCTTCCAATGGGTTCAGGTACATGTGTGCTCCTGGATGCTTGTTCACTATCTGGTCGCTGCTGCTTGTCATGGTTTGACACTGACCAAATGCCAGGCACCCGCAAAAGTTGCTCACTTACCCTCCCCTGCCACAGCTGGGCAGAGGAGAGGAAAATTTAATGAAGGCTTCATGAGTTGAGATAAGGACCAGGAGAAAACACTCCAAGGGCAAAACAGGCTCACCTTAGTTGTTCAAACTGAGTTTATTACTAACAAAATCAGAGGAGGATAATGAGAAGTAAAATAAGCCTTTAAAAACATCTTTTCTTCCCCCAAACCCTCCCTCCTTCCCACCAGCAGTGCAGAGAGACAGGACATGAGAGTTTGCTCAGTTCCTCACCCGAGATTTTTTTTCCATTGCTCAGGCAGAGGAGTCCTTCCCCTGCTGCACCGTGGGGTTCCCCCCACAGAACACAGCTCTCTGTGAATTTCTCCAGCGTGGTTCCAACCTCACAAGCAGCACCTTCTAATCTCACAAGCAGCAGTCCTGTCAAAACCACTGCAACCCAAGTCCCTCCCGTGGGCAGACAGTCCTCCCAAAACTGCTGTGGCAAGGGTCACTTCCACAGGGTGCACTCCTCCAAGGACAGGCAGCTCCAGCCTGGAAGCGGGGCCCGCTCTCTCCATAGAGTCTGACACTGGACCACAGCCTCCTCCAGGCATCCACCTGCTCTGGTGTGGGCACCTCCCCCACCGTGGGCTGCAGGTGGATCTCTGCATCCCCCATGGATCCCCGTGGGCTGTGGGTGAGTCTCTGCATCCCCCATGGATCCCCATGGGCTGCAGAGGCACAGCTGCTTCACCATGGTCTCACCAGAGCCTGCAGGGGAATCTCAGCTCCAGCACCTGGAGCCCTCCTGACCCTCCTTCTCCACTGGCCTTGGTGTCTTCAGGTTGTTTCCCTCACACGTTCTCACCTTCTCCTCCTCTCTGTCTAGGAAAAAAACTTGTGCAGCCACTTTGTTTTGATTTCTTCTTAAATACGTTATCACAGAGGTGTTACCATTGTCTCTGATTGCCCTAGCCTTGGTCAGCAGCATGTCCATCTTCAGAGCCACCAGGGACTGGCTCTGCTGGACATGGTGGAAGCTTCTAGCAGCTTCTCACAGAAGCCACCTTTGTGACCCTCCCGCTACCAAAACCAGGCCATGCAAAAACCAACACACTGCTGTTAATCAGATCTTGGATTATGGAATTATTGGTTTATGGAATGATAAGTCTCTGAGGCTTCAGGGCCTTTGAGAGAACGAGTTCTTATCAACTGCAGGGATCCTGAGGGGCTTGGGAGGGAATACAGGGCACAGGGAATAGGAACAAACTTGATTTATTAATGCACAGTGTGCTTTGTCCATGGCCTGGTGGCCTATAACAGAATCTCTGAAATCACAGACAATCCCTGTAGTAAGTTATTTTTCAAAAAGGTGCAGTTTACTTTCAGTAAAGCTACAAAAGTGTTGTGGCAGGGCCTCTGAGTCCTTCTTTCTCTGTAGCAGTAGTGGTAATGTCCAGTAAAAGTGGGCAAATAGCACACTTAAATTCAACTGCATCATTTTACTTTCAAATAAGGCATGTGAAGCATGTGCTTTCTATACATAAAGGCGCAGCAACCCTCTGTGAATACCAACCCATCCTCAGGAATGATGCCCAAGGATCAGGGAGAGGGCTGCCTTACTGTCCCCTCATCCTGCTTAGCTCTTTGACTGTGAAATTGTAGGAAAGGGTCAGAATTGTATGGTGTCACTCTAAGACAGAAGAATTTATGAGACTGATTGAGAAAACATGAGCTAGATGCCTTGCTGATCTTTCATCTGGCTTGATCAAGGACTATCAACTGAATGATGCCTGGACCGCAGATGAGGTCTCACAGCCCAAGGTTGTTTCATCTGCCCCTCTGTACCAGTCAATGGCCACACTCCCCTCACCATGAAAAACAAGCCTTGTTTGAAATCTAGTTCATTAATAAGAAAATGATAGGTGCAATGATCCTCTGATGAGAAAGCTTTTATTGCCACTTCAGAATGTGGAGTAGGATCAAAGTGTTTGTTCTACTTTTTTGTCAACTGTAAATCCTTTCTGGAAGTAACTGAGATGCTCATTAATCCCTGTTTAGATTTTAATTTACAGACCCCTCAGGATGCAACTGAGGGAGAACATGCGGCACGTAAAGCAAGCACGTCACACGTCTCCAAATCCCACCTATAACATGTAGTTGTTCCATTGCTGTGGGACAGTAATGTCAGAGGCCAGAATCTATGGTGTAAAAAGGAGAAAGCAGAATGTGTTGGAGGGAGAAAACAGCTCTGGAGGAGGAAAACATCTCTGCCTGCTTGGGATCTGTCAGTGGGCTGTGTCTCTCCTCTGCTCCTGAAGAGGCTCTTTTAGGTGAGCTTTTTGCCTCTGTGTTCCCGTGGGTCCATTTCTGCATACGTATACATAGTGTCAACAAATCTCCCTCGCTATATTTTCTGTTACATCTGTGCTACATGTTAACACTCGCTAATTAGTGTATCAGCATGTATCACCTGCAGTCCTGAACTTGCTTTCCTGTTGCTTCAAAAAACCACGCTCTTCATCAATCTGAGTGTGCAAATCCATATTGAATGTGATCTTACCCGCAGTACTAAATTGGTAAATTGGATTATTTGTGCATCTGTGCTCATGCAACTTTTTCTTTTGAGCTCAACCAGACTTACAGTGCCAAACTGGCTATAATGAGAAATTTAGCCCAGCCACACCCAGCTCTTCTGGTATGTGAAGACCGACTGAAGCATAAGGAGGTTTATTTTCTACCCTTAGTACAATAGCAGTGAGACAGCTCTGGCTGTGAAGTCCTGTCTCGCTGCCCTGGGAAATTCCCATGGTCCTGGATCTGGCAAGCTGCTAACCCCTACTGTGTCCTGTAGGGCACAAGAAACAAAACCCTTCTGAAATGCAGTTGTCCGTCACTGGTCTGCGTCCAGCATCTCCACGCCAGCTTTCTATCAGCTGAGGTGTGCCAAGACCCATGTGCAGCTTCGTGACATCAAGCACAGCACACTGAAAAAGAGAATCCACAGAAGAATCTTCACAGAAGAGGATTCACAGAAGAATCTTCACAGATTCACAGGTTTTTAACCTTGTTTTAAATGGCACTAGCACTCTGACATGGCAATCTGTGAATGCCATAAAAAATGGATTTGTTAATCAGGGGGGGAAGATAGTTAGCATTCCTTTGTTTCTAAAAAAAAAAAAAAAAAAAAAAATCAAATTGCAAGAAGAAAACTCCAAGCACTCCACAGACTTACATTATCAAAGCTCAGATAGACATAAACCTCCATGAGAAAGTCTCAGAAAACTCTAAAAATATTTCACTTAACCCACTAAAAAATCTGAAAACTTACCAGGGCTGGTAGTGCACATTTTATTTTTTTATTTTTATGGACTACCTCTGAAGTGGAATTCCACAACACACCAGTGAAGCCAAGGTTTGGCATCAGTACAAAGGATTAAAAGGAGACTGATTCCAGCCACTGGCTCCACAAGAGTTATATTTTGTTGTGTGACATTTTGCGATTTGCAAAACAACAGCAGATCTCACTATGGCTTCTTACATGGAATCAGCTCTGAGCAGTGTAATGTAGGGGAACATCCTTCTCCTCATGGTAGTTCAAGGAAGATGGATGTGATCCATCCTACAGCTGCCAAGCTCCAGTGCTGACCAACCAGAATCAAGGTATGGCCCTGCTCTCAAATCTCTCTTCATTAGGAGGACAAGAGGTCACTAACATACAGTGCTGTCCTGCCATTTCCTGTGGCTGATTTGGACCCCCACAAGGAGGCATAATCCAGCAGGTCAAGCTTTCCCCCCTGCATACCCCAACCCAAAGGTCTCTTCAGTTAAGGAAGAGCATTTCTGCTAATGACAGTGGGTGCTGAATCACAGACAGGTTCTCCATTCTCAGGCACTAGGACCGCACCTCTTCTGGCTAGGGCTCAAACTGGGATAGGCAAGCTGAACACCAACCTTTTTAATGACTTCTTCTCTCTCAACCAAAGGACAGACAGAACCATGCAGCACACTTATACTGTGACGGCTGACAGAGGGAAAATGCAGCAATGAACTGGGAAAGAACAACTTTAATCTTTTCAACCACATAGGACTAAAAAGTAAGTTGGTAAACTCATAGCTTAATCCTGTCTCTACTGCAAATCCAGTCTGTCAGTTCTGGAGTCCTTTTACGCTTGTTATGAAACAACAGTTGTATTTCTTGGCATTTACCAAAAAGGTATTGCTATGTTCTACCTCTTCTTCAAAAATTAAATCCTCATTTCCAAAAAATATATCATGACTGTGCCTGTGGTAATAAATTGTGTTTCCTGCATCATTAATGTCTCCTTCTAGCAGATTGCCTCAGCTCTAGGTAACAGCTCAGTCCAAGAGAACAAGAGAGGCAACAGTTACATAGTACTCAGATAGATTAAGCCTTGTAGATTTCTTCTTGATTCCCTTATACTTAATCATGGCTGTGGATTTTTCCCATTCCATTCCATTCCATTCCATTCCATTCCATTCCATTCCATTCCATTCCATTCCATTCCATTTCCATTCCATTCCATTTTAACCCAGTTCTGTCCACATTTCTCATAAAAAAAAAAAAAAAAAAAAAAAAAACAAAAAATACAAAAAAAACCCCAAAAAAACCCAAAAAAAGAACATCTGAAAAAAAAGCCTGAAAGACATAAGCAAATAATCACCTTCATTAAATATGTACAAAAATAAAAAGAGAGTTGAGGCAAGCTAGAAATAAAATTGTGTGCTGGACCATGTATTTTACAAGTCCCAAGAGAGCAAAAGTTGTTAATTTGGCAGCAAATTTCAGTGCATCTAAATAGTAAATAAGCTGTAGATAACACTAATTATGAAGATGCTTCAAATGTTCCTGCTGCAGCTGCCAAAACACTTTCTATAGCTCTATTCTGTGACAATGTTTTTATCAAGAATTTGAAAGAAATAGCATCATTTCAACAGGCCAACTTACATGTTTATATGGCTATATTTAAACAGACACTGTCAAGCTTCATTCCAACAAAGCTTCAAGAATACTACAGACTTCTGAGCGAAAGAAGTGGAACACCTGAAAAAAGGCACAATCACAGCAGCAAGACCTTTTTATGAAAAGGTTCTTAGTCAACAAAGATCCACTGAGATATGAGTACACAGGCATATTTTTGTAATTCTTGGCCTAAAAAATGTCTGCCAGGTTCAAGTATTCTAACTGAGTCCACACAAAACAGAAAAGTCATTGCAAAAATCCATCTGCATAACCATGACCACCATATACTTTGTGCACCCAGAAGTTAAATCACCTTCTTTCCTTCCCCAATAGTATTTCAGCAGCTACAACGTGGTCCTACTTCTTTTGTGAATAACATTCGAAGGTTTTACAACTGGTATTTGTGACTAACAAATGATGTTTTCCAAAGCTGAAAGAGATAAAGTAGCATTTTTCAAAAAATGAATGCATTATCAGAAGTGATACGTTCCTGACATTATCTGTCACTGTAATTTCTTTCACTAACCTGTTCCTTGTATAAAAACAAGAAATTGGCATTGGAATAACGCAGTGGCTTCTATCATTTACTGCATGGGTTCCTGCCGTGGTCTAAAGAGAGCCCTAAAAGGCTCCAAAATTTTGCAGCAAGTCCATCTTTTTCCAGACAATTATCCCTGGATATTTCAAAATCTATGGACCGGCATGGTGTAACATCTGATTGGCTCTGGCAAGGGTAAATGTTAGGTTTTCTCTTCATATCCTACAAAAAGATTGGGTTTTGATGGATATTGGTCCTATTGTAACACAGGAAAATCCAAGTCAGTCACAGTGGTAATTTTATAGGTATTTTGTTCATTTGCTGTGAAATTGTCATGTCCACTGAGCAATTATCTACAGAGCTTTAGAAATTAAGAGATGAGGAAACTTTCAAAGTGTTCTCCCACTGCTTTTATAGGTTCCTTGTTTAATTTTCCTCATTTACCCTAAGCAAAGAATGTGATAGAAGCAAGCTTCTCAGAAAATTCTTTATTACACTTCAACAAGACGTAATTAATGAAAAGTAAATTAATGGTATATTGAGGAGATGGTTATTTATTCACAAATATTGTTATTTATTATTATGCGATATCTAACCAAGGGAAGACAGCAGGAAATGGAACTTTCCATGCTCCACTTTATGGATTTTTCCCTTATTTGTGCAAAATAAATTCAATCTAACAGAAGCAAAAATACCCTCTTGAATATAGCAACCTCATTGTGCTGTGTTTTCAGGGGAGCTTGTCAGCAGCTGTGTGATCAACTCTGATCTGGATTCCCACTGTAAACATCAAAGATGCTTTTTGTGGTTTACCATAAAAAAATGTCAGACTTCAACAAGGGTTCTTTTGGGTTGTAGTTTTCTGGAGACAACAAACTGCAGAAATCCTGTCTGCAGAAGTGCTAGAAAATATCCAAACAGTTTCTGCAGCTTCTGCTTCCCTCTTCCAACAACTGTTGGGTAATCCTCTTGTTTCTCTTACCAAAGTTGCACCATTTAGTCTTTTAGACAGAACAATTTATCTCAAAACCTGTATAGTGGCTTGAGTGCCAAACTTGAAACACTTAATATTAGATATATAAGCATCTGTCCAACTTTCCTTTCACATACAGTGGACCAGACCTTCAACAGACCATAACAATACAATGGTTCTAGGGATTTTGTGTCAGATTCTGTACTTGGTTACATGGGTAATGATCACAGTGTTAACCTACTAACACAACAGAGTGGGGTTTGTACTGGTGAGAACTGAACACAAACCTGCGTTCTTAGAATTTCTGAAAGCATCACAGCTTCCTTGAATGTCTCTTTAGCAAAGAATAATCTTAATGCTGTGCTTGATTTAGGCAATATTGACAGTCCCCACTGTTGACATCAATTCATTCCTCAAACACAATTAGAAATCCACTTTAGCCACAGTAGAATTATATCTCTGTTGAAAAGTGTATCTGCAACAAAAATTGTCAAGGACGTGACATGCCCTCTCTGCTGTTACGCAGATGAAAAAGACCCATGACTATGTACAGGGCTGTTAGAACACAACATATCTAGTATCATTAGGCTGTTCCCAAAGCAATAAGAAAGTTCTCAGCATTACAGAGCATCAAAAGCTTTCCTAAAATGTTAATGGTATGCGTGCTCCAAGGACTTGCTCCAAATCTGCCAAAGGTCAGGAAAAAAGGAATTTAGGAGATTAACTTCTTCTTTTAATGAACACTTCTGTGTGATCCATTTCTTGTCACAGACATCTCTTCATTAAAATCCTTCTTTAGGATTTTTTATTCCTGAGAAGCTGAGATGTTCCAGGAACAAAATGTAAACAATGGTTATCTGCTGCTGTGGAATGCAACAGGTAGATTTTTGATTGGCCCATCTTGGATGTTTATAATTAAGGGCCAATCAAGGCTGAGCTATCTCGGACAGAGTCCA
>JAWWEY010000130.1:54171602-54184937 GCA_035582745.1 Loriotus luctuosus | reverse complement strand
GGGTTTCGGACGTGGGTCGGTGGGAGGGGAGCCGAGGAGCTTTTGGCAGGGAGGAAGGAGGGCCTTCGGGGAGGGGATGAGGTGATGGAGAGAGGGAGGGAGGGAGGGAGGGAGGGACGGACGGACGGACGGAGGGAAGGCCTTTCGTTGGAAGAGGTAACTTGTCTGCTCCGGTGCTCGGAAAAATGACACAACGGTAATGCCCTGACAGGAATGCCTTTGGACATTTCCATCACTTGTCAGAAAGCATGATGTTATTACTTCAGATGTTCTTTGTGATTAAAATGTAGGAAGAGTACTTGCTGCATTTATGCCCGTGAGTTGTAATTTCTTCGTTGGGGATCCAATCTTTCTCGTCTTGCCCAGCTTCTCCTGGTGGGAGGATGTGTGATGCTATCTGAAAATACATGTGAATCAAGGAGGCGTGTGTGACAGGTTTGGGGTGCTAACTCTTCATGTTTGTCTCGGGAGATATTCAAAGCCCACCAGGACGTGTTCTTGTGTAACCTGCTGTAGGTGACCCTGCTTTGGCGGAAGCGTTGGATTAGATGATCTGCACAAGTCCCTTCCAATATCCACAATTCAGTGGTTCTGTCCATTAGGAAACAACTGACATGGGAAATTGATTGAATCAATGGCAGGTCACTCATGACTTCAGCTCTTGGATTTGAGTTGGGAATATGTAATCTGTTTGCAGCCTCTCTGAGATCTGTGAAACCTGCTAAACTGGGGTGGGGTTCTGCTGGGATTTTCTGGAAAGGTTTTGTTGTTGCTGTTGATGCTGTGTGTTTTTGATTTTTGGTTTGGTTTTTTTTTTCCCTCTGGGATCTAGAAGCTTGCTAAAGAGTAAGCAGATGTTTCTAAGGGAAAAGAGATGTGGAGGTCCAAGGCTCTGAAGCTAGTGTGGTTCTGTCATAAGGCAAGAAAAAAGGAACCAACAAGCCTTATGCAGCTTGTCTTTCTTGTGTTCCATGCTGCAATTCAGCCCTACAATAAAGTAATGGTTGGTGTTGGCTGGACACTGGATTACACCCAACCCCTCAATTTGTGCCAAATACCCTGTTTGCCACGTGATGAATCTGATCAGTCTGGCAATTATTTTCGTAACTCCTGTGCATCTCTGTCTGGGATTTCAGAAAACCTCATAGTAGCATCTTGTAAAACTTCTTCTGATGCCTGTGTGAACTCCTAAGAAACATTACCGTTTGGTTTTGGAAATTATGCCTTTGGAAATTAGGCATGAAAATGCTTTGCTGCTCTTGTTTTCTGCTCTGTAGGGTTGTACACACTTTTTAATATCAGAAGTGATTTTGGTAGCTCTCAAATAAAATAATACTTATTTTCATTACTATTAATGGTTTATGTATTTTGCTGTATCACTGAAAAAGGTGATGCAGCACATTAAGTATATTACTCATCAGTAATATGGACTAGGGGGATGTCTTCACAGCAGTTGCTCAAACTGTAGGGTTTTGAGAATTCGTGTTAAATTGGTCCATGTGTGAGCAAGACTGCAGTGTCATAATTAAGTGGCAGGTCCTAGCTACTGTGATGTGTCCTTTTTTTCTTTGGGACTGGAAGAGATGTCCTGTTCTGGCTCAGGCTGCTGCAGCTGTCATTCTCTTCCCATTAAACTGTAGGAGAACCTGTCCTAGGTAAGTGGAAAAGAGCATTTTGAGGGATATATGGAAGGACAGCCGGCACTAGATTGCATTGCCTCATGGAAGGCAGTTTCTAACCTCAGCTGTGGCTTCACAGCAGTGGAAATCGGTCTTGTTGCTGATGACAAGGTGAGGGTCTTGCTGCTTGTCCCTCTGTCAGCTGAATTGTTCCTACAGACTCTCCCCCATCCAGTGTGTCTATTGATTTTTTCTTCTGATTATTTAATACGTTAATTGATGATTTGATTAACTAAACTCAGTAGAAAACTTTTGGATGTGCTAGTTTTCTGCACAATTGGTGTGTTCCAATAGCTTACGGGGGGATCTGTGACCCCAGCAATATCAGTATGTAGCAAATATACATAGTCATAGTCAAGATGACAAGGAAGTCTTTACATGTGATCTTCTGGATCTGCTCTTCCCAGAGCTGTATTCTAGGAAGAATCAGGGCTGTCTGTCATATCAGCTGTTGTTGGCTGAAAACCATTTAAACTGTTTAGGAAACTTTTGGAGAGAGGAATGTATTCATATGGGCTTTTCTTTTTACATATTTTCTTGTCTGTAGTGAGTCCGTTCTTAAAACTAAAAATTGTTTTGAGACGTAGAGATAACAATTCTTTAAGTTTTTCTTACTTACCTCTTTATTTGCTGAATCCAGAGAAGAATAGTTTTACTGAGTTAATGGCGTCAGTGAAAAAGTGTGTGGGTTTTTTCATCTATCTGCCAGTAATCTTAAACATTCTTTGCTGAATACAGAGCTTTATTGATTCCAGAGGACTATTTTTCCTTTAGTAAAAAGGAAAGCTAAAAGAAATGCATTTTTTTTGGTGAAATGTGATTGTTACAAGTGAGACCAGAACATTCTGGAAAAAATAAGTCACATATTCTGTCATTTTGACAAGTTCTAATTAGCTTGAAGTGAGAGATTTATTGTAGAACTGAATAGAAAATGAATGTTGTACAAAAGAAGGGCATTGTTAGAAGTCATGGCCAAAAGCACATGAAAACCAGTTTGGTTAAACCCCTGCATTTTCAAGAGCTGATGTTGCAGAGCTGCTTGCTGTTTTTTTTCCTCAGTGGATAAACATCCTTATAACTGTTACCTACAGCTGTAGATAGTATTTCCAGTTACTATCTAGTAAATACTAGTTGTTCCAGTGGAATAACTATTTATGTTCATGGATCATAAAGATACATGGAATAACTGGTTATGTTCATGTATCATAAAGAGGTACTAAGTGGTCACCTAGTTCAGGTTTTTATAATAACTTCTGATACTGAAATTTACTGCTTGGTTAACTAAACCAAGCAGTAAATTTATGTTGGTTTAATTTATGCACATTGCTTGAAATATGGCTAGTCTGTCTTGGAAATGGGAAAGAGCTAGTTTGTTTTAGTTTGCAAATTGCTAAGAATGGACTGTATTTCCACATTTGAAAAATGTGCCTTTTGACATGGACACTTAGGGCAGTTGTTAGGAAACCAGAAGGTACCTGCCAGACTCACCGTATTGATCCTGTCCAGAAGATGTCCCTTGCTGAGGTCTAAAGACCGGCATTTTTCTGTTCATGAATTCCCTTTACATAAATAATAATAGTTTGCCGCTTTATGTGTAAACTTACACCTGTATCTACACTTCCTGTGCATTATGCCATTAATGGTGACAAAGACCTGTATAAGTATTTGTAGAAATAGTCTTTCACATTTTTTTTCTCCATAAATGCAGTCTTTTGCTGAAACAAGATAAATCACTTCTGGTCTGCATCCCTTTAGTAGGTTGATTAATTTTTTTTCTTTTTCTGACCATTTCCTCCTCAGACTGTTCCTGTTTTGTCTTTGCATATCTGAAATACTACCTAGAAAGGTAGAGAAATTAATTATATATTTTCTCATTTTGAAAGTGGGATGGAAGAGAGGGAGAGGCAAATGCAATTCTGACTTCACTGTGTCAGAAATAACATGCAGGCATGAGGAGAAGGGACACTATTGTAACTAGGAGACTGACATAAGATTTGACTGAACTTTCAGGAAAGGAAAAATGCAGAATTTTTAAGGATTAACCATCAAATGGTGTAAAAAAGAAAGATCATTGATTTATGCCCATGTTTTTCATAATACAATAGGAGAGCTGTCGGTGTTTGAAGAGGAAAACTTGAAATTGTTAAAAGAGGAAAGGACTAGGTACAGTTATCACATGAAGATTGTTACCAGAGGAGATTGAATCTAGAAGCATAGCAGAATTTTAAGAAGGATGGTAGGAATATCTTGTTTAAAATAAAAACTAAAAAAAAACTACACCAGGAACCGTAAATACTTTTTCTTTTTCCTGAGTTTGTAGTTTAAACAACCTCTTACTGATGTGAGGTAGGAAGAAATCTTGCCCATGGCTATGATGTTTTTAATTGCCTACTTAAGAATTTTCTTCATTTGTGTCTGGAACAGCTGCAATGGTCCTGGTAGGGGATGATCCATTCAGTCTAAAAACCTACTGGGAGCTTCTCGCTGCTTAGTCTTCTAAAACATCTTGGTAATTGTTTTCACCTTCAGACACAAGTGGAGCTACATTTTAGCAACAGTTGGGGCTATACTTTGTTTCTTTAAAACCCAGCTTCTGTGAAATTCTTGTTTCTCAAGAGTTGGGAGTTCGGTAGCATCCTCTGTGTTCTGTGTAATCTTTTACCTTCGTGTACAACTCCCAGCAGCAAGAATGATTTTATAGCAGGAGAGAAGGTTTAATGATGCTATAAAATTTCTGTTCAGGTTTGGGTAGTCACCCTATTTTACAAGCTCTTGAGGATAGATTTAAATGGTAATGTGTTTTTACTCTTTCCTTTGGTGACATATATCTATTTGTTCCCTAAGATTAAGGTATTTGTTACCACATTTAAGTCATTTGACTGAATTACCTAATCCCTATGTAATATGTACAGATACAATGTGTCTTTGTAGTTCCATAATAGCCGGAATACAGCCATGGTTTCAAGTCTGCTGTTGCTGGTCCAGCTATAGCGTCCAACATTTAGGCTTATCTGGTGTAGGTTCTCATTGTTACATCCAAAGTTTCTTGAGATTTTTTTCCCTCAGAAAAATTGTCAAGGAGGACATGTTAAATTTTCTGTCTTGTTTTTGGAGTCACTTTTTATGTCTTCAGCTTTCATTAAGCCATGAATTTTTTTGTAACTCACAGATTCTCAGATATTTATGTAGGCCTTCTGTATTTTGTGGAAATAGCTTTTTTGCAAGATGAATAACAAGAGCTGAGTCCTAGTCTTCAGAGAAACTTCTCATCTTTGTTCTGTGTTTAATACAACATTTTTTCTGGTACTAATGTCTTTAGAGCTGTATGTGGGAGCTAGGATCACTCAGCTTGTATTGCATGTTTTTCCCCCAGTAATCATGTTACGGGGAAATCTTTCTTTATTTAATAGGTAAAGTTATTGTTCTGTGGTCCCATGCTCTCTGATGGCCTGTTGCCTGAGCCTAGCGTTGCTCGTCTTTCCTGCTTATGGCTTTATGGATGGAAGATTTCTCTGTGCTGCCATGGCACCAAGTATCCCTTTTCCTCTTGTTAAGGTGGGACAAGACAATAAGTCATGGGGAAGTAGTCATGCTTCACTGAAGAGTAATGTCATTGCAAAAGTATCTCTTTCTGTTTACTCTAGGAAACAAACTAGACTCTTGAGTTTTTTTTTCATAAATCCACTTACTGTGGAACAAGGTAGAGAAAAGAGTGAAGTATTTACCAGGTGAACTTTTTTCTTGGAGATAAAATCTGTAGTATATTTATTGTGTTGACCTGTTAAGTGTGCTTCTAATGTTGTGGGGTTTTTTTTGCGTGTTTGTTTTTTGTTTTTTTTCGTGGGTTTTTTTGTTTGTTTGTTTTTTGGTGGGTTTTTTTTGTGTTTGAGGAATAAGTAACAGAATGGAGTAAATAAACTTCATTGCTCTGTTGCTATTTAGGCTCTTGGTTTATAAATATTTACTGCTTGCATCATAAAGTGGGATTTTTTGCTCAGCTTATCTTCCTGTCTTACATTTTGTTGGGTTATCTTGTCTTCCTCACCATACTGTATAACAGGATTTGGGATCAGGAGGAGAATGCAGTGGTCAACCCATGGTGACCACTAAAGTGTGTTCCCTATAATTATTCACTGTATGTGTATTCCATAGAGGAAAAGAATTTGATTACTTTTGATGCATTAAAGGTTTATGTTAAGTTCAGAATTAAGTTAAATTTCTAATGTGATACGAGAGGTAAGATGTAGAAGTTCATAGTAAGAACTACTAAGCAGCCTTTACCTTGTCCAGTACTGAGAATATATACAAAATATAATACATGGTCAGGCATGGTGGTGTCTGTGATTCAAAATTGAGAAGTTTTTAAGAAGATATTGGATTTTAATAGTCAATTTCTCATTATGTGTCTGTAGCATAGATAAAACTGTTTAAAGGTGTATATGCTTTCAGTGTGTATTCCCAGATGTAGGATAGAAGATTTTTTGTGTAGCTGTGATACATTCTCTGTTATATCTCTTCACCTATTTCAAAAACACAAAGAAACTTGCAGATATATGAACAGTTCTTTTTCATTGCTTGAAATCTTGTGTGTATTTTCCAGATTTAAAACTCATGTGTTTTTATGTTTTTTTGTGTTTTTGAAGATCCTTCTAACAACCTTTTGAAACATTTGCTTGTAGTTGTACATTCCAAACCTTTAGGTCTTACTGCGACTTGGTATTTGGGGTTTTATTTAAATTTCTCTCTGTAATGGACTGAATATAGACATAAAACCAGATATTCCTAACTATAGTGTTTGGAGCAATTTTTCTTGTGTTTGGGCAGATATTTCCCTACTTATGTAAGACTGTTAGACATTTTTCATAATTATGTTGGCTACAGTTAGTTTTGACTACTAGAATGTTTAACCTGAGACTGCTTTTCGCTGACTGCTACGCTGGGATTAGATTTTAGTTAGATGTCTTGTTGGGAAATGGAGATAGGGGGGCAGGGAACTAAAACTGTGATTTAGATATGTCATTTAGATAGAGTTGGTCTAATACTGCTATATCCTCAAACCCATTCATACTGTGTATGTATGGACACGTGTGCTGTTTTCTTTTCCTGCTGGAGTTCCTTTCCTAAAAACGTTTATAGTGTTTATATTGCTTGTGGGTACAATATTTTAAAATTTTCATTTAAAGAATGAAACAGTTTGTATTTTCTGTTGTGTTCCAAATACATGTATAGATGGGTGGTTGTCCTACACCTTTGACTTACGTAAGCAGATCCTTTGAATTCTGTATTAAGTGTTTAGCCATGAGACAGTGTTGCCTGTGTCTGATAACCTGGAAACATGCTTTGTTCATATCCCCAAAAGGGATAATGATAAGGTCAATTTTGACCTTAGAACATTCACATACCATTGATTTGCTGGAAGTCAGTGAATTCATCTACCATTGTTATATACTTTCCTGACATGGTGCCCCCTGTGGACGTAGAACAGGGGGCTTGATGTTGGTCTCTTGTGCCACCCTTCTCCGTGCCGCGGGCAGTAGTTCTCAGGCGGGTGTTACAAAGATGGCATTACTATTTCTGCATTAAAAAAGTGTTCTGCAAAGCTAATTTTGCTGCATTTGAATTTGGTCATTGGTAAATATATAAAACTAGGGTTTTCATTTGTTAGATAAAAGGCAATAATTCTGTGTGTAAAAATGCATTAGATTTACCTTTCCTTGATAAGAGTATGAATTTATCAGACTATGCTTGTGTGCTTTTTTAACGTGCGTAGTGAACTGAACCATTTACATGAACAGCACATGCCTAGAAGACTTCCGATAACTCTACTATTACTGTCTAAATTCACTTGTTTCTTGTTGCTAGGAACTCAAGTTAATTTTAGAATTGGTTAAAAGGAGTAGGTAAATGACTCTTAAAGACAACTCTGTAAAACTGTGTCTAGCCAAAACTTTTAATGATGGTTTTCAAAAATGTGAGTTATCAATTAAATTTAAGTAAGCCACTTGATCAGTTTTTTCCTTTTGCCTTTTTTTTTATTGGATCTTGTTTAGCAACATTGGATCTGATACTGTATTTTGACTCTTGAAAGATGGATGAGGGATTTTGTTGCTTTAAAGGCTCAAATGTGGTAGTAGATTTTTTTATTTTATTCAAATAAACATACCTTCAGAGTAGCTTAGTTTTTTTTAGTGGCAGTTCTTGTTCCATCAGGCATAAGCTGCTTTTATGTTTCCCAGGCTTCTAAAGGGGACAGTCTGCTGCATTTTCTGCCACTGATGTAACACCAGCGCCACGTAAAACTAATAGGACAATCCTAATCAGTAACAAAGTGACTTGTAGATAACAAAAAATCTTTTACTTTGTTTTCATTTTTAGGAGTATGTGGTAATTCTGTTCACCTAGTGGCATGTTATTTACTTCAAGTTATCAGAAATCTCATTGAAGCTGTGCCAGTTTTCTAAGTTTAATGTTCTCTTGGCTCTCATCAGGCACTTCTAGATTTGTGTAATCCCAGATATCAGAAGTGTAATTTTTGCCCTTTAATTATAGAATTGTGTATTTAGGAATTGCCTTCAGTGGACGAGCATACTGGATGTGTGGGTGGAGGGAGATGCACAGTGGGCTTTGTGTAAAACTTTCTCTTTAGAAGCATGGTGTGGCTCATACTTGTGCCCTTGCAGAGTTTGACTGTAGAAATTTTGTGGCACAGGGCTGCACATTTTGCAGTCACTAAAATGTGTTACTTCTATTCTGTGGTTAAACTACATATGGAGTTTGAGGAGTATTTCCAGCTAATCTGTAGAAATGTTTGCTCAACTGATCTATGAAGTGTTTCATTTATAGAGATGCAGGAATGCATAGTGATGTCCTAATGGGGATCTCTGGCTGTAGGAAGAGGGCAGTGGAAATAAATTCAGCTTGAAAAGCACATAAACACTTAGGTTTTTGAATGCTCAAAATTTCTAATTCCACTTTGGGTTATGTATCGTTGTACTTCTGTATTTTTATTATTTGAACTTTTACGTAGATTTTGGCATTTTGGTACAATAGGAATTCAGGTGGTGATGAATAATGTCAATATTTTAATCATGATCAGAGGATTTTTAAGTTAGATAAGCTTTCATCAAACATAGAAGAATTAAAGTACTTCTTAATGTTTTCTTGTTGGTTTGAACTTTTAAAACCTTGTTAAGCTAAAATACAAGCTTTAAACTTGCATGAGAATGAACTCTTCTCACTTTTGAACTGGAGCAATGGTTAGCAGCTCTGAAATGAATTAAGTAATGGTATATATTCTTACTAAATATAATTTTGTGAAGTAAAGGGGTAAAAAAAGCTCCAACAAACAACAGACTGCGATGGGATGGGTCATGAAAAGCAAAGGGTACCATTTTGAAAATATCTGTAGAAGATGCTGTTAAAAATTTTCTGTATGATACAGGAAGCTGTTGCTTTTAGGCAGGTATGATTAGCTTTAGAGAAAGTAGAGAAAACCTTCAAAAGGAGTTCTTGGCCATTTATTTAAATAATAAACTAAATGAAAAAGGAGGAAAGAGAGGGAGAAGGCTTGCAAAGTCATGTGAATCTTTTGCAGATGATATTCACCAAACTATTTTAATCCACCACAATGTTAAATCCTGTAACTAAACAAATTTCAACAACCACTAAACCCAAATGCTGTTTGAAAGACTGTCTAGGTTTAATACCAGCCAGCAACTAAGTACCACTGTTTGGCTGAGCTGTTTGCTCAGTCCACACACCTCTACCCTTGGTGGGATGGGGAGGAGAATTAGAGAACAAAAAAAAATTAAAACCTGTAGGTTGAAAAAAGAACAGATTGATTATTGAATAATAATAATAATAGTAGTAGTGGTAAAATTAGTAAGATAATTGTAATGAAAAGGGAGAACAATAGAAGAGAGAGAAACAAAATGCCAAAAACTACAAGTGATGCACAGAACAAGGTCTCACCACCTGCCGACCAATATGCAGCCTGTCCCTGTGCAGCGAATTGGACCCTCCCAGCCAACTCACAGCAGTTTACATACTGGTCTAGGTATGGAGTGACAGGATCATAGAATGATTTGGGTTGAAAAGGACCCAAAAAATGATCCACTACCACCATCTCATTACTCCTGCCCTGGGTCTTTCACTAGACCTGGTTGCTCGGAGCCCTATCCAGTCTGGGCTTGAAAACTTCCAGGGATGGGGCATTCGCAACTTTTCTCAACAACCAATTCCAGTGCCTCACCAGCCGCACAACAAAGAATTTTTCTGAATATCCAGTCTAAACCTACTCTCTATCAGTCAAAGACTGTTACCCTAGTTGTATCCCTACATGATATTGTATAAATAAAGAGTATACCTTTAGCTAGTTCAGGTTAACATTCCTGGTTATGCTTCTTCCCAGGCTCTTATCACCTACTCACTGGCGTGGGACACTAATATGTCCTTCATTTGGGGTAAGCACTAGTGAGTAACAACCAAAGCACGTGTGTGTTATCAACATTATTCTCTTACTATGTCAAAAACACCGCAGTATACTGGCTGCTAGGAAGAAAGATAACTGTCTGAGTCAGTGCCATACCAGGACATACCTGAACTGAATCTAAGTTTGCTTACACGTCAGAAATGTAATGAAATTTATACTGAACACAGAGGGCCTTGATCTGCAAATGTATATGAAGTATTCTGAGAGTAACTTTAAGAAGCAGTTTTAGAAGTTTATAGAAGCTGCCTCCAAAATTGTTCAGTGGTCTCCAAAGAAGACTAAATGCACAAAAATATGTCAAATTATATTCAGTTTTACAAAACTATTAAAAACCCCACAAATTTATAAGATACTGAACTATTCCTGCAAAGTGTTTACAAGTTATGAACTCATTGGACAGGTAGAAATGTTGTTATCAGGAATTGAATGGAAACCTTCACTTATGCAGCATTAGTAAAAGAAAAATTTGCTAGAGGACAGCAAATATAGTCCTGTTATACATTGATGTCATGTTCTCATTTGAATAAAGTTTGCATTGCTGCTTAATCTTTCTTAAATATGAGAACTGGAGGGGATTGGTATGGGCCATGGGGGGGACTGGAAGGTGCTGGAAAACTTCACAGGAGTTTTGAAAATTGGTAATTATAATTGTTTCATTTTGGGGATTTTTTACACTTTAAAAGGGATATTGCTGTGTGAATATGTAACCAAATTTTTCTTTATGAAAGGTGAATGAAAACTTTTCCCTTTTGTCCTTATAAGACTTGCTGAAATTGGAGGAAGCTCAGGTTTTTTTAACTCTTCTGAAGTATTTTTGCTTTTTGGGGAGGTTCTTCAGTCTCCTTACTACTTATGGTACTTGCAGTAAGCTCACTACTTCTATATGAAGTACACTAGTGAGTCAGATGGGTGGTTCATCTAGCCCAGCAACCAGGGGCTATTTAGGGAAGCACATCAGCTTTGTCTCTTTCCAAAGTCTTTGTCTTCCCCCACTATGCAGAATTCTATCTAGGATGTTAGAAGTACAACTTTCCCTAGTTCTAGCAATTTACAGACCAGTTGTCTGTGGATTTATTGAATACCTTTTTGACCAGACTTATACTGCCTGACTCCTGCATACACAAATACACTACTACTTTCATCTCTCCGTAACCTATGTCTTAAGAGACCACTCCCAGCTGTAGTGTTGCAGATTTGGTCAATAAAGCGCAACCAAGTCTGCCTTCAGTGTTCTCCTTAAAAGCGAGCAGTCTTTACCTGCTTAATATCCTCTTTCTCTTTGTTTTCTTAGTTGTCCTTTCCTTAACCTCCTCTAATTCCACTACATATTTTTTGTGGTGTGCCATTGTACTTGAGATGTGGGTGTACCAAAGTCTTCTTTATATTTTGAAAAGGATACTTGCTTTTAAGTTGCAACAGCGTATTTTGTCATTGCAGGTGCGTGTTTAGGCAATGATGTTTTGAGAGAGCTGTGTCAACTAAAGGATCTCTAGAGCTGTAACTTCTAGTTCCAGGTTCAGCATTATAAAGCTGTAATTAAGATTTCTCTGGATGTGTTATCTTTCCTTTAACATTTGTCTTTGATTGAAAGACAAGTGTCTGCTAAGGAAAGCAGGAACCTCCCTTGGAATGGAAAATATGACCCCCTTCCCACCAAATTATTATAACTTTGAAAGGAAGGAGCTTTCAGGCAAAGAGATGAGAAAAGGAGTAACAGTTCTTTACTAGTGTGTGTATGTATAACAAGGCAAAGAAACAGCAACAACGGCAGCAACAACAAACAAAAGCAGGAAACCCAATAAAGTCTCTTTGTATTCTTTAAACACTTACCCTTCAGTGCAATTCCGATCCCAGCCGGCAGGGGCGCTGCTGGCTCCCGGCGGGGCAGGGCATGCAAGGACTCCCCCGCGGCTGCAGGGGGCGCTGTGCCACGGCTCCAGCTGGCTCCCTCACACCGTAATGGCAGACACAGGTGGCGGAAGGGATGGCAAGGGGCTTCCTTTACAAACGTCCAGTGGCAGCCTGTCCCAGTGCCCATCCGGACAGTGAAAGGAGCTGCAGCAGGAACCTTGGAGTGGTGACTGGAATGCAGGGCGGGCTCACCCTGGGCTCACCCAGCAGAAACTCCGCGGTTGCAACTGGAACCTCAGGGCATCCCAGTAGGCAAGGGGTGTGTGACTATGATGTAGTGAAAAACTGGGAGCAGTGGCAGGGCAACTGGAAAGAGGCAGGCTGACTCTGAAACAGGGCAGGGAGAGGGGCTTGGGGATCCTGGGATTTCCCCTGAGGCACCCCAGCAGATGGTGAAGGATCCTTTTTTTCCAGTTAGGCAGGGTGCCAATAATGTCCCAGTTCAGTGACTGCTCTCACATGCAAAGGCTCACCCACAGCACAAGAAGCAGGGCAGGGCTGGGCTCTGGCAGCAGCAGAGAGTTCCTGCGCCAAGCAGCAGCTTGACCATCCCCTTCTGAGGCCAAGAGAGCAAGGCACCTAGGAGCTGTGCCTAGTCCCTTTTCCTGAGCCGAATTCTTGCTGTATCTCTGCTCCTCGGAGAAAAAGTAGTTACTTCTTTTTTCTCTCTTAAGTACTGATCATTATTGTTAGATAATTTGGGAGAAAATTCCTTTAGAGAAAGAGTACAAAAGGAAGAAGTCTTAAACCCCAACAGTGTTGAAGCTCATCTGCCACTTTTTTCTGTACTCCCATATATTTGGGATGACTCTTTTGGAGTCATCTAATTACCCAAAAAGTTGTCTTGTCAAAGGATCAGATGGCAAATTCACTGTAATGTAGTGTTACTAAACACCAGGCTCAAGATGTTCTGTAAGTTTGTAGCTAGTGTTGTGAAAGGCCTATATAATAAAAGAAAACATACTTCTCTTTCTGGACGCCCTACTTCATTCTTTGTTTGCATGCAATCTCCTTGTACAGAGGATTAAAATATTTCACAATTTGCACTGTTCTAGCTGAGTTTATCTTGCACCTCATTTTAGTCTAGTGTCCTGGTACCATGATAATTCTCAATGCACATGTACTAGTTCATTTCCAGCCTCCCATCTGGACTGAATGCAATGACCTGCCTCCTAGAGAAAACCTGAACTCCTGTATCTGATTCTTGAGGAGAGGCCTGAATTGCATCATTTTGTCTGTCCCTGCTTGGGCAGT
>JAWWEY010000130.1:54138526-54171502 GCA_035582745.1 Loriotus luctuosus | reverse complement strand
GTCTTTTATTTTAGTAAGCATCACGCTTTCATATAGTTGTGCATGTGCATGGACATGCAGCACATGCACCTATTCATTTTCTTGAAGGCATGATTGTTGGAGGTTGCAATGAAGTTTTCTTATTTTTGTGTAAGTCAAGGTGAATTATGAGGTCTTGATACTCTGTGTATATCCATGTAGATACCATTTGGGACCACGGGTGCATCTGTAACAAGGATTCAGTTCATATAGTAAATGGACTTTGGACACATATCTTTTGATCCTATTTACTTCCTTTTGCTGTACTTTAAGTGACACAAAATTCCTTTTGGATGAAATGTAACTGGAGGGTATATGCAAGAGAAGTGCATGATGCATGCTGGCAAAGGGTATTCAGACTGTGGTGCTAGACCAGTCCTGTCCAAAACACACAGTATGAACGGCTGATCCCAAGCACCACCAGCTTTGTGCTGCAGACCTCTGTGTGCCTGGTGCAGTAGTGTGCAACAGGCACAGCTGAAGGACCTGAGCTGAGCACTGAAGTGCTGTACATCCAAACAATATGCCATGTAAGATACTGGTTCAGGCAGTTGTGAACATGAACCAATGCCATACCAGTTGTCTTAGGTTTTCTCTCCGCAGTGTGGTCTGAAAGAAAGGCACAGGAGTGATTTTCAGGACATTTTCTGTTATATCCTTGTTCTGTCTGATGCTTGAGAATGAAGATGTTGGTTATGGGTTATGCCATGCTTCAGTAAGACCATGACACAATCTACTTTGACAGCAAATGCTAGATCCTTGTCTGAGTTCCTTCCCCTCTCCACAAAGAGAAAGACTGTTGTGGTACCCCAACAACAAAACCAGCATAACTGAATAAAAAGATTTTAGGCCATGGAGCAACTGGTGATTGCATTAATATCAATTTCAGAGGAGATTACAGCTCATTCTGCTTGATCTTGCACTAAAGTAAATGGAACAATTACAAATCAAATAGAATCATTCATACAGGAATGTACAGTACCTTGACTAAAATTAGTAGCAAACAGTGGAGGACAGATACTGAAGTGCTTCTAGTCTCTGTGTCCCAAACTGGTGTGATAGAGATGAAGCAAGTTAGCATGATGTTGAATCCTGGAGCTGTCCCTGCCAGAGCATCAGGATAGGAGAGGCTTTATGCAGCACTGCCAGTATTGACCATTTTGTGAAGGCAAGCCATAAGTTTCTCTGAATTTAATAAACTGTTTAGTAGACTATGAAAAATGATTCAGATGAAGTTTAACACAAGAAAGGTAAGGTGCTTAAGACAGGTGGTGATAATTTACTTAGGAATTTTTAACTAACAACACAACTCCTGGGGTCAGTTTTGGGACTTGATGGCTAGTTTTTCCCGTACATTAAAGTTATTAATTCCTGGTCATAACACAGAAAGTAACTCTGCTTTTGGGAAGCTTCATTACTTCACTAGAGTGTGATTATCATGTATGTGGAGATATATGTGGTGTCAGAACATTAAGAGGTGTTTGACCGTATCAAAAATACAACAGCAGAGTGAATAGAGAAGATAATACAGTGCAGGGAGCGCTGTAGGGTTCTATCACCATGTGCTCATCTGCACGGTGGATGTTCCGCCCTTTAACCCTTTAACCCCTCCCAAAGTCTTGTCAAGTGACTCCTTCTTGGCTTCCAGTGGCGCAGATCACTTTCTTACATCCTGAGGCCAGGTTTTGCCATAGTAACAAGCCAACCCTCCCAAATACCCCGACTACCCAGGCCATCCTGTGATGACAATGAGAGGGGGGAAAACATAACTATACATCTACAAAACTTCTCTTAACATATACTTAGTATTTGCCCTTTGACTGTGAGAATCAACCATTGCATTTACTCATCTATGACAGAGGTGTAGAGCGAAACAACTGGGGTAAAAGTGGCACAAACTGAACATCCTATTGCTACAGATTAAGAGACCATAAAATGTAAATGATAGGTGTAAAACCTTCATATTCTCTCTAGTCACAAAGTAAATGTGGGCAGGGTGAAGTGCCAAGAGGAAAAGTAAGTGCCGTTTCCGAATTGCTGTTACTTGGGGATGAGTGCTCCTGTAGAAAGGGATCTGGAGTTTCTCTGGGGTGTTTAATTTCTTGGTTGATGGTGTTGGAAAAGCAATTCCTCTTAAAAGACTGAAACAGGTAGAGATAGTACTTTTACAGGTGTGTTTGTATAAGCCATAAAAGAGAGCATAGAGTACTAAATGACTGTGCACATGTGAAATCTTTAAAAAAGTTTGTGTATATTGACATTAAAGTGCTAGTTTTCAAACATTTCAAAGTGAATTTTTTTCAGTTTATTGAAAATTTTCTGGGGGACTTATAACAATGACTTGAAGGCACTTCCTTCCAAATAATTTTTTCTGTGGTTAAATTAGCAAGCTGAGAGCTCAGCTACTCTTAAAAATGATAGGATGACTGACATGATACAGCTGAGATACCTTGATGGTAAGTATCAAGGTATCAGTGCATCTGTTGGCATAATAATGGGACACTTTGTTATGAATTCAACTGCCTTAGTTACATGTATCTTGTTTATTAACATGTTTCTCTCTGACACTAGTATCTCCAGAGGCAATATGTAGCATAAACTTCCCAATGCCACCGTGGTCAGATGCTATTGAAAACCTTTTGTGAAGCCAGTGGTATTACTGCCATTGATTTCACTGGCAGTTGAAGCTTCTAAAGCAAATAAAGACAAGATGTTTTAAGCAGAGATTTTTAATGTAAAATAATGCCCTTTGAAATCTGCTTAAAAGGGTACTAACACCCTACCCCCAAAAGAAACTGGACCTGCCTTGAAGGGAAATAAAAGACAAAGTGTTCCTCTAACTGGGGAAACCACAGAAAACTTGTTTTGAATGTAAAGGGAAGCTTTAGAGATCAGCCTGCAAAATGAAGCGTCAGCAGAAAAACCCACCAAATCACAACATGACAAGACTGGAGATAGAAAATGATTAGAGAAGCAAAAACCATGATAGCAATGTGGGGATGCAGCTCTTGGTAACTTTTTTAGAGGAGGTGCTTCATTATGGATAGCTAACAAGCTCTGCTAGGCTGAACACAGCTGTGATTTAGTGGTTCAGAGTGGAGTGACTTAGTGTTGGATGGATATAAAACGAAAAAGTCACTAATGTCTTGTTTGCTGTATGAGGAACATTAAATGTACTATTTGTATTTTGAAGCCAAATGCTATACACAGCTCAGTCACATGTCTGTGTGTTATTTATTTCTCCCCTCCTCAATATCTGTGAATTCTGTTTTTGTAAAGCACTATATTTGATTGGTACTTGCGCAGAAATTACCTACATACCTAGCTTGGGATATTTCTGAGTTTGGTAGGTTTTTATGTAGGGACAAAGATTAAGTTAGATTTTAATTCAAAGCTGGAACATACCGGCAGAAGTGGGAAACTTGATTTGGGTAATAGTACTTTCTGTTCTCAAAATCCATGTCTCTTACATTGTAGATGTTTACAGAGATGATAAGATGTGGTTGTAACATATGTATGAAGGACTTGAGTATTGCTGTGATAATATAGATAATACAACAAAATGAGTTGGTAGCAGCTAGGGATGATTCACAAAAATAAATATTAAGATATGTGTTTAATTAAATTATATCTTATTTTTAGTATTTAAGTTCTTAAATACTAGAATAGTATATATAATACTTTAGAAATATTGTAGGGGCTGTGCATGTTTAATGTCCATTCAATGCTGTGGTAACACTGTAACTAAGGTAACAGACAAGACAATAGGGAAGGCTGGCAAAGCTGAAATAAATTTGTATGATTTAAGAAAACAAAAATGGTGTAAAAGTAGTAGATACAATGAAAACAAAATACAATATCCACTGATTTGTGGATAAATGAAACTTTGAAACAAAATGAAATGAAACACATTTGGTGTTGTGGAGCAAGTAGCATCAGTCAGCAGTAACTACTGGTTTTTCCTTGAGGGATGAGCAGCAGGACTGTCTGTATAGTGCAGGGAGGGCTATGATAAATGATGATTTGTGTGAACAGGAACATCCCCATAGCTGACACTGATGGAGACACCAAGCCAGGAATTCTCTTTTTCCTTGGGATTCTTTCCTTAAAGTTTGCTACAGGCATTATTTGGTGAGTTTTTTTTGCCTCCTTGATCTCTGTGAGAGCAGGTAAGCTCTTCCACCGGTGTTGCCAGGAGCTGGAACTTGTAGCACAGAAGATAATTTTCTGGACTGCAGTAATTCTGTCTGGTATGTGCTGCACTTTATTTGTAGCCTCACGCTTCTCCTAAACTTTTTTTTTAGATACATATTTAACTTGGAGTTTATATTACTTAAAAGAAAATAAAGAAAATTTTGCTTTTTACAATTTTAATTTTTGATTATCAGTTGACAGAGGGTGGTCAGTCATGTCCAGGTGTTTCTAGATGAGGTAATATTCACATTAGTCACTCAGTAACATGAATAGGAAAATCACAGTAATTTCACAAATGTGTATTATAATCTTTTAAGGCATGAGTAGCTTCTGTTGCAGTGGTCATCCTCAGCAAGACTGTAGTAGGTGTGAAATTGTAGTATATTTTTACGTTCACCTAATCTGTTAATGCACTTAAAAAAGCTATGTGTTTGGCTGATGGCCCACTGCCAGAGCTAATATAACATATTAGTGCTCCTGAAGATGTGGCAAGTACAAGCGATGTAAGGTGAGCAAGCCCCAAGTCAAGGTGGGGTCTGTTAACATTGCTACAGCCGACTCCTGCTAAAAATAGTTTCCTGTGTTTGGGCTGCCAAAACTTAAACTATATGGTGGTCATAATGTAACTCTGCAGGGCACGGTCTTCCTACTGTGTTTTGGGGTGGAATGAGAGGATCATAGTTGAAATTATGAACCTCGCTTCTCCGTAGCCCAATCCATAGCCTGTAATTTTTAATTATTACAGCTCAAAGCTGTTTCTAAGATTTCATAAAGCTTGTGCATTAGATGTGTGAATACAGTGTTTTTTGGGGCAGATACTCTTCAGTTATGTGGGCAATAGAGCTGTAGTCCAGCTCTATTTCTTGGGCAAATGCAGAGGAGTTTGTCGCATGTCAGCCACTGCTGTAGTCCAAACTGTAATTTAGACACCAACCCATATTTCAGACTGATAATTTAGGTTTCTGAAAAATAGTAGGAAGATGAAAGGGCCATGGGTTTATTACTCTGATTGATCTCTGCTTCAAAATTGTGGTGGTTTGGAGAAATTTGGTAGGTAGAAAATGTTTTCTTTCCTTAGAGGTAAGAATCTAAGTACGCTTGGTATTTGCAATGCAAGTGCAGTTGGCACTGCTACGTAGGCTAAGGGTTAATTGAAATGTTTGATTTAGCTCTGGTTATTTGCTTTCACTGCTCTTCCTGAACCTTTTTGTGCACCATTAGCTGCCATAAGAACTTTCCCAATAGAGAAGATTTATATTGTATGTCTACAGATCAGATCAGTATGCTTGCTTCCTTCTGTTTGTCAAATGTTTATCAGGTGGCTCGGAAGAAAGGGAGTGGGGAATTGATATTTTTCACTTGATTGGAGTGAGAATAATGTAATGTCTGTGTATTTAAGGTAATTGTAAAGTGTTGGCATCACATGTTTTTTTGTTCTACTGATGTATTGGCAGCAGTATTTTCTGGTCACTAGAGATTAGCCAGATGTTATGTGCTGTATGATAGAACATACTTACCCAAATAATTGTCTTTTCAAATAACTTCTCCATTAGTTTTGAGACTCATAGAATCATCGAGTATGCTGAGTTATAAGGGACCTGTCAGGATTATCTACCTCCATTCCTGGCCCGGACAAGGGACATACGACAAGAGTCATAGCATGTGCCTGAGAATGTTGTCCAAACAAAAACTCAGACAGGCTTCTTACTGTGACAGGGTGACAGGGAGCCCTACAGAAATGGAACAACTTCTCAGAAAAAGAAAGTTGCTTGTGATCTGAATTCTAAAATGTGAGGAGTGGCGCTAGAAATTAAGGAAATGCCAAATGGAGAGTTGTTGTATCATCTCTACTTCTCTTGGTTTTCAGGAGCATCTTCTTGAATTACTTGTTACTTCTTCAGCTTATAGTGCTGGTTTATGTTTACATGGACATGCTTATACGTCAAATTTTGATACTTGCTCTTGAAAGTGCACCAGAAATTAGGGTTGTTGCATTGAAACACTCTCTGCCAATTGGCTCGTATGTTTTAGCATTTGTAGCTTGGTCTTGCTTTATATGCTAGACGAGGTTTATGCCAGCCTAATTGGTTGCTGGCATTCCTGAATTTCCCAGCTGCTGAATTCAACTGTGTACTAGAAAAATATAATGGAATACTGTTTCCAGAGAGCAAGAGGCAATTGTAAAAATGTAAATGCTTTATCTGGCACTTCAATAACATGTAAACTTTTAGTAACACAAAGAATTTTTAGGAACAAATTGTATGAGTACATTGCCACTTTAAATACTGTAGTGAACATTTTCTGTTTAAGCTCAGAGTATTTGGAAGATGGACATAACTTTTATTTTTGTTAGTATGTGGGGTTTTATGGGTTTTTTTCAGCCCTGACTTTCTTGGCTGGGGAAGGGATGAAATCTGGCAGAGAAATGGAGGATTTTCTGTGATGCTTTTGTTACGGCATGCTGGCTTACTGTGTTTGTTAGAGTGTGGGGTATTTTCTGTTCATTCATCAGCCTGCTTTGATCTCTTCTCACACGTTATGACAAACATGGAACTTTTTTTAAATATTACTTGTTCTCTGTCAAAGTAACAGAGCACAGAAACACATAGTGGGGCTT
Organism: Loriotus luctuosus; assembly: GCA_035582745.1. Lineage (NCBI taxonomy): Eukaryota > Metazoa > Chordata > Aves > Passeriformes > Thraupidae > Loriotus > Loriotus luctuosus. The sequence continues at coordinate 54,164,673 of JAWWEY010000130.1, read as the reverse complement.
ATATGGTGGCTCTGTGACTATTTGCAGATGAAAAGTCGGTGACAGTGTCACAGGTTTCAGCTGTGAATAGTGGTTTTCTTCAAAATTTTAAAAATTTGGTAATGTATTAAATATTATTGGAATATTGTATCGAATATGTTTTACTAAACAGATATTTTTCATACATTGTATTTTGTTGCAGACAGGTAAAAGATGTTATAAAAGAAAGGTCTTTTAAAATATGGATTAGGCCCTGCTGCTTCAGCTAACAATAGCTTGCAAGTTTTCAGGCAAAGCAATCTTGGGAATGAGAGTTCATTAACACAACAAACTATTTGTGGGTGAAAAACAAGGGCTCCTGTAATAATAAGGGATCTGTCTCATGAGAATCAGTAGAAAAAGTATGTAAACTATTTAAAAATACAGAAGTTTGATAGATATTCAAAATACCATGTACTGACCAATGAACTAAGTGTGAGTGTATTGTCAGCCAATAAGAGCTGACACAGTGCTTTCTGATAATCCTATAAAATATGACCTGTACAATAAAGATGGGGCTTTTCCTGCATGAAGAAAATGGAGTATTGGCTGACTTATTACAACAGTTTTTCTCTTGATTCTGAATTGACAGCTGGTCCAGGCCTTAAAAAAGCAGCAGAAGATTATACCAATGTAAGCTTTAATTCCCACTTCCCAGAGTTTTTGTGTCCTTGCAGCCTGGTCTCAGCACACTCTTTGCAGAAGAGGCCGGAGTCGCATTAGTACAGGAAGATTGCAGCTTCTGTTGCTACTTTGCTGAAGGACCAGACAGCTCATTGAAACAGTTCTACAATAGTGTTTTTGCACAAAATCAGGTCCCTCAAGGTTATTAAATGCTGAAATATTAATGGAGAGGTGTATTCAGGATGGTGAGAATGGTGCTCAGGAAGCCCAAATGGAAGGGTTTGTTCAGAAAAAGCATGGGTCAGAGAAATAAAAACAAGAGAATGCCAGAGGACAGAAACTAAGTGAAGCAAAAAGGGGAGGCTTTTTATTTAGAATGTGAAAAAACTACTTAACTTGCTTTAGTGTGGGAGTGACTGTTGTGCTTTGGGCCAGGAGAAGAGTGGAGGTTGTAAATGCATGTGTAATGTGTGCTGCCAGTGAAGCGAGTGCTGCAGAGATGAAGGTGGTGCTGCCCAGGGCTGCTGACTGCTCTGCAAGTTCCTGAGCACTACACCTCACCTGAGCTGGAGCTAGTCTCTTCCTCCACACACTGTGAGACAGTACAGAGATTTGCTGTTACCTTCTGTGATGCTTGCCTGTATTCTCCCTTCTTACTAAATCTTAACTAGGTGTGAATATTTAGGCAGCCTTTGGAATAGAAGAAATATAAAAGGTATACATTTGTTACTCTCGCTGTTAGCTGAGATAATTTGGGATATCATTCAAGGTTTTTCCTTCATTCTGCCACTTTGCAGGCCCTAGAAGGCTTAGACTGTAAAAACTCTTTATTTTTTTGTTTTGGAAAACTGTCAAATTGTGACTGAAGTGGCTAAAACAAAAAGTTGAAACAATGGAGCAGAAAACTAAAGGGGATTTGTGGGGCAAATAGCTTTAGAAAAGAAGAAAAAGTGCAAGGCAGAGAAGGGCCAGACTGAAGCATCTGTGCTGATTTTGCTGCATTTTACCCTGTGCCCAGCAGCAGCAGCATATGCACAACTGCTCCAGGACGATCACTCATGCTTTGGGAACTGCACATAGTCCTAGGGGTGGCTCGTGGCAGGTGGAGCAAAGGATTACTTCTTCATAGTATGGATATCATTACAGGAGGGTGTGTGAGGAGCAGTTGCTTTGGATTCATGTTCTTTAGAAACCTCAGTTCTTGGTACTTGAGGGCAAAGCATGGATGTGAAATCAATGTGACGCTTGGGTCTTGATCCTTTTGTGTCTGTGCATGGCTGTCCTGCTCTTCCAGTTGCTCTTCTGTACTGTGCATAGGAAAGAGGCCATAAAAAATTGCAGTGTACAATATATTTTAGAAGAAAAATCCTTATTCCTACTGAAGGTTTACTGGTTTTATCTTACTTTGTGGAGGCTTGCTTACTTTGGGTCTTGCTCTGAAGAAGTTAATGCAAAAGTATCTTAAGCTCAGCAGTCTGTGTAAGTAGCTGTTTCTAAAATAATGGTTTGTGTTGTTCCAGGCAGTTTAATTGTAGTTGGACTATCACCTAATTGTTGCCTATCAAAAATGAGTATCAGAACAGAATTTCAAAGGGATTAATTTCAGTTTTTAAATGTCTGATGTTGTATCAGTCTAGAAGGGGGGACAAATGAGCCTTTGTGAAGTGCACCTAAGGGGCCTTTAGCACCTGTGGGAATCTTCTGGTATTGGAGTTTTCTTCTCTCGAGGACAGAGAGTCTAAATGGTGTGGCTTTCCTGCGAGGTTCTGTTTACTTACCACTGGATTTTCTGTTGACTGTGCTTTTCACTTGGATGTTGACTGTCCCATTACAGCCTCTACTGGTGGATCAGGTCTGAGCCGCTTCACACTGTGTGGCCTACAACCACCTTCTATTTATCACCTCATTTTTTTTTCGACCAGCTTCTTCCTACCTCTCTCTATATGACTAAGTGCAGGAATGAAAATATATTCTGGAAATTTTTTCCGCCAGTTAATAAATGATCACCTTGTGTTTGCTTTCTAGGCCGAATTCACCAAGCTATGGTAACATCTCTAAATGAAGATAATGAAAGTGTAACTGTTGAATGGATTGAAAATGGGGATACTAAAGGGAAAGAGGTAAGCTTATTTATTTAGAACTTTAAAAAAATGTGTAATCTGTGTGAATATTACTTGGAATTTGCGCTGGAAACAAAAATGAGACATAAATCTTAATTTACTTCATGATTCTTTGCTTACAGACTGTTTTGTGCAGAAAGTGTTGAGCACATTGTTTTCTGTTGTAAATTTGAATTCCTGAGCTCTGTGTCATAGCTTTTAGGCAGTTGTTTTCATCTATTGATTTTGAACCAGAGTACAAAGGCTGACTGTTATCCAGTTTTTACAAGTAGAAAAATAAAATTTTTAAGAGGGAGAATGACAATCAATTCAGTCAGGAAACTAGTAGGAGAGCTAAACTAGAAATTTTCTTGTCTTTATATTCTTGAGGAATTTAACTGCCAGTTTGTTTGCTTATTCACTTATTCTTGGCAGCAATTTTCCAGCCTTGCCTTCCTTACGAAACTATGTCTTTCCGCAACACTTTCCTACCACATCTTCCTTTAAATTTTGGACCATGTTAGCCAGTTTAAATTTGAAGAAGCATATCAGAAATAATTGCCCTTTACACTTCACTGGTTTTGTGAAAACACAGGGGAAAAAAAAAAGCCATGAGAAAGTCCTGGAGATCTCATCAGCTGAAGACACACAGAATCTATACAGCACTGAGATCTTTGAAAGCTTCAGCAAAGAGAAGTAGAAGTCTATAGAGACCAAAACTCATAAACATTTTTACAAAATCATATTTTTTATGATCCTGCCCCTCTTCCCTTACATTTTACAGCAGTTTCAATGACAGTCAGTAATACTTCAAAAGAAAAAAAACCAAAAACAAACCCATGATAAACTTAATATGGTTTCAGCTATGGTTTGATTTTTTTGGGCCTTTGCAATTTATTTCTTGTGCACTCTCTGGGAAATTTAAGATAACTGAGATCTCCTTCTTTTTATGTTACAGAATGTCTTACATATTTTGTAGTAATTGTAGTAATTGTCAAATTGCCATAGTAATACTAGCTATTTCTCTTTTAGTTTGATCACCTTACAAAATTATACTATCTATTGGTCATTTTTAATTCATCCCTTTACTGAATGAAGTGTTTTCAAATAATACAAAGATCAAAGATTCATCTATTTTTAGTGAACAGAAAATAATTCAGATCTTAGCATGAACAAACTGTGGGGTAAAAACACTTAATATAATTACTGTTTACTGTCAAACATAACAGGAGATAAAGAGAGGATTTATGTCAAGTGTCATTAATGTGTTTTATGCTCTTTTTCACAGATTGATTTAGAGAGCATATTTTCACTTAACCCAGATCTTGCACCTGATGAAGATATTGAGCCTAGCCCAGAGGCACTACCACCACCTGCTCCATCAGCCAAAGTAAACAAAATTGTGAAGGTTGGTAATATCTATGCAATATGTTCTTGGTAACTTTACAGTAGCTCTACACATGATGTTATGCTAGAATTTTTAACTTAAATTTTGTGTCTGTGGTGCTATTTTATAACAGTATTCTTTTCTTTTTCCTGTTTTGAATAGGGATTTCTAATTTTTTTAAGAACTGGTTTGAGGGAGAGGGAGTTGGGAACTAATGTTTGTATTACTAAATGTCTTAATGAGGGATAAAGAAAAGGTTTTGGAGTTTCCTGAAACATTACAGACAGTTCAATCAGCCTCCATTCCTTCACTTTTCCTGCTGGGATTTGCAATCAAATCTCTTTTGTTGATGCTGTGTTATTTTTATTCACTGGAAAGAAGCAGAGGTGGGGCTGCAGTTTATACTTTCAATAATATGGTCATCAAATAAGAGAGACTTCTTTCTTTATAGAGTCGACGAACTGTGTTGCCTAATAAGAATGACCCTCCTGCCAGAGATAATAGAGGTAAAAGTTATCTCTTTCCATTTCAATGAAGTTAAAAATATGGTAACATTTTAACCTCCTGTTTATCTCGTATTCCTTAATAGTTTTGCATTTCTTATTTGGTATGTAGGCATGTGACATGTAAAAGATATGGTATATAATTCCTAAAATTATTCTTCTGTATATTTAGGAATTCATACTATACAAATAATATTTATATGCAAGTTTAAACAATATATAATTATGAAAGTTAAGCTGAATTAACTGATGGTGCAGAAATTTGAAGATAATTAATTATGCAGTGGTAAACTATGCATGGACTTTTCATATATAAGTGTCCTCAGCTTACTTGAATGTTTCAGTATACACTAAGTAGTGTGCTTTGAATTCTTAAACTTTTCAAATTTTAAACTATTTTTTTAACAGCCTGTTGTTTTGTAACAATCTGTGTGGGAACAGTCATAAGAATATAAGAATACTTAAGTCCTATAGATTTTTTATCACTCTGCAGTTAGTAGTGAAAAAACCTGAAAAAAATTGCTGAACTACCACAAGAGAATAGGTGAAAAGTATGTATTGGATGAATACAGATCAAATGCATCTATAACTTGTGGAAGAATAGTTACTGCTTATTGTTTTCATTTTCTCCCCTACATTGAACTTAACTGACTTATACTGATGATGGTGGTGATGATGATGATGATGATGAATCTTCTTCCAAACATTAATCTACTAACATTTCTTCAGACTAGATTCCAGTCCATCTGTTTAAACTTGGAAAACAAGTAGGCTTGCAAGTAATCAGACTCTACTGATGTGGACCGCTTTTGCCCTTCTGCCATTTGGCTCTGGGGGTATTAAGCAGATTGAAAATACAAGAGTGTTTTGGGTTTTTTTCCTATATAGTCTGGTTTAAATATGAGGTGTCTTATTGATGGAGTATCCTCACATCCATATATCTTTTCATTTGTAGTAAATTATCTGTTTAGTATGAAATAACCCTGTAAATTGTATTTTAATGTGTACCTTGCCTCTTACCATTCACTTACCATTCAAGTTGGCCTAAACATTTTTCTTTTTGGCCTTATAATTTAGCTTTTCTCAGCACACTATTTTGTCTAGTCAATTTATACTGTAAGCTAGACCTCCTATGACATGTGGAATGATGGCATGTGTCTTGTCTGTCCTGTTCAAAACTTGTTTCTGTAGTTGCTTGCGTGTTGTACAGTGTGCTGGCCTTTGCTTGGAGTCTCATCTCTGGCTACTGATCAAAACTGATGCCCTCACTTTAGTACTCTTCTGACGCACTCTGTTTTGAGTGTGTGCAGGAAATGGGCCAGCTGAAGCAGAGCTGGTCGAAGCAACTATTTGAAATACAATTTAAAGCATTCAGCTCTATCACACATGCTTACATGCTCACCACTCCCACTGCATTCACTGGAAAAAGACATCACAGCATTTTCAGAAACTGGCATTCTTAGCACATACAGAATCAATGCGTAAGTTTAGACATATTGATTGTATCTGTATCCCTTCTGGTATAGAGGCAAAAAGGCTTGTTTCTTCCACTTACAGATTGTGCTGCACTTCACTGACCTTAATTTCTTTGCTTTGCTCCTCCAGTGATCATAGGCTTAATGGGGTTGGGGCATTTTGTACAATCTAGAGAACGTGAAACAGCAGGGCTTCTTTTCTTACTAGTTTTTTGGGTATAATTACAATATTAATAGAATTGAGGCACTTTGTGCTTCAGGACTGTGTATCTCCAAGTAAACGATTCATTCTGTGCGTATAGTAAGTTGTACTAATTCTGCAGTATTTAAAAATATGCACATGCAGCATTGTTACTTAATAACCATGTTGTACAGCACTAGGATAAAAAAGTCTGCATACCAGATGTTTTTATTAATAGACTTTCCATGAGTATGGCTCCTCCTCATCCACAGTAAATTGTTGTGTTTAGAAAGGGGCCTCATTTTATCTCATCTTAACAAAGCATTTCAGAAATGGGTAGAAAGGTTACTCCTCCATGTCCAGATGAGCTTTTTGCCTTTCCTTTGCAGTGGTTGGTTCTGCACGTGCACGACCTACTCAGCTTCCCGAGCAGTCTTCCTCCTCTCAACAGAATGGTAGTGTTTCAGATATATCTCCAGTTCAAGCTGCAAAAAAGGAATTTGGACCCCCTTGTATGTAAACCGTGTATCAAGGACTCGTTCATTCTGGGCATTACATGTACATTCTCTTGGATTATGTTGTTATCCATAAATGACAAATGGTCTACGTGTTCATTTGTCTGTGAGCTTCCTTGAGGAGCTTCTCAGAAAACTGTGTCTAAACATATGTTAATTTTTGTCATAATTGTACTAGTATTTGGAATTTGTTTTTCCTTTGTTTTCTTTTAACCATGGTGGTATTTTTTATTGCTTTTTTTTTCCAATTTTTTTAAAATTTTGTCTGGGCTTACTTTTAATTCAAACCAAGAGATCACATGTATCTGTCCAAATATTTTTTCAAGGTCGTATGTTTTTGTTTGTGTGATTATTGTCCCATTCCCATGGCATTTTTCTAATAAATTTTATGCATTTTAGAAATTTAAATGCCATAATGATTCTTCACTAATCAGATTTGCTTGAAAATATAGTTAATAGTTGATGCATCCTAATTATGATACATTAATTTAATTGAAGTTTACAGTGTAAATATGGAAAGTATTTTTAAATTGCATCTTTTTCTTTAAGCACGTAGAAAATCTAACTGTGTAAAAGAGGTTGAAAAATTGCAAGAGAAACGTGAAAAAAGAAGGTTACAGCAGCAGGAACTTAGAGAAAAGAGAGCTCAGGTTAGTATTTTTAGCTCAACTGAAAATCATGTCAGCAAGAGAAATCTGCAAAATTATGCTTTTTTCTGTCTTTAATAATTTTTATGAACTGTGATAATCTTGAAATGAAGTGTCAAATTTGTCAAGATTTGACAAATATTTTGTTGTTTCATAGGATTGTTCTCATAACTACTACTTTAGATGGTTTTCCCCTCTTTTTTTTCCTACAGAAATTACTTTCAATTGCTGCCTTGCTGCATGTTCTTTAGAGAACACCTACTGATCATAGCTATTTCTTAGGGAAAATGTGTTTTTGACAATAACCAACCTTTTGACTTTTAGAGAGGTCTGTTATTCTACAGGACGTAATACAACATTATGATAAATTATTCATTATAATTTTTAATGCTTTATAGATCTATTTGAGGCTCAAGTTTTAACAGTGACTTGTAATGTTTCTTTCTTTAAACTAGTCTGTACATTTGTAATTTCGTCATGCTAGCAGCTTGGTAGCCAGTTGTTAAAAACTTGTGTGAAATGAATGAAGTTGCTGATCCTTTGAGAAAAATCTCTTAATATTAAATGATTTTCTGTCACAATGGTGTAAAAGCTTTAGCAAAGCTAGGAGTGTAATCTTGTTGGCAGCTGTGTGTATATATGTTAGTCTCTAAAGAGATACTACCAGTCTGCGTCTGACATGAGAATTACCATCATCAAGTAAATCATTCATACAATTTACTTTTCATGGTTCAATGATGTTTCCTAAAGTTGACCTAAAATCACCTATGTGAAATTTGTGTTTTATAATTTACATCTGTTTACACAAAACATTATAATGTCTTTGTGTGTGAGGAATGACCATTTCTGGCTATATATATTTAAATACTTTGAAGTGGTGTTACTTGTAAAATTTTCTTTTTATTGCTCCTGTGAACACTCTTGCATCTGAGTCTTAAACTTCTGTGTGAGGAGGTTGTTCTGAAACGCACCAATAATTCACCAAACAATTGCTAGTATGCAAGACCTTTAAACAGGGCTTGAAGAATATTAGGTAAATCCTTTCTCCACGATAAACAATACTCTTTTCTGAATTTTATAAAGAAGCATTTTGTAAAGACTTACTGTCAGCAGTTTTTAGTTCAGTGTAGTGAGAGTGAATGACATCAAGGTACAATCAGCTTCTGATGACCAGGACACAGTTTTTTCTGAGGTGAGGATTGGCTTTGTCACAAGTGCAAAGAATGAGCTGGCTCCCTTTCAGTTTAGTTAACCCAAATCCAGTGCTTTCTGAGAGTGCCTACACTGTGTCCACAACCAACTGTGATTCAGAAATTTTACATCATGTGAGGGTAGCCATGCAAAACTTAGGATCTGAGCGCCGGAACTGGCTATATTTGGCATCAGCAGCATGTCCTGAAGTGTTGTAAAACAGGTATTTGCAGGGAGAAGTGATGGGAAGTTGTTTCATCAGTTCTGCAGAAAACAGTGTAGGCTCAGGCTCAGCTTATTGGTGTGCCTCTTACATGTCCATGCATGGCCTCTTACATGTCCATTCACTCTGGTATTGATTGCTCCAGGTTTAAGGATGGGTTATCTTCTGTACCTGTATCATGGGGTCAGCTGTCCTGGCTGTGTTGACTGCCTTGCTTGTGGGGTGGGGTAAGGACCAAAAAATGACTTTGCTGTGTAAGTGCTGCTCAGGAGTTGATGTATTATCAACCTTGTTTCCAGCACAAATCCAAAACAGAGCTGCATATCACATTTTTCTACAGAGAAAATTAACTCTATATGTAGACTATATGTTTCTTCAGTGTGAAGGTGCTGGCAAAGGCAGGAGTAATTTCTCTTTCTTGAGTAGACTATTAATGAGTCCTCAATTAATAAGTATTTTCTAATATATGCCGACCAAAATGACATGGGAAGCATATAATTGTTTCCTTTATGGTCAGTAAAACAGCTACATCAGAGTGGAAAAAGGCAATTAACTTGTATTAAACTTGCAAGAGACATTTCTGGTGTTTTGCAGAAAAAAAAGGTCGTAGTTAATTAATTAAGGCCTTTTCTGGAAACAAAAAGTATAGTAGAAATTCTGTTGCTTACTTTTTCCTAGGATGTTGATGCTACAAACCCAAATTACGAAATTATGTGCATGATAAGAGATTTCAGGGGAAGTTTGGATTATAGACCACTGACAACTGCTGATCCTGTAAGTATGCCAGCAGCATGGAAATGTGTTATCCTTCTGTGTTTTTGCTGTGTGTTTTCATTTTTTTTTCCATGCATACGTCTGTCTGTTAGTGCAAAAAATAGCTATTTTAATATATGTTAGTATTTAATATAACATGGGTTTATTTTTCCAGTAATTTGTTGATACTGAAATGAGTAGGTTTTGGAAGTCGTACTTTACTAAACTGTTACTAAATTATTAAATATATTTTTACTATTAAATAATGCTAATATGTACTAAGTAGTCACTCAGCCTTTGTATGGTAAATTTTCCTGGGATGCTAAGGGATGTGCACACAAAACCATGAAATTTATTCGAAGAGCTGTCTTCAACATAATGATTATTATTTGATCTTTGAAGGTGATGTGATTTTGGTTTGCAGCCAAGTCAGAGGAGTGGAATCCTTAAATGATCAAAACTCAAATTCTTTGGAAACCAGAGAATGTGATGGTTTCTGTCAGTAGCATATTTACCCTGTGAAAGCTGGATTTGCTTTCCTAGTCCAATAGTTGATCTATTGGATTAGATCACTGTGTGTGGGGAGTTTTGTTATCATATGGTTCTCCCTTTTGGGTTCTTGGCTACTGTGCAGGAACAAGGGGTTTTTACATGTTCAGATGACTAACTGTCTTGGAAATTTCACTTTGTTTAAGTCAAATAAAGTTAAATATTTTGTAACTGGAATTGGGATATAGTTCACTGAAAGACTTTCCTTTGCAGATTGATGAGCACAGGATTTGTGTTTGTGTACGAAAACGACCACTCAATAAAAAAGGTATGATTGTTGAAGATTTTGTTCATTTGTTTATCAGAAAAGCTGCTTCTGAAAGTAACATTATTTGTGTTAAACAACTCTAGAAATACTAGGTGAAGAGGTGAAGCTTTTATATTAGACAATATGTAGGATGAACCTAGAAAATCCATAGACTTGTCATAACCTGGGGAGAAAAATAGTTTACCTGCCACAATTTTATGTAGTAGGAGATGAGGCACAGGAAGAGTGCGATTTTTTTCCCAAGGTCCTCTAGGATGTGTTTAGTTGATCTGGAAATTAATTCTGCTGTAATCTCTAAACTATTCTTATGTTGTATTAGGATCACTGTTATTTTGAAGTATCCTTCAAGTGATATCATGAGCAGAGAGTTACACAGTGAAAACTTTCATACATGTTTTTATAAATATATTTTTGTGCTTCCAAGTGATCTTGAATTAGACATCAAGGAGGTATCTTATGACATGGTGGGTGCCTGAACTTGTCCAAGACATCCTCACAGGGCTAGTGGACTGCAGGCAAACAGAAGACTTTTATCTCCTGGAGTTGTTGCTCAGGGCTGGCAAAGTTACTCTAGAGCATATCAAATGCCACTGAAAATGGTTGGGTACTAAAAGAACTCCTTCATGACTTTTTATTTTATGTGATGAGTGTTTGAGCTACTTTTCTTACTGCCTGCTCATCAGACTAGAGTCTGTATTAAAAAAAAAACAAAAACAAAACAACAAAAAACTGTTCAGCTTTCAATTCTAGTTAAATTGAAATTTTGACTTCCTAGGAAGCTTTTTTACTTTCGGTGGGAATTTAGAACACAGATGCCTACTGGATTGCAGCCTGTCTGAATCCAGTGCTGCAAGATGTTTTTTTCCTTCTCGTTCTCTTATATTCGGTTCAGATGAAGGATTCAAAAGAGCACCACTCTGATGCTGATGGAACATGGGATGCTATTTATTGTTTTTGTACTGTCAGAAGTACACATTTAGGATTATCTGAAGCACACCCAGAGGAATATGAAAGAAAGGTGTTCCCTTTCCCATACATATGTTGATACCAGTATGTAGTTAGGTTTTGACTTATTTTTCCCTTTCATGTCACTGCTTCTATTTTTTCTTCTAATTTTTATATTTACTGTCGGGAAAAATGTGACTTTCTACCTGTACTGGAGGTGGACAAAGTGAAATCACAGTAAATGAAAACAGGTTCTTATGGGACATGAGTTGGGATTCAGAAGTAGGATATGATTTTGTGAAAGTTACATATCTTTGGTATTAGTGGTTGGGAGCTATTAAAAAAGTAGATAAGAGGTGTTTGTAGAAATATGAATGTCTAAGTAAAAATGAGATTGATACTTAAGGCTTTTTTGCATTTTTAAGAATAAACAGTAGTAAAAAAATTGTTAACTAAATAATCTGTGAAGGGGATGATAATCTAGTACCCACATGATACAATCTTCTGAAAACACTCAGTTCACAAGAAACAGTATTTTTCATAAAATCATAGAAAGCATAAAAGAGTTAAAGATACTAGACTGTAATCCTATTATTAGAAAAAATAAAATTAATTTGTTTTGTCATCTCAAAAATGCAGAATTATCACCAAAAACATTAGGTATTCTCAGCATCAGTTGTTCTCTGGAATGACTTCACAGGAAGTAGGTGTTCAGAGTGACATTTTGAGATTTTAGTTCAGTGACATATATTTATAATTGTGAAATGTATGATGGGTTTTAGAGACATTACTCCTAATTTTCATCAGCAAAGAATGCAGCTTCTCATAACAAATAGATAGGAGGAAGTATACGTCTTACTCCAAACAATTTTTTAAGAAAAATCCTCTTCTGACTAGTTAAACTAAAAGGTTTTTACTACAAAGAATTGTCCGTCATACATTTCTTTTTGTCACTGTTCCTTACTTATTATCTGTGATTGCTGCAGAATAATTGCATTTCATTTTATTGCAGTGCAGTTGAAAAATTCATTATACATTGACTGGAATGTGCATTTACATTGATGTGTAATGTAATGCAATGATAACCATTGTACTGTTTGATCAGGATGTTAATTCATGAAAAAGTTTCTATCTGGTTGTATAAAGTCATGTCAAATTCTTGAACTACATGCCTTAAGAAATTTTACAAAGAAATGCAAGTAGGACGCATTAGTGAATCCTGACTGTATACACAAAGAAAGGGTCTTTATTTTTGTGCATACTGTGGATCACTGGGTTCTCTATTTTGCTGACTCATATACCATACAACAATTAGCAGTAAATTGCAGTGCTGTATAGTAATTATAATCTAGGATCTCACTGTTGAAGTCACAGTGATAGGAAGGATCATTATAATTTTCAGCTCATTCTGCTTAGAAGATAATATTTTGAAAGCATTTTACTTCAGAGGAATTATATATTAAAGATACGCACTATAGGTTCCAGGAGGAATGCACAAATTGAAATGTCTCTGAGGAATGAAAGCAAAATTTAAAGAAATTATCAAGATAAAATTTTGAAACAAAATGTATTATCACAAGGAGGTTAATTGCTTTGTGTTTTCAAGTTTGAAGCAATATAGTACTACCATCTAATTTCTGCACTAGAGAAGATATTTATAAAAACTCAAAGGATATGGCAGTGAGCTGTAGAAGACTATATAATCACTGAGGAATAAGACCTCAAGTCCAAGTAAGGTGTTACAGAAAGCATAAGAAGTTGTAATGATAGTGCTGTAATTAATGATCATAGTCTTTAGTCTAAACTGCTTTGTACTTCTCTTTAATTTCTAGCAATTGGTAGGATAGGATGATTAGACTTCCAAATTGAAATCTCTTGCTTAGCAGATTGCTATCTAGGTATCAGAAGCCCAAATCCATTGCAGTGTTGTTACTTGGAGGAGCTGTGTTATCTGAGATGTTTTGAGAGTGTAAACAACGGGAAAATGTAAAAAATAATGATGTGTTGTTAGTTAAATTTATATTTCACTTATTTTATAGAAACTTTAATGAAAGACCTTGATGTAATAACAATTCCTAGTAAAGATGTTGTGATGGTACATGAACCAAAACAAAAGGTGGATTTAACAAGGTACCTAGAAAACCAAACTTTTCGTTTTGATTATGCCTTTGATGACACGGCTCCTAATGAAATGGTTTACAGGTATGTGTATATGCTTTTTTTTGGTGAATCTTTTTTCTCATGTTTTTTCCATACTAATAACTGTTACACTTACGTTGGTCTTAGACTTTATTCCTATTCTCTGTGTTACCAGATGGTATATTGCTACCTCCATTCTTGTACCTGTTTACTTTTGTTTTAACTCTTTATCCCTAATTTTTCACCTGCAATATCATTTCCACCTCTGTTGACCTCAGTCCTACTCCCAGTCCTCCTCCAAGCCCTGCTGCATTCCAGGCTCTAGCAAGTATCGCTTGCCTCCTCAGCTGCTGATTACTTGAGCCATGTAATCAGTTCTCCATTTGCTTCCAGGTTATTGTCTTATTATTAGTGTGTGTGCAGCACCTGAGAAACCTGAGTCATGGCTTTTGGTCATCAGGGAACCTGGAGGAAAAGGAGAGCCCTAGCACCAAAGAGCTTGCAGTCTGAATATAGGATAATTAAGAGATGGAAACAAATCAGTAGAGGGTGAGAAAAGAGTACAAATAAAGTGAGAGAGTGTATAGTGCAGTGTTGCCAAGATGCCTGAGCTTACATATCTTCTGGAAGCAAGCTGGCTAATGTAATGTGGAAGTGTATAAAGCTATGTTATCATGGTGTAAATGCCAAATCCTTCTAATTTAAAAACAAACAGCAGCAAAGACACATATCCTCTCTTATAGGCCAGAAATATTTGGATCTCCATTTTGTTCTTTGCTCTTCTGTTTCAGTTCCACTGTTGGTACAGAATAATTCACACAGCACTTTTAAAAGCATGTTTAGAAGTAGCTGTTTCCCTTGAACAAGTCACTGAATGAAGTACATACGGTAGTGGGCAAGGTTAGACACTGACATAATGTTAGTCAGAATCTTAGTATGCATCTAAATAACTTCGAAACTTTTTGCAGAAAATGTTGATATTAAAAAGTGCTTCCCATAGTCTAAAAAAAGTATTGACAGAGAAATATCTTACTTCTTGTTTTTAATCCACAACTAGGAAGTCAAGGTTAGGATCATGCCCTGATTGATAGTGGATAGCAAAAGAATTCTTAAAAGGTTGTGAAAATAAAAACTTCTGTCTTATGCTTGTTATAATTAGATAAGGGGGCAAAAGGAAAATCTTATGAAACTAACAAAACTAACAAAAGAGTTGTAAACAGCAAAGCTGTCCTTGGAGATTTCTGTCTTTGCTGGTTGTCTGCTGTAAGCATCTTTCCTTTCCTTGACACTGAAGGGCTGTGGGAGAGCCAGCTGGTTGATGATGCATGAAGTAATTATCTTGCTTGACAATCCATTCTTCTAATCTCCCTCCTTCCTTTATTTCTCTGTGTGAACATGGTGTTTAATGTGAGGGGTGGTATATTTTGGTATACAATGTTGTTGTGTTTTGTACTGAGTTTTTTCAGAGTTTTTATTATGTAATACATTAATGGCAATATAGGAGTAGATGTTAAGATTATTGTATTCAAACTGAAACAGTAGATCTCCAGTCTTTGTCCTTCTCCCTCATATGGCACAATAATCATCATTATTTGAAGGGCAATCTGTTTTGAGGTCTTCCATAATAATAGACATAAGAGCAAGATAGGTGTCATCATGTGCTCTCATCAGAGCCTCCGGGTCATACTGAGAAAAAAATACTGTGTCAAGATGCTCCAGTTTTCTCCAATATGCTACATTTGTGTATATCTATGCTGAAAAAATGTTCAGTCCAGGGTAGAAAAGTACATACTCTATTATTATTACTTCTACTACCATTATTGTTACCATTATTACTACTGTTATTATTTTGCTTAACCTGTATTTTAAGTATTTTTAATCCACGAACCACAACACAGAGTTGCAAATCTTTGTTAATATTAAAAAACACTCACTAGTTGGAATGGATATGCCATACGAGTTTTAAAGGAGAACCAGTTCAGGTTTCTGAAAGACTAAGGTTGCAAATCAAAGTTCTAGTAAAAGTAAAGTTGGACTCTTTTAACATAGTCTCATTTGGCATTGTGTAATCCTTTATGAAAACGTTTTAAGACATGTTTGTATTTTTTCTTACTTTAAAATAGATACATTTAAGGCCCTTTTTAATAAATCAGCAAAATAAAGAGTTTCAAATTCAATCAAACAGAAGTAATGGAGTGTGCTTCTAAGGTGGCTAGACTTTGTGAATTTTTCAATTTTTATGTATAGAAAGAACAAACATCAAAATATGGGAATATCCTCTTGAGAAGACAGAAGACATATACTCAGAAAAAGCAAAGAAAGAAAGACTAAGGCAGTTAAGGAATCATTTGGTGTATTCTTGATGAAAATTCATGATTCAGCTAGATGTAGATTTTTCATATAACTGTGGGTTGCTGCTGAATGGCTCAGACTTGCCCATATTGTTTTTGTAAGTGATCTTGTGTTTGAAAGCAGAATGAAGGAAGGTTGTAGCATCTCAGTGTTTCTGTAATTAATTTTTTTCATTTATTGGTCACTATAAGGTTGTTTATATGTAAACAACTGGAAAAAGTTTAGAAAGAGTTTTGCAGAGAGAATCATCTCCATATGTAACTCTCCATTAGTTTACCCTTTGCTTTTGGGGTTTAGAATGAAATATTAGTGATAAGCAGCTGAAGTAGGAACAATAGCTCTATGTTTCTTAAAATAAAATTAATTATCTAAAAAAATAAATGATACTTCAGATAATACTTTTGATACAGCAAATAGTACCTCACAGATAAGTAGATTTTTTCATTCTTAAGAGCTTGGGTATCCATTATCTTGACCCCTTTCTTAATGTATTCATGTTCTCAAAAATTGAGATGTGCAGTGTTGTTTTGACCTCTTGTCTTTCAAATTTAATCTTGGAAGTTGATTTGGGGAGGAAAAAAAATGACAGCAGACATTTACTATTGACAAAACTCCTGTCTGCTATGCTGTCCCACTTCAATATCTTCATATTCTGTCATGTTGAGGGAGATCAGACAGTTCAGTAAACTGTGGGGTGTTGGATCATTAAAACAAGGAAATCATTGTTTTAGGGTTTAAAGAAGGATAATACTGTTGTGAAACAAATGAGTGAGACCTCAAATGAGAGAGACCTTGTAGCATGTGATGGTTTGGAAAATTTGAATACCTTAGAACTGGTATTACTTCAGAAATTAATGTATAAATGTCCTTTGACCTGTCAAATTATAGGATCAATTTTGTCACTTCTGGCCTTAGCATTTTAATTTTCCTTGGGGTAGTGGCATCTTAAAGTACTCCAGTTTTTTAAGTACAGGTTTTTTTGCATTTAAGGTTTACAGCTCGACCATTAGTGGAGACCATATTTGAAAGGGGAATGGCCACTTGTTTTGCATATGGACAAACAGGCAGTGGGAAAACCCATGTAAGTAGTTCTTCTACAAGTCAGCAATACTCTTTTTTTACATTACACACTTAGATGGGTTCTAATAAATAAGAAATATGTAAACTACAATTCTGTGACTTTTATGGTGCTTTTCTTTTTTTCTTTGTTTTTTTTTTTTTTTAATTTAGACTATGGGTGGCGACTTTTCAGGAAAGAACCAAGATTGTTCTAAAGGCATATATGCACTAGCAGGTGAGACTTCACTGATCAGTTGGCTTTGGGCAGACCAGTTGAGATCAATAAATTTTCTACTCCTGCCATATAAATATAGCACTTTACTTACTTTGCATTGCAGTAGAGCTTTGGTAACATCAAAAGTTGTCCCTAGATATGTTTCCTTTACACAGTAATGTAAATATGGACTACTTAACAAAAATGCACTAACAGATTATTTAAGTTTATCATTTTGGGGTCTTCTGCATCTTCCAGTGTAGTGTGGCAGTTTAGATTGTGTTGTTTTAGGCTTGGTTGACTGACTCTATTTGTCGTTCTTGCAAAATATGAGGTGCTGTAAAATAGACTGTTACACATGAATGAATCTTCACTAAATGAAAACACATGATGAGATTTCTTTTTATTCTGGAAATATATTCACAGCTCGAGATGTCTTTTTAATGCTAAAGAAGCCAAACTATAAGAAGTTAGAACTTCAAGTGTATGCAACGTTTTTTGAGATCTACAGTGGTAAGGTAATTACCTGATCTTTTTCTGAGAAAGAAGGAGTTTCTCAAAATTTTGAGAAAATTTTGAGCTTGTCACATGAAAGAATTTTCCCCTCTTTGTATTAAAAGCTGTATTTTAAAGACTTTCTACATTTCCCTTCCAATCATGTATTTCCATGGAATGTTTTGCATTATTTGAAATGGAATTCGAAACAAGATTTTTTTTAAAGCTCCTCTTTTAACTGTTCTGTTTTCCTCCTTTCCTAAG
The DNA here is from genome assembly GCA_035582745.1 of Loriotus luctuosus. Lineage (NCBI taxonomy): Eukaryota > Metazoa > Chordata > Aves > Passeriformes > Thraupidae > Loriotus > Loriotus luctuosus. The sequence goes on along the minus strand of JAWWEY010000130.1, from coordinate 54,146,772 downwards.
GTTTTTGACTTGTTGAACAGGAAGACAAAATTAAGAGTCTTGGAAGATGGTAAACAGCAAGTCCAGGTGGTGGGATTACAGGAGCGGGAAGTCAAATGTGTTGAAGATGTTCTTAAGCTTATTGAAGTAGGCAACAGCTGCAGGTATCTTGTATAGCTTGCATCAGTTTTTCATAGTCCATTAAAAAACCAGAACAAGATTTTTTGGGGTATATTTCTAGTGATACCTTTCCATATTCAAGGGAGTTTTTGATGATGTTGTCTGCAAGTAAAGAATCTACCTATGTTTTAAATAGAGATGTTTAGAGTTTCTCATATTTTTCTCTATTTTCATAGAGAAAAATAACTCAATGTTCAAGAGGATGTGAATTGCATGCTTTATGTAAGCAGCTTACTGACTTAAATTCACATAATTTAAAAACTGGAATGCTGCCAGGTTCTTCATCTGTAAAAGGCTCTGATGCATACTGGCAGAGGTTAAGTACAATTTTTTTTTTAAGATTTCAGCTTCATTGTTTTTAAAATTAGCCTTGAGCATGGATGGCTGCATGATCAGATAAAAATGCCATCAGCGTTTTTTATGTAAGCTTTCTGATAATCTGAAATATGTGAAGATCTGAATTTAAAAGGGAGGCAAAATGTTACTAATCTTCTATTTCCATTCAAAGAGATGGAAGAAGAGGCATAATTGTACCATGTATATCCAAATAATAGTGTTCTATGTCTAATGTCCACAAGAGTGCTAGACATTCTGTCCGCATCTAAGAAAATACAGGAATGTGCCCTGAAAACTTATCATTGTGAGGTTAGTGTTTAACATGTATGGTCCTCTACTGGTTAACGTCTTTCTCTTCTTGTCTCTTGTTTAAAGGACATCTGGCCAGACATCTGCAAATGCACACTCATCTCGAAGCCACGCAGTGTTTCAGATTATTCTCAGAAGGAAAGGGAAATTGCATGGTAAATTTTCTCTGATTGATTTGGCTGGCAATGAAAGAGGAGCAGATACTTCAAGTGCAGATAGGCAGACGCGACTGGAAGGTGCAGAAATTAACAAGAGCCTTTTAGCACTCAAGGTAACTGATATGTTTCTATTGCCTTGGAGTAGGTGGAAGCCTACATATAATAGCAATGACAAGTAAAATTAGTATTTTTACAGGCTTTGCTTGTCTACGTTGTCTTTTGATATGACAGGTATAAACCAATTTATTAATTTTTCCTCTGCATGCATGAGGGAGCACTTAGTAAGTCCCAAGTAGAAACAATGCAGAAACATTGTGTTATCAACTTAAATGCAGTTTTTGTAAAATAAAATCAAAACGCCCCAGCAAAACCAGCCAAACAACCAAAAAAACAAAAACAAACCCCTAAACAAAGAAAACACCCCAAAAAACCCAAGTTCACTAAAAGTCCCCAGTGGTTGAATTTGTAGACATTTCTGATACATACCTGAAATGGGAAGGCAAATGATTTACTTTGGTACTCAGAATATGAAATACTAACAGGAAGTACTCTTACTGATCTCACTATTTCATTTTTTAAATAAAAAAAATACTACACTGACAACATATTTGCTGCTCTTAATGTATCGACTAAAGCAAAACAACAGCAGCATGTCCAGAAAAAACTAGCACATAATTAAAATAAACCTTGGAAGGTGAAATCCATTTTTGTCAGCCCTTCTTCCTAGCAAATTGTCTGTTACAGTCATTTTACAGATTTTCATACATCCAATACATATAAACAGAAGAAATACTGAATATAAAGAAATACTACTTAAATATTCATCTGCCTTTTTGGTTTGATGTTTTATAGTGATTAAAAGAGGCTCAGTCTAAGTAGGGGAAGTAATTTTTTTATTTCAAACTGGAGAAATTGTAGTTTTTGAATGTCTTAGAATTTGTCTCTGGTTTTTGTTAGTTTTGCTTAGGTTTACTACTCTCAGCACCAACACTGGTTTTATATTTAAAATCTGAACCCCAAGATCTGTGTGGTTACCTTTTTATTCTCAGTATAAACTTGGGAGGAGACTGGTATTTGACTAAATAGATCTCACAACACACCATAAAATTGTGATGTACTATGTATCATTACAAAATTCTATGGCATGTGGAAGAACTGCAAGCAGCAGTTCCAAAACTTTGACCTATTCTACTTTAACAGCAAAGTAAGCATTGCTGGCACTATTGGGTTGATGCTACTACTAATTTCCAAATGTAACTGAATAAAGCTATTTTGTTTGGAGGGTTTAGTTTGAGGTTTTTTTTTTTTCAGTTTGTTTATTTTGTACTGGATAGTGCTCATACAACATATTCGCTTAATTTTTATATAACTTGTCTTTTTAATTATAGCAAAAAGTTCTGCTGCTGCTGTACTAGTGATTTTCATCAAAATTAATTGGGGAAGGGGGAAATAAAGATAAATGTATATCTTGCAGGAGTCTAGAAGGTGATACAAAACCAGAAACATTTCTCAATTACATGTTTGTCATTTTTCATCTATCCCAGAAACATTACACAACCTTTACCATTTTTATTTAGAAGCCATGAAGTTATTTTCAAGTTCCAGTTAAACTAATACATTCTGACAAAGTGGTTTTTGTTGATAATCCAAGATTTGCTCTTTCCATCTGGATATCAGTCCTGTCTTAACCTGTTCGGGATTTAGGCACAGGAATTTATTTCTTTAATATCTCTACATGGAAGTAGTGTTGTCATTTTGTTACCTGGTTTTCACAGATGTAATGAAAACTAAACGTAGCTAAAAACTCTGTTACAAATTTAGAAGCTGGTGGTGTCCTTCTATAATCTTTAACTAGGAAGGAGATAATCCAATTCTAATTTTTCAGGAGTAAGGAAACTAAAAATCATTATGGTAAATTTAAATTAAAAACTTGGTGATTGCCATATCAGTAATTCAATATAGGATATGTCTGCAGCTGGAGGATTAGTTGAACTTCTGTAGAATTATTCATGTACCACAAAGGCTATTCCGTCTATTAGAGCAGCTAAAAGCAAAGCTCTAATTTGAAATACAATTGAAGTTTGGTTGGCTGTAGAAGTTCTGTGTGTAGATACTTTAAAAGTGCACCAAGGAAGCCTTGCATCTGAAGAGATGGAAAGGAAAATGCAGAGTCTGGAATTAAGGAAAATACAGAGTCTGGAATTAACAGTCAAAATATTATGATTATGACAGTACAAAAATTTAAAATTAAAAGTTCTTTGCATAGGAATAACTTATTAGACAGTATTAGAGTGCTGAGCGGACAGAAGTGATGGTTAGAGTAATGGTGTCTTGGTGTCACTGTACTTTGTGTACTTTGTTGCTGCTGTATCTTCTGTAGTAATTTCGTAATATTTACATCTATACAGTATTGCTCACTGGAACACGGTCAGTTGCAAATATTAGTGTAGCCCCTTGCTTCTGGGCATGGAAGAGAAGATCTTATCCCTGTTTCTTCACATAAAGACTATTTTAAAACAGGGAGTGACCTAATGTTTCCAGGTGTCTTCCAATGCTGAGTAGAGAGCTTGCTTCCCGTAGAGAGCTATGCCTACTTGGTTTGTGACCTGTGGAACTTTCAGAAAGTTTGTTTTCTTCTAAGCTGTAAAGAAAGACAGTGGTAAAGTCAGAGTCAAAGCCACTGCTTTTAACTGATGCAGTTAACCCATATCCCTGCTCAAACTGTTGCTGCTGGCAGAGGTTGTAGCTCATTCAGTCTTTTGTAGCTGATAATCAGGAATAATTGTTACCCTGAACATTTCACATCAACACTGTTTAGTTTTGTTGTTGAACAACATGGGTGTAAACAATTTGGGTGACATTGAGACTGTTTTTAGGCTTGTCATCCTTTGAAAATTCTTTCCTCTGTACTGAGCTTAATGAGAAGTGGAACCCCAATGCTTATTGAATTCAAGCTTTAAACACATTTTAATGATATTTTTGGGGGAGTGCATCAGATATAAGGCATGTATTTTCTGATTCTGAATTGCATTTTTAATACCTTTATTTAACCCATGATAAAGAATCTCTTTGTTCTTTCAGGAGTGCATTAGAGCCTTAGGCCGAAATAAACCTCATACACCCTTCAGAGCAAGTAAACTTACTCAGGTGCTAAGAGATTCATTCATTGGAGAAAACTCACGTACCTGTATGGTAAGTTGATTTGGTTAACTATTCTAATAATTACAAAGAGAAAAGACACTGTGAATTTAGGCTTTTATGTTTAAAATTGGTTGCATGGTACTGGTAGTGTGTTGGACTTATATTTATTTACTAATTGACATCATATGTGAAGGGAGGTTTCAAGAGAGACATTTCTCAATGGTTTAAATTGAATATTAGGAGAAATTTCTTCACCAAAGGAGCTGTCAAGCATTGGAACCAGCTGCTTAGGGAAAGTGGTCTAGTCTCAATCCTCAGAGATCTTTAAAAGGTGTGATAGTGAGGGACATGCTCATGGGCTTCGTTGGATTAATGGTGGGACTAAATTATTTTAGAAGTCTTTTCCAGCCCATATGATTCTATGATTCTGTGATTTTAGATAACTTGCTCCCTTCTTACTTTTTTATTGACCTTTTTATTGCTGGTTCTAGTTTTCTAGCTAGGCTGGCAGCTAGAAACACTTCTACCTTGAGAAGTTTGTTTGTTTTAGCAGTGTCTTAATTATAAAAGAGTCTTGTTTTTTCTGCAGAATTCTGGAAAATAGGGTGTAGACTGGAAATAGTGATAAGTTGTGGTTTTTAAATGACAAAGATTAAACTAAAAGTTGGTATCAAGGTCATCCGAATATGCTTCATGTTTTTGAAAGGGAAGTTGTTGGGATAGATGGGATGAATAGCTGTTGTAAATACATAAAATATATATAAGAATATATAAATATATAAAATAGAACATTAATCGAAATTATTTGAATTATTATAAATTATTAACTATTATAAATATAAAAGTATATATACTCATGTAAATAATTGTTGAATAGCTGTAAATGTGCATTTGTGCCAGTCTGAAAAACAGAATTCTTCTGACAGATGAGTGAAAGGACAGATAAAAGTCCTGACGTCCAGTTGTTTTATTTGTGCATCTGTAACATTTCTCTTCATGAGAATGTGAACTCTCTGCAGTACATACTGATTACAGGCTTATTTGTGTTGGCTACTTTTCACAGGCTCCTTTGAATTAATTAGTCTAGAGGCCAGAGAAGTCTGTAGGCCACAATGTGTAAACCATGGTCTTAGGACAGCTTAGTCTTCCCTTTAGCTGTTAGGTATAGTTCAAATACAAAAACCGTGGTAAAATAATGTTTTTATTAACGTTTTTTCCTTCAGTTCTCTAATGAAACAACAGGATAGTTTGCTTCCCCACTGAGACATACCTGACCAAGCTGAAGATGTCCCTGCTCACTACATGGGGGTTGAACTAAATAACCTTTAGAGGTCTCTTCCAGCTCAAATCGTTGTATGACTCTGTAACTTCATGAATCCCATGCAGGATTAGATAGCTAGATGGTGCAATTCTAGCAGGTATATCCACACTGCTGAAGGAGGTTTGAAAAATTAGCCTGTTGGAAGTTACTCCCTGCACATCAAATAATTAACCTCCTGTTGGAAGTTACTCTCTGCACATCAAATAATTACCCTTTGTGAATATTTCATGGAAGTTCTTAAATAATAAAATTAATCTCCTCTGAAAGTGGAAATATGCTTGAGCAATTTTTTTATTATTTTCTCATTCACATAACTCCAGTTCACAATTAAGCTTAAGAAACCTCTTTGAGGATAAGATACTGCCTTCAAATTCATTCTTCTGCTATTTTTTTAACAGTAGGACCACTTGTGACATACTGGTTTTAGTGTTTGTTTACATGAATTTTTTAATTAAGAATGTAATCAGCAGAGTTTCATCTTAAGATACTGTCATGGTTTAACCCCAGCCAGCAATGGAGGGTTATTACTAAAGACTTTTTCAACAAGAGATATTTTGTCCACTGTTCAAATGTGCTGTTTGAATAAGACGTTTTTAACTATGTGGTGCTTTTCAATATGGAATGCATAAAAAATGATGTAGTAAAATCTTGTGATTTTTAACTTACTAAAGGATCCCTGAAATAATAAAATGTCTGCTGTATGTTTTCCATTTGCTTTCTGATATATGAATCTGTAAGGAGGATATATGAGTAAAACTCATTGGGTAGTTTCTACACTTCATTTTTATGTGATTTTTCCTGTTGTTATTAATGGATATGTTGCAGTTGTAAAAGTTACATGTTTAGGGATGGTGTATTCTCTCTGTATATAGTATTAAACTATGATTTGGAAACTCTTTCTTTTTTCAAATTTGTTCAGAAAAATATTTTGAAAGCTCATGAAGTTTTGAAACTTCATATTGTGGACAGTTACGACTAGGATTTGCTTCCTTCAAAAGAAATCCAGAGACTTAAAATCAGCATAATTTTTTTTTAATTTTATCAGTCATTGCAGTTTTACTGTTCTTGTTGAAATAGTTTGAGAAACCATTTAAAGTTTTTGAAGAGTCACATTGTAGGATAATGGATTGTCATTTGAAAGTTGCAGTGTGACTACATAAAATAGTCTCATTTTTTAACCAGTGCTGCTCCTGGACATGTTGCATCCTTCGTGTGCTGCAGTCACAGCTGAAGTGGTCAGACCTCTCAGCCCTCCAGGGTGGGAGTAGGAATCTGCAGACTTCCATGTCCCAGCAGAGCCATTGATTGCATTGTGATGGCTTACAAGCAGTGTAAACCTATTGGTTCAAAATAGGAAGAATGATTATTACAGATCTTAAAGATGTTCCTGTCAGTAAGTAGTGCAGCTTCTTCCATCCTCATTTGGAATTAGGAACAAGAAAGTGAACAACAGAGAGGTCTGAGTCCTCCTGTCCTGCCAGGACTGGGTTTGTTGGGGCCTGAGGAGAGGTCGTACACCAAGACTTGTGTCTAAGTTCATGTGTCTTGAACAGGGTATTCACACAGACCAAGGCATCTACAATGGCACTTCGCTAGAGCAGCTGTACCTTATGCTCTTTGAAGTGTTGGAGTAGTCTCCTAGTGTTACAGCAGTGGTAGTAAATAGGTAAAGCAAAAGCCACACAGACAAAGCAAAGGAAAACCAGGAATTCATTCAGCACTTATTGTCAGGATAGTTCATCTGTCCCTAGGCTGTATCACATGTAACAATGACTTGGGAAGCCAAATACCATCAATCTAAACATCACTGTCTGTGGCATGCTCTGAACATTAAATTGGTGGAAGAGATGTATGCATTTTTCACATTATTTGAGTTTGGAAGGGTTTTAGGAAATTTTAGATTTTTGTTAATTAGCACACAGAACAAGATACATGCAGCTGTGTGATCTCAAATATAAGCTTGTTGTTTCCTTAGTAATTGATGTATACCAGTATTAGAGGTTTAAACTTAGATCTGTATGATCACTTCCACCACATAGTTTTCCTTTCTGCCCAGAAGGAGAAATTCTTCTTGGGATGACTTCTCTGCTTTTATACAGGAATGTCAACAGCAGGATGAAAGAGAAGATGGGGATTATTTAATCACCATCAGTGTCAGTCTCCTGAGTCTATGATGGCACAAAAATGTTAGTGTGTAGGATCATAGAGGTGTTTGTTCTGGGTAGAACCTTTGTGACTGCTTAGGGAAGAGAACGGGTGGAAAAATTGGACTACTGAGAGAAACTAGGGAGAAATAATGATCCCACTTTTCCTAATCACAGTTTTAGTTTTTGCTGATTTTGGGAAAGATGGTGCTATCTTCAGAGTTGACGTGGTTTGATAGGAAATAGGTTTTCTGGGATGTGCTGTGGCCACCAATGGGGTTCAGAGTTTGAATATTGGCACCTGGTTTGGCCACTGGGGCACTGGATACGCCTCTGAGAACACAGGGGTTAAAAGCAGAGCTCTCCCCTGGGAGGCTCTCTTTGGGTTTCCAGCGGGAAGAGTTCGGGTCTCTCCCTCCAGCCCAGCTGCTGGCTGGGTGGGGGGAGGGGAAAAGCCATGCGGCCGTGAGAGCATTGACCTTTCCTGGAGGGGAGATGGAGTACAGGATGGAGAAGGAAATGGGCAAGTGATGAAAGTCTGAGCAGTGAGAGATGTTGGAAGAATAGAGAAGAGTTTTAGGGTGGAAGAGATGATGGAGTGGCTTTTTGCTGGACTCTTTTTGTATAGCTATGGACAGAACCATGATTCCTTGTGATACAGAGACTGCATCCAGGGGG
>JAWWEY010000130.1:54126294-54138426 GCA_035582745.1 Loriotus luctuosus | reverse complement strand
TTGCTTGTTCCTGGTCACATCTCACAGCAGACACCAGGGAGAAAGTATTTTCATGGGGGCACTGGCATTGTGCCAGCATCAAACCATGACAAGAGTAATTAACTTAACTGGAAAAAGAAAGACCTTTAGATTCCAGATTGGTCTCATGAAAGATTTGCCATCAAGTACTGTTTACAGATAATTTCTAATTGAGAAAAAATATATCTCTACTTAGGAAAATAGTTAAGCTTATCTTTACTACTATCAAGTTCATTTTCTGATGTGGCTAAAATCAGCATAGAATCTTCTCGAACAGAGGAGAGGCTCAAAGAATACATAAAAAAATAATGTGGTAATTGTAGGCTATATTAGACTTAGTGTCTACTGAATTGCATATTTCCTTTTTTGAGGAGTGTATTTTTTAAGTTACAATTTCACATTTACACATTATGTTACCAAGATGGTTGGGGAAATTGAATTTCTATGAATTCTTGATGTTCCTTGTAGGTTTAAAAAAATTAAATGGAAGCTTTGACTAGATATCTCTGTCCCTGAGATGTCATTGTATAAGGACAGCTGTATATAGCAGACATTTTTTGTAGAAGATCAGAAATGAAACTGGAGATTAAAAAATGTATACATTTAAATTTATCTACTCTTTCATCTGTATAAAGTGATTTGCTAATGTGTGGCTTGTTTTCTCCAGATTGCTACGATTTCTCCAGGGATGGCATCATGTGAAAACACTCTAAATACATTGAGATACGCAAATAGGTATGAAAAACATTATTTCTTAAAGCTGTACTGGCTGTTGATGACTGACATTTGGAATAGTGTTGTTCCATGATGTATGATTATTTTAGCTACTTGAATAATTCAGTGGTAGTTGTGTTTCTTAATAAAATTAAAACCAAATTACTGATCCAGGCTCATATTCAATTTAAATTGTCACTTTGTACAATCATTACAAAAGAATCTACTAAAACTGCATCTATGCCATTATCCAGAGATGGATAATGTGGATTGCAAGGTATGTAGGACATGCTACTATTAGTTTTGCCCTTTGAAAGGACCATCTCTTGCATTAGGGATAGTTGGTGTTCATGAAGATTCCCTGGAGTGTTGGCTAAATACCTTTCTGTGATGTGATTTTTTTCCCCACCCCTTTTGTGGAATTGTGTGCAGTTGCCAGTCTGTATGATATATACGTATAAAATTTCTTGCTTCCCAAATTCAAGCAAATATTTGAGAACCCTAAGTAAAGGCTTAAAAAGGCAGAAAATCCATCAGGCTTTATGATCGTTGTAGAGAAATTAGCACCTGCAGAGGCAGATGCATCACTTGAGACCTGTACTGCTGTAAGAAAGTGTTCAGCTCTCTCCAGTGAGTGTGAAAGGAGCCCTCACCTGCTGCAGTTCTCCTGTGGTTAAAGTCTGTGGAGATGATGCAATCAGGTCCTGTGTGTCCCTGCAGCCAGATCTGTGACTCAGAGATGCCCCATGCTTTGCTGCAAAGGACAAAGGTGGCAGACAGCCTCTGAGCCATCAGAAGCCCTGGCTTTGCCAGAAGAGGCGGCCACCATATGGGGGTCTGTTTGCCCCAGTGTGAGGTCAGGCAGAACCACAACTGCTTCTGCTTGTCAAGGCACAAAGGCATGCTAGGGAGGCTTACTGCCTGCTTCCCTCAGTCTCCAAATGTCCTTGTGTCTAGGTTAATGGAGCTGGTAGTAAACCTGCCTGGCTTGGACCAGTCTGTCTCATTTCCTCCCTGAAGAGAATGAGGCATCTACTCCTCTGCTTACAGTAACATGATGCAGGACCTTGCACATTCAAGACTTATTGGAACTTTTATCCCTTATACAACTTACGTTACTGAAGTGACTCTGTAAAAAGTCACTACAAAACAAAACAAGCACCTCTTTCTAGTGTACCAAATAGTTGTACTGAAACTGTTTCTTCCTCTAAGTGTTAAAATTGTATGTTGTTATGGAGTATTTACCTGTCACTGTAATGTCGCTTCATGTGTTTTGTATAAATTTTAATTTTTTTTCTAAAAATACATGATTTTCACTGTAGTTAGTTTTAGGTGCTGGACAGTAGTGTGTGGACAGTGACAACAGGAGGTGAAATAGAATTTATGCTTTTGTATTTTGATATTTTAAAAGGAGTAATTTAGTGGAATATTGAATGTAGACCAAATCATATTAACCATACAAAATGAAATCTGGAATTACTCTTCTCAAAATGCTGCTGTTATAGTCTCCTGCAAATTAGCAGCACTGGTTTTGTTCAGTTTTGCTAGTGATCTGAACTGTTTGCAGAGAGTTTAAAGATGTTGAAACACTTGTGTTATAAAAATGATTTTGTAGTTAAACAATTAAAGAAGTATGCTAAACAAAGAGTTGTCATTTTAACTGTGTTTATGAGAACATTTTCTTTTAATTTGCCACTGTATTTTGCTGCTGCAGAGTAAAGGAATTTGGAATTAGTCCTTCGGACATTCCCTTCTCACAGGGTAGTGGCAGTCGCTCTGATCTCTCTCCTTCCTATGAGTATGACGACTTTTCTCCTTCAAACACCAGGTCGACTTCATTCTATACATGGAACTTTATTTTTAAGTTTTCTTTTTGGCTATGTAATTTTACAGACCAACCTTTCATTAGTCCCCTTGCCTTGAGTCACACATACTTTGTTTTAATTTTGGTTTGGCAGGTGATGGTTCTGCATGATATGCAATCATCTTCCCAGTATTTTGTTTACCCTCCTTAAACATCCACATTCTGTATCCAGGCTTGCTAGTTCCCTTCATACATTTAAAAAAATAGAAATGGTGATGTCACCTTTGTACATTTAATGGACCAAATCTAACAATTCTGTGTTTAGGGTTATTTGAATATCTCTGAAAGGGAAAATTCTCTTATATATATATGTATGTTATTAAAGCTTTTCAGCACTCTGAAGATAAATGAAAAATATTTTCTATTGTAGTAAATAAATGCTGTTTGAAAGAACATTTTTCCCACAAAAGAAATTGAGAATATGTTCTAAAACTTGCTCTCAGACTTTCATTCATCTTTTATAAATTTGCTTTTAAATAGGCGTTTTTTGACAAAATCATGGTCAGTCTTTAAACTACAAACATGCTGTGAGAGCCTACCATTTCATTAAAATATTTTCACCTTTGAAATTAGTGAAAGGATCTATTTATTCTCTGAAATGTTCGGTTGCAAGTTATTATTTTGTTCAGAATTTCTTGGTTCATTTGCTTATAACAGCTAGTGCAGAGCTGATTGACTAACAAGTGTGGCTGTATATGCAGAAAAAGAAATATTGTCAGGTCTAGGGTGCTAAATGTCCTTCTCTTTGAAATATCACCCACTGAGTTAATGTTGAGGGGTTTGAAATTTTTGCCCTCCTAACTGTTAAGAAGTAGTAAGATTTCAATCAGAAAATACTTCTTGCTAGATTTACTTTAATCCACATGCAAGTAGTAAAAATGCAAGGGTCCGTGCCTTTTAGGAACTGGACTAACATTTTTTTGTCACTGAAAGTACATTAAATTTGTGAAGCTGACATCACCATCTTCCTTATTAAATAAATTGATTGTGCATAAACCTGTAGAGCTTTATTTTTGGTTGTGACTCTTTTGCACAGGAGGTTACTAATTTTCAAATGAAACATTTTCTGCCCATAGGGTGAAGGAGCTGACAGTTGATCCTAGTGCTGCAGGAGATATCCGTTCCATTATACACCATGCTCCCAATCAGATGGATGACTTGGAGACACAGTGGGGTGTGGGAAGCTCTCCTCAGAGAGATGATCTCAAACTGCTTTGTGAACAAAATGTGAGTGGTTTACAGAATTATATGGAAAGAGATGATGCATACAGTGGGCAGAACAAATCCAGATCAATAGCCTGTTAGTAAGATCTTAAATACATACAGCATAACTCTTCACCTTTTCTCTTTATGGTATTACACTCATTTCCTTACAAAAGAAAATGTTTCTTGAGTGGTTTCTTTATCTTCCTTGCTGCTTAGGGCTTTTAATGTCTGTCATGCATTTTTTCCACAATAGCATCACATTTTTTAGGCAGTTGGAAGTACCCTAAAACTCATCTGTTTTATTTAACCTTTTTTCTGGTTTTGAGCATTATTTTCCCTGCATGCAAACCTCATTTCAATTGAGTTTGCCTTTCCCTGCATGTGGAAATCTGGCTACCCATCCTGGTTTTCCTAGGGTGATACCCCAGTAAACTGTTTGGGAAGATAGCCACATGATGTTCCCAGTATGTCTCCCTGGGCTGGAAGAGTAGGGAGCTGAGAGATGTCTTCTGAAGGGCATTCTCCCTCATTGCTGATTTAGTCCTGGTCCTTAAATTTCAAAAGGGATTAAAACTCTATTTGTGAAAATGCCCATGAAAAATAGAAAGGAAAAATCCTTACAAGCCTAACATTTCTCACAAGACTCTCAGTTTTCTCAGTCATCTCTTTATGATATCTGTGGTATATCTCACTTTAGTAGATTACTTTTTTTCCAGGACTGTTTTATAAGAACATAGTAGTGATTCCTAAAGCTTCCTATTGGATGTTCCTTCCAACCAGATGTCCTATCATATCACTTGTTCATAGCTCATGTTGCATGAATTTAAGCCTTACTTAATGTTTTAAAAACTATTTCAAAGGCATTGTGTGAGGAACTACACTGCCTTGCTAAACATTAATTACAGCCTACAGTACTTTTCTATTGCTGACTATTCATTTCTAAAGAAGCCTTCTTTAGAAGGCTTCAGTTTGTAAATCCATGTGTGCATTCTTCTAATTTATCAGTCACTAGGTTAATTTTAGATTTCTCCCTTCACATTTATTTAACTTTTTTCCCCAAAGGTTTAATTTAATTTTTATTTCCTGGCATGTGTTGAATGTAATTGCTGTTCTCTTTTTTTTGAAAGTTTTTTCCTGTCTGTTGCAGCATGCACAACAAAAAACCCGACAGAAACCAAAAGTTCCCAAAGTTTTCTGTGGGCATTAAAATCTGTTAGAAGTTATAATTCTTCCCTTGAGACTTCCTATTCCCATCATTTTAACTTGCTATTTTTATGTGGAATATTCTGATTACTGGTACTTGCTAGGATTAGTGACTGGAAATTTTTGGTGAATATTAATGAAATTTAACTCTGTAAATATTTTGAATTTATTGCCCCTTCTCTTCACTCCTGGAGATTTTCTTAATGCTTCTTAGAAGTATTCTATTCTAGTAAATTCTATTTGTGACAGGTTTTGCCTTCTGCATATTTTTTTTCATGTTCTGTGATGAAATGGGTCACATTCAACGTTTTTCTGCAGCCACAGTTCTTTCCAGGCTAACAAGGTTAACTGCTGTTTTTAGGAAGAAGAAGTTTCTCCACAGTTGTTTAGTTTCCATGAAGCTGTGTCACAAATGGTAGAAATGGAAGAGCAAGTAGTAGAAGACCACAGGACTGTGTTCCAGGTAAAAGATGGACCTCCACTTTGTTTTATCATAATTCAGGAATCCAGGTTTTCCCAATAAAAGTGCATACTCTTGAAGATGGAGGAACATCTGATCTGTAGTCATTCTGTCTGTCGAAGATTTCTAAACTGATTTATTATGTTAAGCTGATTGTATCAAACAAACAGGAACAGATTCTGTAACACCTAGTCTTTGTCCCCATGATTTCTGTGTCATTCCAGAAATTTAGTAAAATTTTCCTTTGCTGGGCTGGTAATTAATAGTTATCTCTCTGTCAGTGCCACTTCTGCTTGGTCGTCTCCCTCCAAATATTGTGTCCGAATCTGAGTATTCTTTTGTGACATGACTCTGAGATCCAGAAGAGAGACATGTATTTCAAACTGCCTATTTGATTCCATGTTACAGGTACATAAAGATTTCACTCACTGTTAGTCAGGGCCTTTGGAAGCAATACTTCCCATGTAGTACTGGTCAGTGCTATGGAACCTTTTACACTCACAAAATCATGGCAATAAGTTACTTGTTTTCAGAAGGAAATGTGGATTGCTTCTGTTCATAACCTTAAAGCCTTTAGGCAAGCTGTCTGTTTGGCACATCTGTTCCTAGAGAACAGCAGAACATCAAACCTGTAGAGAATACAAATTATCTCCTCAGCCTAGGTATCTAGCTTAGTGGAACATTCACAATAAAGCAAGAGGCTAACTAAAACATCTTACAGTGGATGTAGAGGTCTAGTTATTATGGAACATTAGGCCTGAAGTAAAACATATGGAAGTGTGAAAGTCATGCCATATGCTGAGGCTATGTCCTAATGCGGCTTCTGGAGGGACAAGCTGCATTAGTTAAAGATGTAATTGCCTCTGTGTGTCCATCTGGCCTTCTGCTGGAGATTACTGCTCCTTCTGGCGGTCTCTGGGAGGAAATGTGTCCAAGCTTAAAGTCCGTTTGTTCACAGCATGGCTTGTTAGTTTATGCTATGTGTGTAGTTGGACTGCGCTGATACAAAATCCAAGAGCTGTACTAGTCATCTTCTGTCAGTGTTCTCCTGAAAGCAGCTGATACACACCATACTTTCCTAACAAAAATGGCTAAAATACACCAATGCAACTTACAGTGCTCTATGTGTTCAGGAGTCTTTGTCTTCAATGTACAAGGTTATGTTAGATTAGATGAATTTTACCCCAGCATAAGCTCCATCTCTCCTGAAAGCCAAAAAGCAGACAAGGGGTTTGGACTACATTTTCAGTTTTGCTTGGGCTATGGAGCACAGAGGGAAGGACTTCATCTTAATATGTCAAACCAAACCAGCTTTCTAGTATGCCTAGAACTGCCAGCTGCTTTCTTTTTTTTTAAACCAAAGCATTTCCAATGGGCTCAGTTCTTCTGATCATAATTTTGCATGGTTCAATAACATTTAAACTCCTGGCTGCACTCTTCTTTGCTGCAAGCTTTTTTCCCCCCCCTCTTATTTTTTGTAATGCTCAGAGTGTAAAGATAAGCTTCTTTAACCAATCTTTATTGTATTCCTGTATGTGGATTTAGATCATATAATAGTTAAAGTAGGTTTCCTTTTATACAGCTTCTCTCAAAACAGGGCAGAATTATCTTGGCTCCTTGAATGTAATAATGACTCTGTGACTATATAGTGGTAAGCAGCCCAAACTTAGAGCCTGACTTCAAAGTTTAACTCTTGTCTAAGGGGAGACAAACATAACAAAGTTCTGTTCCCTAAATTTCTCATCTTTACAACCCTCTAATGTTCTGAATTTGAAGAGAACTGGATAGCTGGGGTTTGCCTGTGATGATGTGACCACTGAAATTAAAAAATAACATAGAAAAAAATGCAGTTTTGCTACATTAGGAATAAGGTTTCCTTTTTTGGATTGAAATCTGGTTTATTGAGGTGATGAGGCAGTACAATGTCTGCTCATTGTGCGAAAAAGTCTTAATCAGCTCTTTGTCTTGACACGTTGCTGATGTATTTTGTTGTATTTTTAAACTTTTATCTAGGAATCCATTAGATGGTTGGAAGTTGAAAAACTACTTCTTGAGATGACAGAAGAAGTAGACTATGATGTGGATTCTTACGCTACCCAACTTGAAGCAATTCTAGAGCAAAAAATTGATATTCTGACTGAACTTAGAGGTAAGTTGCTTTTAATAATTTCTCTGTACATTATTAGCATATGCCATGGAGACTTGCAGTAAAAACAAGGAGAAAAAAAAAGTGGTTATATTCTAGGGTCTTTTTTCCCTGCTTATGCTGGCCTTCAGTGGAAGGAGCATTTATTCTGCAGTCTAAGAACAAGTTCACATCTATGATCAGTTCATCCTAATGTAAAGAAGGAGTCTGTGCTTTACATCCAGGAAGTACAAACTCAGTCTTGCAACTTCTTTTTCTCAAAAACACTAAAGGAAGGTAAGAAAATCCAAACCAACTGTATGAAAAAGAATAGAAGGCCATGCAATGAGGAAAAAGCAGTAGGAACTCCCAGTCCCTGCTGTTGTGTAGTGTAGCAGGGAGCCTGCTGTCATTTTTGAAACAGCTTAAGAGTGCCATCAAGCCTCTGAATATTTTATTTGTTAGTTTTTTTTTCAACATCCTTTGTTTAAATTTTGTCAGCCTGTGTTTGTTGAAAAACAAACTGCAGCTAATTCTTAGTGCCCAAAATTAACTCTTCCACTTGTCTTCTAAAATGAGCTTGTCAGTTGGTTATATCCTGGATATTAATTTTCCTTTTAATTTTTTGTTAACTGTTTAGACTCCAGGAGACATACTGCCGTACTGGCAAAAGCTCAAGGGTGGGTTGGGGGGCTGATAGAACAGTTTTCTTGATCTGTGTAAAAAAACTAAGTTAAAATCTCACTTTTTACTCAGTCTGAGTATCTGCTTGGAATACAAGCAGATCAGATGTGGCCTGCTTGCCTCCTGAGCATGCTAGTTACACTTTTGCTAGGAGTTAGAATTCCCTTTTCTTTTTTATGGATGATGGCTTTTGAGACACCAGCAGTGAAAAAATGCGGTTTAGATGACTACCTGTTCTTCAAAAACTTAGCTGATACTGTTTTTGAAAAGCCTACTGGAGGTAAAATGCTAAGAGATCCTGCATCTTTACAACCAGCTTAATATAGCTGTAGTTCTGTACTTTACAAGAGAAAATGTGTATAAAGTCAAAAATGCTGTCTTGGTATTGTCTATGTTGTGCTCATGGCATGTAATGGTTACTGAATTGTTCAGCCTTTACTTCTGTCACTGTGCAACTGATATATTACTGCCATCATTTTGGTTTCCTTCTTCCCATTCTGGGCATACTACTGGGGAACAGAAGGGATAGGAACAGAAAAACAAGGATGCTACACTTCTTTCCTTAATTTCTCCCACTTTTACTGAATTACAATGAAACTAGTGAACAGTGCATTTAACTATTTACAGTGAGTAAGTTCCAAAACTTATTCACGAATGTTTTTCACATTCACAAGAAAACAGAGGAGACTAGAATTTACTACTCTGGGTTTTTAAATGTACTAGAAATGGTAGACTGCACTCTAAATATGATTTTGTATGTCCCTGCAAGTGGTTTGGAAGGTGCTGGGAAGGAATAGCATAGAGGTAGTATGTATCTCCCTAGACTCTCTAAGATAGAAGTAGGATGGATGAATAGTTCACATGCTGGGAATACAATCGCGCTGTTTACAAACCTATCCTGCCTAGATACAGGGGTAGTATCCAAGAAGACACAAAGTTGCTAAGCAACTTGTTTGTATGGTTTTGAATGCAGGCTTAGCTCAATCCCCCGGTAGTTTGTAGTGTCAGCTATTTTTGTGGAGGAATGTTCTTTGTTGTTTGTTAGAGATGGGATGTGGAGGATCAGGCCTTAGTTTCAAGATCTGTTGAGCACAGGCACATCAGTTCTCATCCTTCTGTTTTTTCCTTAAAGACAAAGTGAAATCTTTCCGGGCAGCTCTACAAGAAGAAGAACAGGCCAGTAAACAGATCAACCCGAAAAGACCACGTGCCCTTTGAAAAGGGCCTCTGCTGCTAAAGGAACCTGTACTGCTGTAGCACACATTTGTTACAAAACCTAGTGACCGAGAGAACTCAACTACTTGAAAGCGTAAAAATATTAGCAATGTTTGTGGAAATCTCCTGTTTCTTATTCACCTGAATGACATTTTCAGTTTTATGTGAAATGCTCCTGATGTCTACAAAATGCTTCTAGACCAGACAACACAACCTGCAGGGTTCAGATCTGTGAAGCACTTTGTTTAAATATTTCATTTATTCAAATAGTGAAATGTTTGAAAATACTTGCCATATTTTTAATAA
Organism: Loriotus luctuosus; assembly: GCA_035582745.1. Classification (NCBI taxonomy): domain Eukaryota; kingdom Metazoa; phylum Chordata; class Aves; order Passeriformes; family Thraupidae; genus Loriotus; species Loriotus luctuosus. The sequence continues at coordinate 54,128,631 of JAWWEY010000130.1, read as the reverse complement.
AGTAAAACTGTGGCCATTAAAAAGTCACAGCACTTCCTTCTGACCATGTTCAGTTTTATGACAAAGACCAGCTGTGCAGTTTAAAATTGTGGCGTGCATGCACACCTCACTAGTGGTTTAACGTAACTTCTCTTCCACAAACAGCTGTGCTTGACTCTTCCCATTCTGTGCCTTGATGAAGGCTACTTAACCCTAAATATCCTCTTTCTGAAGCACAGCCTTAAAAATACATTCCTTATTTGTCAATATAAATTACTTTAGTGTGTGTGTGTTTCAAGAAGACTTATTTTTTGGTGGATAGTTTCATTTCACAGGATGTGCCATATCATTTTAAGAGGAACTGCAGGCTGTTAAGAGTAGATGAACAGCTGGACATTCCATTTTTCGTGTGAAAATCTGGAATCTTGTTTTATTTGAATACCATTAAGAATGGTTATATAATTTTAACATTTTATCTGTAACAATTAAAAAAAACCAAAAAAACCAACAAATCAACAAAAACCCACAAAAATATAAATTAGTTGATGTATATTAAAGGGTAATGTTTTAAGTACTGAGGAGAGTTGTATCTTAGGATAATGCAGATAATATGATATGTGGTATGGTGTGATAATGCTATGTATGGATAAGTTAACTATCAAACTTTGGGGATAAATATGTCCATACTGGCCTTTCACATACTGTTTTAAAAACTTGGATTTTGATGCATGACAAAGTTACATGTACATTAACCGTAGTTTGCAGGTAGCTTGAGTAGTTCTGTTGCTTTAAGAAGTAGTTAATACCTATTTTTCCCTTTGTACAGTGCCAGCAGCTGAAAAGTGGGGTGAAATTGCATCATTTGACGATTTTGCACAATACCTCTACCTAGCGCTAATAGAAATCCCACAAATACCTGAATTCTCACAAATGGCGCCATGTGTATCAGCACTTTTTAGGTGGTGGCACTCAAGTTATTTTTGCAAGTCAGTATGCAAAAAAGATTGACCTTTCATGTAAGAACTGTAGATCTCTCTAGGAGTTCTCCCTCTTTCCAGGAGTTTGTATCAGCAGACTTTCCCTTGGGGATATTTAAAAACTACTTTTGGAATACAAGCCTGTTTGTTTGTGCCAGACCTGGAGGGGGGGAATAAAGGAAAGGCAATGAAAAGAGAGTTAAATGAGCCAGAACTTCTTGTAGTGTTTAATGTTTGTATCTCCCATAGAAAGGTAGGCTATGGGAAGCTCTTGTCGCATCATGGTTAAAAATAAAAAATCCTCTTGTGTGTAAACATGAAAACTGCAACAATGTAGATTTTACATAATGTGTTTAATAAATTAAGCTATTAAATGAATTACATCTGAGAATTTCTCTTATGCTTTGGGAAGGGCTTCAATTTGTAAGTAGATCAGTTACATTTTTGAAAAGGCCTCTGATTTCAAAATAAAGCCAACTCTTCTATACAATTTTGTTATATGGAAGGAAGTTCCCCAGACCATTGTCCTGACTTTAATTTTGCAGCAGATCTTAAAAAAACATTGCACCTCTTTCTGAACATTTTTTTAAGATCATCACCTATCACAGCTAAAAGAAAAAAAACCAATGGAATAGAAGGCAACAGGTTCTGTTAGCAGGTGATAGTGCAGGCTATCATATAGTATCAGAAGTTTTCTCTCAAGCTGCTCTAGACAATTCTTACTTTCTAAGAAACTTCTGAAGACGGAGGCATCCCACAGGAGTAACAGTAACTTCCATATATCTGTCCGTGCAAGCCTAGCACCACAGCCAGCCGGCTTATTGTGGGTCCCACAAGGACAGAAAGGACAGTCAGCTTTCAGCACCTTTTTACAAAGCCCTGTAAATTACACGTGTCCTGTCAAGTAGCACATGCTAGCTGAAACTGTCTACTGCCAGTCTTTGTGCCAGAGCCTGCTATAAGTCAGATCTACACCTGATACTGAAGCATACTTAGAATGTAAGAAAAATTGATAGGGCTGGTTGTGGCAATTGAATTTCTACAGCCCATTGCCATAACGGACTGAATTACTTGAACAGGATTCAAACAAGCTTAAATTCTATTAGTCTGCAGTAAAACAAAATCACTAAGGAAGTGTGACACATATCTTCTGCACTTGTTCCTTCTGTATCAGTCCAACCATATTCTTTGTTGGCTATCTACCTAACTCACCATTTGGTTCACTTCACTGTGAAGTGAAGCAGCATTAGAATTACTGAATTATTAAATTGTGAAATAAATGTGCAATTCAGTTTTTTAAGTCAATGCTTCACGATGCCTGTTTCTATACGTGCTTCTGAATCAATTACTTTTAAAAACCAATGGGATGTCAGTGGGGCTG
>JAWWEY010000130.1:54055964-54070445 GCA_035582745.1 Loriotus luctuosus | reverse complement strand
TTCACATGTGACATATATAAATATGTTTTTGATTTTCCTTTTTTAACTAATCTAAAAATAATGTGTAGTTGTTCACTTCCAGATATAATTGTCGTTATGAAAATATCTTTTTGTACCCATTTCAGAATACTACTGTTATTGGAAGTGTATGTCAGAGGAGTTATACAAGTCAAGATTTGCCTTCAGGAGCAGAATGTTGCATTTGATATGAACACTTGATTTCACTTGAAAAAGTGACTGACCTTTAAAGATTATGGTGCTGTCACGAATGTACAATAATTATTCACAGCATAATTGTCATACTTGGTTTTCAGTTCAGCACTGGTGCTACTGTTTAAACTCTGTTGAAATGTAATTGTCCTGTAGAGGGATTGCACAATCTCTTTAATACATCTCTTGCAATGTTTTGAATAATGTGGAATGGAGAAATGCATTAATTGTCTGAGGATGGAAGTGTTTCTGCACTGAGGCAGCTTAAAATGACAGTTGAATCTGATAAAATTTCAGGTTGGGAATATGGTCACAATCTAGACATACCTTTTCCGAGCAGCATCAAGTTTAATGTGCATGTGCTGTATTTATAAAGGTACTGGCAAAAACCAGGTTACTGGAACTGGTCTAACTCCCCTGATCCAAACAAAACTCAAAGGAGCATATTAATGAATTTTAAAAAATATGTTTGATTCATGAAATCCTGGCAAGAGAATTGATGTATAATTAGCTTCTAAATGTAGTTAGTTCAACATGAGATCTTTCCAGAAAATTTTGCTAAACATTGAGCTGTGTTTGGGTGACGGAGGTTCTGTCATTTCCATTGCATCTGTCATACCTTTTCATTTTGACCTGAAGTACAATTTTTGCTACACACATCTTATTACCTTTTATTGATTATCACAGAATCACAGCATGGGAAGTTACGGAAAACTTAGTAGTACTTCATGTTTATATGACCATTTATTTAGAATTTATCTACTTGCTTCAGTGTCTGAAACTTTAAATATTATTCTATCCAGTAAAGAGAAAAACACAAATGCAGACCTCTAAGGAGAACTCAATGTGTAACTCTAGTAAAATGCTACAAAAACTAAACTAAGAGATATCTTGGAATCTTTTGATGAGCATATTGGATTGATAGGTGATCTCTTTTCAAGTCAAGAGACAAAAATACTTATAATAAATTATTACAGGATATGACCTGTCTGAGTACTGACTTATGAACATACACAGGAATGCAAAGCTGTCTTACGGCCATATCCAGTGGAATAACATCAATGTTCTGCCTTAATGGGTGGGGTAAAAAAGAAAATCTGCTGAACCTCCCCTGAACTATACAGATGTTATAATGGAAAAGCAGCCACAGTCATGGTGATAACTGTTTTTAGTAGAAGTTTTTATATATAAAAATATCACTAGGTGTAAGCCACACTTTCACATGACTACTTTCATCTAGGCCATGGGAGACGCATGAAGTCTTAGCCAGATACTTGTTCCATCTGGTAAAGGAATCTTATTTAAAATTCGTGTAAAAATATTTTCCTGTTGTTTCTCCATGATGGCTTTATTAGACATTTTAAAGGTGATAGAACTGAGGTCTAGTTCTTTTACCAAGAATAGTTTGTCTTCCAGACTGGTTTTAAGGAAATTTATCCCTTTGAGGTCTTTTGCCTTGTTTTTACACAATGTGGACTTTCTGCACTAGTATCAACATCCATGTGAAACTTTGAAACTTTTCATTTTGCTGTGAGTTCTGCTTATACATGTTCCAGAGTGATTTTTTTTTCCTCCCGTTAAACAGTCCTACAGGTAGTGCCTGACAATATATCTTTTTTTCTCTCTTCAAGCTGCTGCTGTATATCTTCCTCTGTGTGTATCTATCTCTTAGATGGGTATGCTCTCTTTACTGAAATACTCAAGCTATGCCCTACAGCTCAGTGTATGTCAGCTCAGTGCCATTTGATATGGCATCTGAGTCAGAAGAGCAGAACTGCAATCTTTATTTCGTTCTTTTTGCTCAGCATTTACTGACTCAGTGTGAGAGAGACCATTTATCTGTAATTGCAAGTCTCTAAAGTACATGTTTCATTTATTCTGTCTTTAATATCTTCTTAACCCAGTATTACATCCATACCTGACTTTTGTTTGTTTTTTGTTTTTAGTTATCATTGGCTTTTGAGGTTGTAGGATTTCTTGTGCTTCCATTTGAGCATGAGAACTGTCATCCCACATCTGTAATTGTCTTTGCAGAGAGAGCAAGCCTGATTGGCACTGGATCTAAAATCTTTTTTCCATTTGTTGGCATCTGAGCTGCAAGAGGAAAAGACTTTTAGAAGGAAATCATCTTGGTTGTACTACAGTTTTGTGATCAGATTCTGAATTGTGATTTCTGTTTTTTCTAGAGCTGAGTTCAGAAAATCTCAAAAATTGCTTTAAGATTATCAATGCTTATATTTTCTTATCTTCATCTGAATTTTTGCAGGTATGTTACCATTATAATAAGATCCATGTTACCGCGTCAGTTCTTTACTGGCAAACTGTTTTTTCTCTCATCTTGGAGGATGCCATACACACAAATATTTATACTCTTATTCATATATGTGTATACAAACATACTGTTTTAATGTTAGCTCTTCATAGTGCACGGTGGACATTCAGATTTGAGAAATATTATTATTTAGAATTAATGCTTTGTGGATTGATTTAGTAGTTTGATATCTGAATGGCCCTATGTTGGGTAATAATAGTTGTTATTGTTATTATCCTACTAGATTAAAATTATGAATATACATCCTAGCAGGAGTTGAACAAGATATTATGCCTTGTTGTCACACCTTCTTCATTTGAAAATTCTTTGAGATTGTTTAAATGTCCTGCAATGTTAAAAATGCAACAAAATGCTTAGATTAAATTTTAATTAGTTTAGAATGATGAACATTTTAGCAGATATGATCTTTGAAGAGAAACTGGGTCTTTAGGCATATGTAAACCCTTAAGGAATTGAATTTTGAAATATATACCAATATATAAAATGCATTGCATAATACCTTCTTTTCATTTTATTTCAGATGTATGCTGCTGGCTTATGTCAGTCATTTTGTGAGCTTTTGAAGGACATAACTATTGAAGGTCAAGTTCAAGTTTTAAAGGTGGAGTATAATGAAAATAATATTCAGAGGCTTGGCTCTGTACATGTAATGTTTTCAAGTAGAATTTAGAACATGGGGAAGAAACCAATGTATTTAGCAGAGTTTGACATTGGAGTTAAACCATCAGTGATGGTTTAACTCCAATGTCAAATCACTCCAACTCTTACTTAAAGTGAGAATAGAGCAAAACTAGTAAATATAGAGCAAACTTCTATCTTTATTGAATGTTGTATGTATGTGGTCTCCATGAAATTCCTTTGTGAACCATACTTCCATTTGTACCAGACACAGAGTTCAGACAGTCTTTGTTTGCCTTTGGCATAAATTGCTGTGGTAATGGCCGTAACTGCTTAAATAACGTTGCTAAAGGTTTTTCAAAGAACCAGAAATTTATATTTTCACACAGCCTTAAAATAATGTTGTGGAACTCATAAGCTTTTGAAATAATAATAACAATAATTTGAATGTGTCTTTTAAAGAATTTTGGGAAATAAAGTTGGAATATACATTGCAAGGTAACTGACTAGTAGCTGTAGTGTACTACTATTAAGATTTCCAGTGGTTGCACTAACAGGGGGCTCTGTGTTGTTTATAAAAATTTGGACTTGAATTCAATTAATTGTAAATGTGATGGGGAATATAAATTGGATCCCAGCTGTCCCTTTAGTGAATTCACAACTGGTTCCAGAATCCAGGACAGAAAACAACTGGTGAAGTTCAGAATCTCTCATGTTTGTAGTTAATTCTGTGAAGAGCATAAGACCTCTAGGTCTGAAATTTAAAATGTCAATTCCAGTCTATTCAGCGATATTATTTAAAGTCTGTAGTTGAGCGAATGTTTTATGCAGCAGCTTTTAATCAGATTTCTAAAATGGAATTATACTGCTAGCACAGAATAATTTATTCACTTGGGTCCCAGTGTGGCCTTGCTGCAAGATTTATCTAGTATACTTGGAACACTTTTGTAGGAATGCCCTCTTGATTCCAGAGGGATAACTGAGCTATCATCCTTGTAAATATTTTTAGAAAAAGCAAAAGTTTTGTCAGGCTTTACTGTGCTGACTTGTGAAACAAAAAAACCCCAAAATCTAGATAAGCATTGGGAACAGAAACACCCAGGGGTGTTCTCTGAAATAGTTTCGTACAAACAACTTTGGCTGGATTGTAAATAGACATTAGAACAGTAATTAAATTAATAAGGTTGAAAAATACTAATTTGGACTGATAAGACAATTTGTTGCAAGATTGCTGAGGCTTGATGTGACTTGATTTTCTAATTATCTTGACACAGACAATAAAAGGTTTAAAAAGACTGTGCAAGGAACAAAGGAGATGGCCGAAACTTCCAGTACCCAGAAAGATGAGTGGGGGAAAAGTTATGTTTACCTCTGTATACAATAAGCCTCTTTTATACCTCTGCATATTAAAGGTCTATAAAACTGAGAGGCATTGAGAAAGGTCAGCTGCTTAACACTTTTCTCAGGGCAAAAAATAGAGTATTAAATGAAGCTATTGGGAACAGGGTTCAAAATGGAGAAAAACATATTTAGGAAAATTTGGTCAAGAGCACGGAAGAGTTGGTCCATGTTGAAATTCCTCTGAAGTGGAAGTAAATGGAGCCTGAGAGTGTTCAGGTGTGGTACATTTATGATACCTTTATGTGCTTTAAAAACACATCAGTGTATTCATGCACGTGCCATCACTTTCTATACCTGGAAGTAGGAGTGAGGAGCCCTCAGCCCATTATTCTCAGAGCCTCTTCCCATCTCTCTTGGTACAAGGGTGGAGCACAAACATCTGGACAAAAGAAAAGTGGAAGAAGGCAGGAAAACAAATTACTTCAGGGAACAGCACATGGGGGGAAAGGGGGCTGAAAAACAAAGGATAAAGCGTTTAAACATTGGGAACCAGAGCAAGGTGCCCAGAATAGCACCTCTGAGAGCACACCTGCAAGGAGCTGGTAGGTCCTAATCAGCAGGTTCTCAAAAAATGACATGACAGCTATGGAAATAAGCCCTGAACTGCTGGTACTTCACCCTACCAACTGTCTCAATCTACTGCTTTTCCTGGAACCATAACAAGGTCCCTTATTCCAAACCACCTCATCAACTTTGCCTGGGACATGGGGAGGCTTGTGAGGTGCTTGGCTAGGTGGGTTTCATTGGCCTGTCAGCTTTCACCAGGTGCATTTATGCAAATCAGGTTTGCAGAATATTTTACTAGAATATGGTTTCAGCAATCTGGGATTTGCTGTATTTAATAGTAAGCATCTTCTGAGCACTTTATATGTGTACACCAGTTTACATGGGTTTAAAGCTTTGTTGAAGATTTATGAATGTACTTTGCTAATGCTCTAATTTGCTTTTGTTCTTAAGGTTGTAGAAAATGTCCTAAAAGTCAACCCTGTGTTGGGTCCTCAAATGTTTCAACCCCTTCTGCCATCAGTATTCAGGGGGATTATAGAAGGGGAGGTAAGAGTTTCTTTAACTACTCTCTACTTTTCCTTTGGAAAATGAAAGGACCTTCCATTATCTCCAGTTTTTTCATATTGATGTTGTATTTTCTCTTGTTTTAGGAGCATCTGATATATTTTTTATATCTAGTTTAAAAATCTTTAAAGGTAGCACAGTAGCACAAGAAAAAACAACCTGTCCAGCACTTGTTTTGTAACGTAGTGTTTGTTTTAATAAAATAGCTCAAATTTAATTCTGCCGTTCCACTGTTCCTTCACTATTAACATTTTTAAGAGCTATAACATTAAGTCCAGTGTAACCCTTAGGCAGTGATGGTGTTTTTTGTTGTTTCTTTTTTAAGACACATACTATTCCTTTTTAATTGTGCCTGGATGAGAGAAAAACAAACTGAACCAGGAGAAGATCAACTTGACCTTCTTTTCCTAACTGGCATATCTAATATGAAGAGCTGAAGGGTGTGAGAATGATTTGTGTGAGATAGTCTTTAAAGTTTTGCTGGCTTACATGTCATAACTTCTCCATGTTCTCTCTTTGTATTCAACAAATGAGTAAAATCAAATATGCTTTAACTGTGTTGAAGCTTCTAGTTTCTAGCAGGAGTCAGTGGGTGGAATTCTTCAAGCTTTTTGACTTCTTTGATCAAAATCTTTGCTTTTTTCTCAGTTGAAGACCTTCAAATATCAATAAGTAGCTCCAGTTTGAGTTGAATAAGATTTCAAAATTTAAACCAAGTAATACTATATAGCAAAGTACTTTTTGCTGTTCAAAGCACAAAGATAGAGAGTGGATTTTTAAAATGTCTTCTGATTTATGACTAATAAATTCATTATATCTTATTCAGAATGTATTACTCTGGGTTAGAATTTTCAGGTAAATGTTGGTATTTTGTTTTTCAAGTAGGCTATTTTACAAAATACAGTTATATTGTTACGTGCTGAATTTAATATGAAAAAATCCATAGCTTCTTTTAAAATAACCAAAAATAATAAACTAGTGAACTTATTACTCTATCCAGTTAATTTTGAGACACCTGTGGATTAGTTTTTGGCAAATGCATTATAGTTTCTATCTGAAAAAAGTAAAAACTTCAGAGATACTAAGTGTTCTTAATTTTACTGAAATTGTAAGCAGTAACTTGGAACCAGCATCAACTTCAAATGTAATATTTTAACAGTACAATAAGCTGTTAGTTCCTTAAGATACATGTTTTAAAATTTAAAGTAAAATCACCTTGCAAGCTGTCCTGGCTGTTTGGATGAAATAGACTTTGAAATTGCTGTAGTTTTTATATTGTAAGAACTGAAAACTCTGGTAAAGATTGCTCACTCAGTCTTCTGTTCCAAGAGGCTCTTAAATTGCAATTTATAGTTTAAAATTTAGTGAAAGACATAAGGGATGCATACAAGTATTTTCCAGGTACTGCTGCTGTGTGTGTCAAACATTTTTCTTTTACTTACACTAAGCACCTTTTGTTTTTGTTTATTTTCATTTCAGAGGTACCCAGTGGTGATGTCTACTTATCTGGGGATCATGGGTAGAGTTCTACTACAAAATGCAAGGTTTTTTTCATTACTTTTGAGCCAGATGGCATGTGAATTGGGTCAGGAGGTAAGGTGTATTGTCCATTTTTGTTCTTTTGGGTTTTTTGTGTCTTGGAATTTCAGCTGTATTGTATAGGGAATTCTTGCTTTCTTTTGACCTGAATAAACTTTTCCCTCTATTATCCATGCTTGTTCCTGCCCAGTTAATCTTGAAAAGGGGCTCTTCTCCCTCCTTCTCTCCTTTTTTTCTGAGCACCATGTAACAACTTTTACATGTTCCCATAATTACTTAAAACATCCCATTAAAATTTTTATGGAGTCCCTAAATTCTCTTCCTGCTGCATCCCACAATTAGCCATGTAAACCCCCTTAGTTCACATGCAATTGTAGGGTGAGAATTTCTTTCCCTGTGCCGTCTTGATGGATCTTGCAGCCTGGAGGATGGTCTTATGATTTTCCTCTGTGTTTCTACAGTATCAAATTCAGTGTGCTTCAGTTTCACTGCTGAAGTTACTGAGGGTCATTTGCTACAGGTGTTCTATTATGTCTTTCAGTGAAATTTGCTTTTCTGGAGTATAATACAGTTTTCAAACAGATAATGACAAGTCTTTTTTTTTTAATTTGTCACTGTGTAGATAAAGCAGAATAAGTCCATATGCTTTGTTTCTGTGAGACTGTTAGGGGAAAACGGAGTAATTTGCTGTCCTGAATTAGTTCCCTCTCCATAAATGAAATACATTTCAAGCATCTAGGTTACAGCTAATGGTATGTAGGGTTCAGGGCCTAGAAGCATTGTCATAGAAAATTTTAAAAGTACATGTTGCTTGTTACTTCTGTCAGGTATACAACTATGTAGTGTCTTTCCAAGACTAAATAATGTATTCATTTGCTAGAAAAATTAAAATAAGTTATTTTCTAAACACACTGATTTACTTAAAACTGAAAAAGAACATTGCGTTTCCCAATGCAGTTGGACCAAATTCTTGGTAACATGATTGAAATGTGGGTTGATCGGATGGATAACATCACTCAGCCAGAAAGAAGAAAACTTTCTGCCTTGGCATTGCTTTCTCTTCTGCCATCATTGAATAGGTAAGCAAATGTACAATATCTTAAATAAGAATACTTCAAAGGCCCTTGGAATTGTTTTTAAAGTATTTCACAATTCTACAGATAAATATTCCAATACAAATAGTGTTATTTGCTTGTTTTTATCCCCCAAGAGAAATTTTACAAAGATAGAAATTCCATGCTACATTATATTAACTTCTTATTTGGCTTCATAAGCATTACAATAACCTTTCTTCCATTTCATAGGAAATGTCATTTAGTTAAAGTGAGGAACCAGCACTGCAGATTTTATTGTTGGTTCTCATATTAACTTGGAACTATCTGCTTCTCTCATCTGTGATTAAGTAGTTGCTTTAGTTGACATGTTACTATTCTGGTGTCCCTTCCAGGGGGAACAGTGTTCAGCTTTCTTTCCTGTTATAGGTGATCTGAACTTTCTTTCTGGTTTTCTGCTTTATGACATTAAGTGTAAGAAAGAGTTGCTATGGAACACTGTGTTGTTTCTGTGAAACACTATAGGTTTTATAGTAAGGAGTTTTTACTATTATCCTTTCAGTAGCCATTGTCATTGCTGGACCTACATAGAGAACGAAGGTTTTAAATGAAAATGCTGAATACACTGACTTCTAAGTTGTTAATACTAGAAGTCATATATAACACGTTTAGGGTAGAGTTCACCTACACATGTTATACATGACTTCTAGTATTTAGTAGTTACTTTCAGAGTATTTTTATCGGTTTGACATTCAGGAAGACAAGACTGCATGAGTTTACATTTAGTCTGCTGGGTTTCCTGAACAGTCTTGTCTGTTGTATTGTCTGTTGAAAATTTAGATGTTGCTCCCAAATCCTAAAAGCTACGTTAGTGTCTGTAGAATATGTAGCATCTGTCAAAGCTGTAGTCTATGTAGTCACTATCTAAAAAAAAATCAGGGAACACTTATGTGTAATTTAGAGGCTTCATTGCTTTTTATATGCATAGAAATTTTCCTTTTTCTTTTTTTGTCAGATGGATAGGCAGGATAACCAGCTAGCAAAAGGTGAATCAAGCAGCTACTTTGAGAGATTTTTCCCCAGTAAATGTAACAGTATTATGTTGTTTATAAGTATATTTGAAATGTTTTTAAGGAGGTGTTAGCTAAAGTTTAACGTGCTGAACTACATCTGTCTTCCTGTGAAGTTTCTGTTAAAGAGAGGAAGGAAAAAAATAAATTCCTTTAGATAACCATGGTATCTTGAACTATGTTCAGCTGCTCCAGATTTCCTGGTGTAAAAGCCAATTATTTCTGGCAGTCCTTAACTTAATAAAACCTTCTGCAAATGACAGCTTTATTTTTCAGTTACCCATATCATTAAGAAAGCTGCTTCTCAAATAAAAAGTCTCTCTTTAGTGGACGTATTTATGTCAAGACTATGAAAATTTCACTTATACAATTGATAGACTGCAAAATTTAGCTTCAGACTGTGTGTGAAATGGATTCTGTCAATTGATTGTTTCTTTTACTAGAACAATGTGAGTCACTCTGGTTTTGCTGTATCTCAGGGATTATACTACAGATACTTGCTGCATCCTGTATCTGCAGGCTTCTTGTGCAAGTCTGTTTGCAGAGTTGAAACAAAAAAACTGTTTTAAATGGAATACAGTATTTAAACAAAATGTTTGGATTAATGTGTTTTCAAGAAAAACTATAGTAATTTTTCCTGTTGGAATGCCTCACTAGCCAGTTTCCTGATTAGATTTTACTTTGGATATCCAAGGTAAGTTCAGGATTTCTCAACTGCAGAGGCAGAGCAGCATTTTGTCTTCTGTGGATGGCTGATGGGCTGTCCTGAGAAGGCCAAGGTGAGAGTGAGATTTTTCCCTCAGCTTGCTGCTCTGTGGTGGTCAGGATTGGTACCAGCAGCAAGCTCAGATTTTCAAGGTTCTTCTTGAAAGGAAAACAGGCATCTGTGCTGGGACTAACACTTTCTGAGAATTTTTTTCTTTTTGCCATTTGTTTTCTCTAGCCTATAGCTGAAGCACTGATTTATTTTAGAGAGGAGAGGGAGAGAGTAGACAAAAGCAGTGGGGGGAAAATGAAGATAACATGTGTTCTCATTCTTCCCTCAGAGTTGTTTTATGGATAAAATGTTGGGGAAAGTTTTAAACAATGACCATTTTTATTTTCCATGTAAACTCTGTAGTATTACTTCATGGATTTTAATTATTTCTCTAATTTGTGATCAGGTTTGTCATTACAAATATATGGAACTCGGGACTTTCTGCATTTTAGGGAAATGTAAAAGGTAGCTTCTAGCATTATTAATTTAAAACTAGTTTGACACAAATCATTTTCTGTTTCAAGTACAACACCTTTGACAGTGTCATGAGTGAAGGATTTTAGAGCAGAATAGACAGGATTCAGTGCAGAGCAGTTGTTCACAGTGGCTCTTGGGCTGACTAGTTTGACTAAGCAGATTATGAAGTGACAAATTGTTAGCCACACTAATTTTCTCATCTAGGCAGTACCATCCAGAGATAGAGGTAACGGCATGCTTTTGGTATCAACAGTAGTGCTGCATTTTAATCATGTATGCATGTCCTTCAGTCTAGCATCCTGTTTATCTTCCCACAGCTGCACATTGTGTTAGTGGTTAGAAATTCATATTAAAAAAAGAACAATAACTGCTACTTTCCTGATTAGTGCGTTGCAGCACCTTTTCACGGAACAGTAATTTCCTGGTATTACTTAGGGGTTTGCCCAAATTAAATGCTATATAATTGTCTGCTTTTGCTATGCAGTTAATGTTAGCATGTTTTTTGGTGTTTGACAGATACATGTATTGGCAATATTTTCTGTATTTAGTATTCTTACTGCCTGTTTATCACTCATCCATCCATGTGCATTTTCATTAATTTATTAAAAAAATCTTACTATTTCATAAAATAGGTTGAAGACTTCTGTGTTTAAACTGCTGTATATAACAGTGGGGACCAATAACATCCAGGCAGTAAGGATGCACTTGTGGGGTGGGTGTCTCCATGTTAAGTACATGAAGAAAGTGTGGGTAGACACACAGTAGCTCTAAAAGGAATGGCTTTTTGAAAAACATGCAAGGACTTGAAGTTTTTTTGGAGGAAATTTGTATTTAAGCTAGAGTCTGAGACATGAGGTGTGACAGCAACCTGGATGAGTAAATTCACAAGTGTCATAATTTTCCTACTGTTGTAGTCAGTCATTTGTGTTTGTCTACTACCTTAATGGCTTGTTCATAAACATACAGCTGCAAGAGTACTCTTCAAGGCTGAGTTGAGTTTTGTTAGATGTACCCTTAGTCCCTAAAGTAGTGACTAGTGAATATGGTCAGTAGCAGCATTCTGCCTCTTATTTGTTGTGAAAAATGTGTGGACCTCCACCATGATCTAGGGTTCTGCGTTTTGAGCTCTTCAGCATCCTTTCTAGTTCTTGATGCCAAAGTGGCTAAATAGTACTATGGCCCCTTCTCCTACCCATATCTATCTATCTGGAAATAATTAGCTTGCTTTCTGCAGTATAATGTCAGTATTACAGTGTTTTGGAAAGTCCTTCTTTGGAGATATTAAAAGCTTTTAATGATTTATTTAGCAAAGTAGATATCTTTTTTATTCCTACAGTTGTGTGTATTTTAGTGGAACACAGCACTGAAAGATGCTAAAGAATGATAGGAACATTTCTTCTCTAATAAGAAAATAAAAACATATTTTGGGAGGATAATAGTGTCAATGAGCAGCCTTGTTTGGGACGGTGCCTGACTGTACCCACGGGTAGCATTTGACACCATGTTGAAAGCTAAGCACACCCCTTCTGCAGGTAAGTGTTATTTCCATGTCTGTCACTCTTGAATGGGAGATTGCCATGTTTACTTTTACTTAGTCAGTCCTTTCCAAAACAGGCCACAAATTGTGGTCCTTGAGGATAGGCTCATTTTTAGTGAAACTAGCTGTGTAGAGTGGTGCCATTCTGAAGTAGAGGAGACTTTACTGAGCTTAAAATATGAAGTATTTTAATTTATCTTTCTTCATTTTGGTTTCTGGTACATGGGTAGTTTTCATTTTATCCCTTTGAGTTAAGTATGTTTATGTATTGTGGGGAAGGGGTTAAGAGGTTTCCCAGGTTTCCAGTCATTATGTAAATGAATGTCTGCTTTTTCTCACTGTGTGTCAAGTCTGATATGTCAGCCAGTATGAGTTCTGCCAGTTAGGTAATTGGCATTTTGTGAGTGTAAGCACTTACAGTATGCAATTATAAATCTTCATTAGATTATTATAAAGTTTTACCTCTGTCATTTGTTAAAATTACCTAGAAATTTTAAATTTCCTCTCAAAAAGTTGTCTATATATAATGTTAGTTAAATGGCAAGAAAGTACCTAATAAAGTGTCATGCTCTCCTCATGATAGTTATGTCCTCATTTTTAAAGTCAGAATTTATTACATAATTGCTTGTACATCCTCCTTTCTTTATAGAGATGATACTCTGAAGCTAATTTATCTTCCTCTCCATTTTTTTAATCCCTCTAGTTAAAGGAATGCTCACCCACGCCTCTAATAGACTATTAGCATTTAAAGGAGCTCTTTAAAATATGATTTTGCAGTTGTCATCAGTGTTTGGCCTTGGATTTATTTAGCTTGCCTGACAGGTAACAGTGCAATTTTAAAGATAAGAGTGAAAAATGTGGCTTTGGTCGTAGTCTGACTATCCGAGTCTGCATAATTAAGAAGGTTACACACAGCACTCTCAATTTCTTAACTGCATGTCACATTATGGCATTGGCAAAAGGATGCACTCATTAAACTTTCCTTGTTCACAGTCTCCATCAATTTTTCTCCTACACTTGATAGCTAGTATGGACTGGTCAGGAACATATTATCTTTTTCCCTAAGACCGTTAAGCCTTGATTTCAAGGAAAAATGTACCAAGTGATAGCAAGAAATCACATCATTAATTGCATCTAAACTGCTGCAAAAAAATAACCTACAGTCATAAGTGTTTGGTTGCTGCTGCTATCTTGGTTTTGTTTATGGCCTATATAAAATAGTTTTAGGAAAGACTTCTGAAATGATCTAATTACAATTTACCCTAAAATTTAAGATTTTAATTATATAAAAGCAAAAGATAGCAGACTAACTAGCTTCCTTCAAACTCTTTGCTATGTATGGTTTGCATGTTTGCAAATTAGATACTTAAGTAGTAACTGAAGTATAGCATATTACTAAAAATGTGTAAATATCCAAGATTGTAACGAAAGTAAAAAGAAAAAATCCCAAACCCAAAACATAGATTTACAGCTGTTTTTGCACCTGTATGTGTTTGAGCCATTTAGGTATATCTGCTTATCTCTCTGTGCTATGCGCTGTGAAGTTTGAGACTGCCAGAGAGTAGCTGAGATTTTTCAGTGACTTTCTTTAACAGTGCCAGACTACTATGATAAGATACCAGAAGTGATAAACACCACAACCCATGTCACTACAAGACCTGCAAATAAGTACTGTCAATGTTTCATATTCAAACAATTTCATGAGGAAGTGAGTGTTTAAAACAAAACTTCAGGTTTTGATATTAAAAAAAATGCCCAAGTATAAAGAAAGTTTGTATTTTTAAGAAATAGCTTTTGTACGTTGTGTGCATTCTCCGTAGTAGTTATTAGGAACTGTTGAAGTTTTCTCTGCTGAATATTTGGAACTGTCAGTTGTTAATGCCAAGTGTATGCCCATCCTGTCTCCTAAACTAGCAGGCAGAGTGTGGTTTTGGAATTGAATTTAGTTTTGATTAAATTTCTAGAAGTTGAAATTTGCATAATTAATTTGAGTTCTTTGGACCTTTTGGTTTGAATTGCATTCATATTGAGTACATTAATGCTTTTATAGTTTGAACAGAATTGCTAAATATTGCAGTGAAAAGTAAAGGCTAAAGCTGTAGTGTTATTATCAGCATATCACATCTGCGTGTTACATTCATGGCCAACCTTTTTTATATTACTGTTTTGTTCACAAACTTAGTGGTTGCTCCATAGAAGACTTAGATTTCTGAATAAAGAGAATAAACTAATTTCTCAAAGGGAGCTTTTAGTTTCATGAGAGCTTTCTGTCATATTATTTTACTGGAGTTTAAGGTCAAATTAGGTTTATGGAATGGAAACTTATTTTCATATCCTCAATAGGAAAAATAATTTTGTTGTTTTTACGCTGTGGAAGAGAGAAATTTTCAGTAAATGCAGCAGCAAGTCAGGATTCT
>JAWWEY010000130.1:54044233-54055942 GCA_035582745.1 Loriotus luctuosus | reverse complement strand
ACAGGAAATCATATCAAATCCTAGAAGGAATCTGCAATATTTAGAACAATCAGAAATGTTTTGGTAAACTAGACAATGAGAAAAACAAAAGTTTTAATAAGGTGTCAACAGTTCACCTGCCTACTGGGTGTTAAATAAATGTTGATGTCTGTGCTGCCTAAGCAGTAGTTTAGCTTCTGAATTGCTTTGATTTGGGGTCATATCTAGAGATGATGTGGGCAGAAGGAAGTAGGGATTGGAAAAAATAAAGTTGTACAATAGCTTACTTGGGGAGAATAAGGAAGGAAGCCCTGCAAGAGCAGATGGTTGCTAAATACATAATGGGATGACAATAAATAGTTTCACTCTAGTAAGCTTAAAAGAATAATTACAGTGCTAAAATTGTTTGTCCTTGTTTGTGGGCTTTAACAGAATTTTGTAGTAATTGTGACAATGAAATCCCTTCTCAAAAATTTACTTTAGATCCTGTTTTTGAACTTCGTACATGTTTTCTACTGTATGTAAGTGGATTTGGCTGACTAGTTTGTGCCGCCTAATATTCATTATATTGGCTTTATTGTAACATGGGTGGAGTGCTTGCATGTTCTTTCAGTTACTTGGACCTGTCATTTTATGCCCAATTTGACAAATTGCTGTTACTCAGGCTTCATGCTTGTATTTACAAGGAGTCATAGTTGAACTAGATTTTAGTGTTAAAAAGCCAATAGCATTAGTAACTTCATCAATATTAGTATATTAAGATGGAATTTACTTGTGGGTTCAAAACTAATTTTCTCTGTTACCATGTGACGCTGTATTCAGGTACAAACCTAGCAGTGCTCTCTCTGCAGAAGAAAATTTGCAGTGAATGAAATATGAGAGCAACCTAAGCTTGTTAGTGTTTCCTGCGGTTTTCATACAGTTTTCAAAAAGTAATGGATTTTTTTTCTAAGTATGAGCCACTTTGACAAATGCTGATCCAAGTTACGTATGTATCCCACCTAGCCTTTTTTATGGTTTCCCCCAAAATGGTATCAGTTGTGTGGCACATAATTTTGCATCTCGTTTTTAACAGATACTGCTTTCAGATACTTTAACAATATGTAGTATTAATGAAATAATAACTCTAAAATACATTGCAATCAGATCTGCAGGCCTTCGGGTGCAGTATTGACAAAGTGTAAAGCAGGACTTCTCTAGATTTCCTAGTGCAGAATGGAAGGAGCCATGACCTGGATTAAGATTTTTTTTCCCTCTTTTGGGCATGGGATTCAACTATCAGAGTCCTTAGTGTGGTTAGAACCACAGTGGAGCTAGGGTTCAAGCAAAAATTTTGTGAATATTCATAAGATACTTTTAGTGCAAGACCACAGAGACATTTAGCCAATTAGTTACTGGTCATCAGCTTTCTTTTATCTGGTCGCTGCTCTACTGGTTCCTCGAAATTTTCATGCTATTCTGATATACCATAGAGCTTCATTAACTGCTTTAGTTTTTCAAAACGCGTTGCTTCTGACATTTTCAAAAAGAGAGCTCTATGAACATTTGCCTTTAAAAACTTTTTTTTAAATTTTACTTTTTGTAGCTATAAAGGGTTGTTTCATATAGCACACCTTGGAAGAATAATTTTTTTGTCTGGGTTTCTTTTTACACATATAGGTTTCAATATAAAGGGACTATAGGCAGTGAAGTCTAGGTAGAACATAAATTTCCTGTTTCAAATCACTTTCCATTTTTTGCTTGTCTCTGATTTTCCCTTCATCTGACTCTATTGATAATCTTTTTCCTTTACTCTTACTGTTCTGTCCCCCACATCCAGAATACTTCACCATAGTTCCTGTGGTCTATATGGTGTTTTCCCTTTAAGTAAATGACACGACATTTAATTTTACTTTTCTCATAATGTCAACAATTATGTTAAATCCTGTGAAAAAATATAAGTGTGAAAATAAATTTTCAAATCTGAAGAAGAATTATTTTTCGTATTGATCTATTGGTCTCAGAAAAAAAGAAACAAATGCAGTTCTAATTCTGGGTTGTAACTGATACAGGCTTTGTCTAAAATGGCCCATAGGCCAATTTTACTTATTTTATTTCTTATTTTAGACTATGTATTTGGAAGAAAGCTTCTTCAAAAGCATGTCCTTGTCTATTCTGCTTCCCTTTCTCATGTGTGTCCTGCATTTCAGAGTGGATTATATAAAGACATTTGGATTACATTTCACCCCTTACGTGAACTCACACTTCCTGTGTGAGATCACTGTAGCTGAAGGGACTTGGTTCTCCTGCTGTTGTGCCTCTTTTTTGGCTGTGGCTACTGATGGGCTTTGTCAGCTTTCTTTTGCTGAGCAGAAGGTCTCATTGCAGTAAAATCATGGAGTTTTAGTTATGTTGCTATTTGTAGGCTTAATCTCCCCTTTCCCCCTTTGATGATGTGACTGAGCTTTGCAAGTATTTCTTACCTGTGATGGATAAACTGAGGGTGTAATCTCCAGTCCTTAAGCAGAGGGATATTTATAACCCATGTAGTCTTTTTCTGCACAGGGGACGCTGCAGGAAATGAAAGCTGTGCATGAAAGGTGTGGCTCAGAACAGGAAACCATCTCATAGTCCTCGGCGGATAAATTTGGTTTTAAAAGGGTGGCCTAAAGTGAGACTTTAACAAAGTGCTTGGGTCAGGTCAGAAACACAAGTACATAGCCGCTTAGTGCCACGTCATGTGGGTCTCATATCCTAGGATTTCATAGGTTTCTCTGGGATTGCTGGCAGATTGTGCCTTGTCAGAGGGCAGGAGACACTGGGCTCTTCCCTCCAGTGTTTCTTTTCCCTCTCATCCAGACCACTGGAATGTGTGTGCATGTGGCCGCAGTTTGGCTCTGTAGACAGGGAACAGTGTTAAGTGTTGCTATGAATTGAATAAAGCTTTTCAGGTTCTGGCTGAAAGATAAGGGAGTTACAGGTAATGCAATAGTCATGTTACAAATAGTTGTACTTTGTTCTGAAAGTTAGACCTAAGTAATACTCTTCTAAGCTCTCCTAGTTAAGTCAGTAGATTAAAAAAAAAGGCAAAACAGAAAAAGAATAAAAAAAATCCCCAAACAACAAAACCGAGCAGTTACAGACTAAGATAGTTCTTGGTTTTCTAGAAACAAATCATTGAGATTTCCTTTCTAACAATACTTCTGAAGCACAGATAAAATGGCTTCCTGTCCCAGGGTTTCCTGTATCCATGGCAACCTGACTTCAGGCACTTCTTTCTTAGTTTCCTGAGCAAACTGTTGCAAACTCTGGGGCAAAAATGTGCGTGCTGTAGTACACAGCAATACTGCCTTTACCAAGGTTTCCCAGATGAGTGTAGTTGGTCAGTTTATAACGTAATCCAGCGGATTGCAAACAGCAAAATAACAGAAATAATGAGCTTCAGATTTGGGGTAAGGAAATGCTTCTATTTCTTTTAAATGTAACTCAGCTTTAGAAAAGTGAAATTCAAATTGTAAGTGATCTGCCAGTAAAATGTAACTTGTTTACAGTTGGCATTTCTACTTGAATGCTTTTGAAACATTTCTTAGTGATGGTTAACTATAAGAAGTAGAGAATATATAGTATTTTTAAATTAATAGAAGCTGTTATTTTGGTAGCTTAGATACTTTTATGCTACAGCCAATTGAATATTTTCTGCTGCGTTAGCAGTATATTTATGTAATCGTGCATTTGCTTTGAAAAATCTTTTGCAGTGAAGTCCAGTTAGTAAGTTGGAGGTCTAAACTCCTTTGGCATGAAAGAATAATATGTAAAATACAATTTTGAGACTAATGCTAATATTTGTAAGACTGTACACGTAGATTCAAATAATTATTAATGATTAATGTGTATAATAAATATATTTGAATTAATAATATTTATATACTTCTTTTTATCTCTACTAGTGAAGTCAGAGAGGACTAAGAAGGCCAAAGACAGGGATATGTGTGTTCTGCAAAGTTCTTCACCCTGCCCAGGAGCATTCCTCTATATATGTAATTGTTTTCTTTGGTTGCTGCTCCAGAAGGAGGCTTTTGCCTGTCCATCTGCTTGTCAGCTCTGCACAGGGAGACAAGTTAGCTGTCGTAATGCAGGGCTTTCGAGCATCCCTGGGAACCTTCCTAAAACAACAATTCTTGTTTACCTCAGTGGGAATAATATATCACATGTCACTCCAAATGATCTAAGAGGCTTTCTGAAGCTTGCTGCACTCTACATGGATAATTCCCGTATTTTGTATGTGCACCCAAAAGCTTTTGTGGAACTCCCCAAACTGTGCTACTTGCATCTAAGTAGCAATCATATTAAACGCCTGGATCCAGGAATCTTTGAAGGCCTTTCCAATCTTCATTGTTTATACCTTCAGAATAATCAAATAGCTTTTCTTCCCAGAGGATTATTTAGTGATCTTCTTTCTGTTAGATATTTAACACTTCAAAGAAATCGTCTCAGTGTCCTTGGAAGTGGGACTTTCTGGGGAATGATAAGTCTCCAAACACTAAACCTAGCAAATAATAAGATTTCACGGATATCAGATGCAGCATTTCATCATCTTGAAAATCTTACATATTTGTTTCTTGAAGGTAACAACTTACCACTTGTGCCATCAAATGCCATTGGAAGGCTCAAAAATCTTGAAAGACTTTCTTTGTCTCACAATCCCGTTGGATCAATTCAGCCTTTTGCATTTAAGGGACTTAATAAGCTTAAATATCTGTCTTTGAAAAATGTCAAGCTAAAATGTATTGCTGTAAATGGATTTTTTGGATTAAACAACCTTAGTCAGCTAATCTTAAGTAATAATGATTTAGAAACTATAAATTCCAGCACTTTTACCTTATTGACCAATTTAATATATCTACAGCTAGACAGAAATAGAATAGGCAGTATTGGCAATGGTACCTTTGAAAAAATGGGGCAGTCACTTAAAGTACTCAATTTAGCATTTAATAATATCACAGAGTTACAACCTGAAGTACTCAAGCCCTTAGTATCTTTAACTCATCTGCAGGTACATTCTAATCCTTGGAACTGCAGCTGCAAAATGCTTGCATTACTTAATTGGCTAGCATCATCTTCTGTTTCTGCAAAAATCCACTGTCAGCATCCTCAGAGTATGCGTGGTAGACCTTTGCACTATGTGAAATGGGCTTGGTTTTCAAACTGCATTGGCCCCACTGCCAGCTCGGGCTCTGCCCCAAGTCTGGGATCTGTCGGGGTGCATTACAGCGCTACCACTCTGCTAATGGCCTGGCATAAAGGGAACAGGCACAACACATTGGAGCAGTTTGTCACTGCAGAAACTAAGTATATTGGTTTCTGGGAGGGAACTGCAGCTACGCCTTCTACCCCATTGCCTTATCAGGAATATGCCGTTGAAGTGCCATCACAGGCAGCTACAGTGTTATCAACATTACCAGTGCAAATTCCAGCAAAAATTATGCCTACTAATGGAAATGTAGAAGAAGAATGGTCTTTTACAACAGATCCTGCTGCTGTATCATTAAAAACAACCCTGATTTGTACACAACAGGTTGAAAAGCTGAATCAAGCTTTTGATATTTTACTAGCCTTTTTCATTCTGGCTTGTGCTGTTATCCTGTTCTTAACCTGTAAAGTTATTCAATTTAGGCAAAAACTAAAGGTGCTGGAAAACTCAGGGGAAAAGAGTATAGAATATTACGGCTTTTATCAACCTGGCAGATACAACATAACTGACTCAGTGCAGTCTCTAACTCGGAAATCAGTGGAACATTCAGAACTGGACCAAATAAGGCTGCTCAAGCGAACAGTATCAGAAAGTCAGGCACAGGTCATCTTGTTCGAACATTCATCATTGTAATTTATCTCATTTGATTCAGAGTTAACTGTGATATGAAAGGTCAAGAAATCAAGAACTTGATTCTGTAAAAATACCTCCACCATGCTTAATAGAACTGTGGAAAATGGCACAATTTGGTTTCTGCATCAACATTTGCTTACTGAATGTTTTGAAATTTATTGATTATTTCATTATATGTCATTTCAATCTAACATGGATAAGTTTATTAACCTCAGTCCCTGTTTGTAGAAATTGTTCACCTATACTCAAATATGCATATAGTATAAAGTACACTTTATTTTGCCATACTTAATGATGTAAGTTCCTATAGAAATTCCATAGCTATTGCACACCAAGCAAAACATCAGTTCTTAGTAGGATCACGAAGCCAAGAAATCCTGGAGATCAGAAAAGAGTGTTTCATGTGTTTATTGTAATAGAATTTCTACTCTTCCTCTATTAAATAAGGCACAGGGGGAAAAAAAGCACATTTACAGTTAGCATGTTCAAACTCTTGAGTAAGAGAAAACTTTCAAACTATACAAATTCTATTTATACTTATAGCTTATTGTAATATACAAATTTGTGTGTTCAGTCTGTATAATGTATGTATTAAAGTGATTTTTATTAGTGTGTCTCTGTATTGTTTTATGAAATACCCCAAATTGGAGTTAAGAAAAACAAAATGCTCTTGAAATTTATCAAAATGTAATGACCAAATTTATTATGTCTAAAGTAATAGAGTTGGTTAATTATTGTCAATAAAAGATCATCATCTATGTCATTTATGTAGTAATATTTTTTTAGGGACTTTTTAGCTAGATAAGAGGTACAAATTGAAGAAATACACTATACTGTGAGTACATAATGCTAAATTAATGGCTGAAAACGTTTACATATTTGGTTTCTAATTGGAGGTGTCAGGTCAAGATATGTGTTCTTAGTTAAAGCTTCATCTTCAAAATAGGGGTATTTTCTTTTATAGTTTGCATATAACTTTTTATTTCTATTTCAAATGTTGGTGTTCTGTTGTTGTCAGGGCATGTCTAGTATGCTGTAGCTTTATTTTCAACCCAAATTTCTGTGATTTTTTTTTCTGTTACTTCAATAATTCAAACTTTATTCTGGAATTAAATGTCATAAAACTATATGCCAAATAGTCTAATGTTGTAAAACCTACTTAGTTTTGTAGGTGCTGTTTTTCTCGTACAGGCCTGTGCCCTAGAGATTTCAACCATGTTTATAAGTTACACAGTTTAGAGCTAGACCATTTTCCTCAAGGAAAAGTGGGGAACAATGCTTTGATAGACTTCCCTCCATGGTGTTGATTTAAATTGTGCAGAAGCATATTGCTGTTCCAGGCCCCAGCACCGAGCCTGTTGCATTCTCCAGCTGAGCCAGGGCTGCCCTCAGCATTCTTGTTCTTTCCCCTCTCTTTCCTGCTGGTGTAACTCTGGGCTGTGCAGGTCCTGGTCATCCTGTTTGTCCATCTGCAGTTCTTTCCAGCAGGGGAAAAAAAACCGTGTTTTCTGCTACCAGGACATATATAAATCTTGACTGTACTGAGTGGGTGTGAAAGTGCAAGTATGATTTCATTATTGTTTGTTATTAGTGTAATGAAATAATACTGTATTTGTCTGTAATTTATTGTATCATAGATCAAATACTTCTAGGGAAGACACAATTCAGCTTCTTGGACAAAAGCTTAAACTGTTTAGTATTGCTTGAGTAGAAACTATTTTTTAAAGTAATTTTCTAACTTAAGATCAGATGTTCAATATAATGGGCAAGTGCTTTTAAGAAGGGAAAAACACTGGCTGTAATTTATGCACCTTTGTCCAGAGGCTAATCCGCTGCAGTCTCTCTCTTCAACTCATTTTTGTTACTTCTGTCTCTGCTACATAATTCGTTCTGATAAATATTAATTTTGTTTTCACTTAGTAACAACTGCACATTCAATGATTGCACGTAGTAGGTTCTGCAATTTTATGTGCTCTATTTTTAAATTTTTAATTTTATGTGGACACCTTCAGAAATAGTGGACTTCAAATGCAGTAGAAACTAGTTAAGTTTCTCTTGCTAGAAATGCTGCTATGCCTTATTTACAGAGGAGTTTTGGTAGTGCACAAAGGTTAAAAACTGAATAAACCTAATTCTCAATTCTCAAATCTGGCAGGGAGCAGCTCTGTTATTTTAGGCTCTGATTTCCACAGCTGCTCTTTACAGAAAGGTGTGAGAGCTTCTCTCTGTAGGTGCATCTTTTTCACTGACAAGCTGCTGTGGGAGCTGTTTGCCAGGTATGTCTCTCACCATCTGTGGTGGGGGAACATGAAAGGAAACTGGTGTCACAGCTGTTTGTGCAGCAGAGAGTTAGAGCCATTGAAAACCATCCTTTGGAGTGGAGACATCCTCGAATTACCAGTTTGCCGACACAGGGATTAAACTAACAAGGCACTGAGAGATTTATTATGCAGTTGTGATGGAAATGCCTTTCTTTAGCAGCCAGTATCTTTTGTATTTAAATGTTCACTTGAGGAAGCCAACCCTTTAATGTACACATGTGGTTCATATGTCAATTAAAATCACTAGGGAATAATTAGAAGCCTTAGTGAAATCTGCCCTCATGAAGCAAAGTGGTGCTTCATGAAGATCAGGTTTATTGTCAGTCATAGGACTCCCCTGGAAATACTGTCTTAGCTGCTACTTCACTGCTTTAGGAGCTCCCTAGGACTGTGCAGCTCCTAGGGGGTGTGTGTGTAATAATCATTTACGGCACTTACAGTATGTGCAAAGTAATCTCTGCTTGTCCCACTCCACCTCTTTCCTTGGCTAATGAGATAAGAAAAAGGAATTAATTAAGCTTGCTTCATATGTAAAGTAGTAAAATATGGAATCAAGCTCTTCTTGGTGTTTGCATCATCCTGGTGAATGTGGAAAAGCAGAAAATGTTTTACCTTCTTTTATCTCTGAAAAAGTTTTTTTTTTTCTCGTACAGATTTTTTTCTCCTCTGAGAGATATGCAAAGTAGGTATGGGATCCATTTTATTTAAGCACCACTAAAAATATGTCAGGACATGTTTTAACACGATGATAGAGTTTTGTCTCCAGTAGTTGGCTATGTAAGTGAAGTAAAAATTAGGAATTTTCACATAAAACCTAAGGATAGTAAGTTGTATGGGTAGCTGTGTGCATTAGAAATTATAAACAGAATGAAAAAAACCCAAACAAAGAATGTCTTTTATTTTCAGAACAGATGAGGTCTGTTCTTTCCTTTGCAAAGCTTTTATTCTTTTATTTAAAAATTTATGCCAATTTCGAAATAGAAGTTTTGAGATTATTCTTATGGAAGCTGACCTGAATGCTAAATTTTGTTTTCTATTGTTAAGGTGAATTTTATTAACAGGCAGCATAAAATACCTGTTCTGTAGGAAAAAAAAAGAAAGTAGTGCTTACATCTTTGGAACTGGATTATGAAGTGTTTTAGGTCCCAGTTATGGCCTTTTACTTGTACTGCATACCAGAACACTTTTTGTGCCAATAATTTAGGAAGAATGGGTAGATATAAAAGAGTTATGGCCTGATGCTTGAGTTTCTTTAAATAAGCAGGCCAATTTTAGTCTCTTTGAAAAGGTATTACTTTGAGTGGCATGGCATGCTTTCTTATCTATGAAAATAAGGCCTGATGCATTTTATATTGCCACTGAACTTTGAGATTTCTTTTTTTAAAGCGTGAGTCTGTGGTATCTTTATTTTTCATCAGCATGTGTCTTGTGTTCTAGAAATAGTCACACTGTTTAATAATTGGTAAATATTTCAGTGGGTCCTTGGTAGAAAGAAACTGTATGTCCCATTTAAAGGGGAGAAAAAAGCAGAGAAAAGAAAAGGTATTATATTTACTGAAAGCTGCAGGCAAATTACATTTTGAAAGGTGGTGTACATTCTTTTTTTTTCCTTAAAAAAATCCAAAAACACTCTCATGAATCTTCCACTAAAGTGAAATACGATTTCTCATTTATGTCATAAAATAGGAATATTCTTTCCAAGAAAATAGTGATTTCCTTATGAGCTTTTGTGGTAACTATCAAGAGCAATATTTTTGCTGCTCTGTGCTGATGAGACCCCAACTTGGAGTGCTGCATCCTGCTCTGGGGCTCTTAATGTAAGAAGGACCTGATATTCCAGGAGCAAGTCCAGGAGCCACAAGGTTGATGAGAGGAGTGGAACACTTCTCCTATGAAGACAGGCTGAGAAAGTTGTGGTGGTTCAGCCTGGAGAAGAGCATGTTGTGTGGAGACCTGACTTCAACCTTCCAGTCTCTGAAAGGGCCTGCAGAGAGAGACTGTTCATCAGAAACTGTAGTGATAGGACAAGGGGGAGTGGCTTAAAAGTAAGAGTCGGTTTTGATTAGGTTTTAGGAAGAAATTCTTTGCTGTGAGGGTGATGAGGCACTGAGTTGCCCAGAGAAGCTGTGGATGCTCCATCCCTGAAAGTGTTTAAGGCCAGGCTGTATCGGGCTTTGAGCAGCCTGGTCCATTGGAAGGTGACCTGCCTGTGGCAGCAGAGTCAGAACTAGGTGACCTTGCTCTCAACCTAATCCATTCTGGGATTCATGCAACTTGGAAGGAAGAAATGAAACAGGTATTGGACAACATCCTGTATTATTAATTAAATAGTGGGTATGAACAGGGCATAGCTTACTTCTCCAGGGCTCGAAGTGTTCACATTTTTCTCCATTGAATGCTCCTTATCTACTATTGACGTGAATCTGAAGGCAGCTTGTTGGGAAATACCAGCCTTACTCATGTTGGAAAATATTAACTGTGTTAGGCATTTTCTTAGAAATGTGTTTCAAAAACAAGGATGAGGCAAAAGAGTCTTAATGGAGGTGTGCTAGGCAGGACCTTTGACTTGGTGAAGAAACATGCTTTGTCTCGGAGGGCTCATTGTGCAGGTGACTGAGGCACTGTTGACTTTCTTAGCTGTGCTGTGAGGTCAGTAGGTTGTTTGCTTGCTGTCTGCAGAACCTAACAGATTCAGTCTCACAACATGTAATGTTTTGCTGTTCTGAATGTGATGGGGAAGCCTTTTGGCAAAGAAATAAATGTCTTTTAAAATACATAGCTGGCAATCAGGCAGTAGAAATCATGTCAGTTTTCATTTTGTGGAATTCAAGAGTTTCAAGACTGATGATACAAAATACCCTCCAGATTCTGGCATACAGCAGTAGCTGAATTTTAAAAAGGGAACAAAAACTAATCCCTTTGAAAGAAAGGATCATGAATGAGATTAGTTTTATCAGAACAAACATAAAGAAATACTTTCTATGCTCAGTATTCTAACTCGATAAGTGTTTTTTCCAAGGTATCTATTGCTATTTAACTATTTGTCATATGTGTAAAATTTTCTTGTGTGTCTGATCAGAAATTTTTCAAAAGCAATTGTATTGTGTAAGGGGCTACAGTTCATCCATGTCCTCAGTCTTCACCCCAAATAAGAAAAGGAAATGAAAGAATATTAGGAAGTAGATTTGTCTGTGTTAAAACAATGATCAACTACGATTGAAGTACAATATATGTTCATGTTCAATACCTGTAAATAAATGCAATGTGTCTGCTTCTGCCTCTTAGGGAGCAGCATCAGCAGCATCTTTTTGAGAGAATTAAGCCTGAAATTCCAAACAGGGAGCAATAAAGGGCTTCAGTCAGTGGCAGTCCCAAAAAAAAAGGGTTGTGGTTTATGATCACCAGTTAGGTCCTATCTCTTTCTTTGCTGCATGTAGCTAGAGGTATTCCAGAGATGAACGTCTTTTCACTTCCAGTTTGTCATCACGCTGTCACAGTTCATGGAGTAGGAGTCTGAGAACCCATGTTCTACAATAGCATGTCTCT
>JAWWEY010000130.1:53992175-54007038 GCA_035582745.1 Loriotus luctuosus | reverse complement strand
GGTGATGTTCACCTACAGTTAGGCAATGATTAGTTGAGAAGAAGGAGCGATGTTTAACCTGTCCTTAGAAATCATTCACTGGCTGTGTGCTTGCTTTGTCTGCCTGTTGGCCAGCTTGGCCCTTCTGAATAGTGGTTCAAAGGCTGGAGATCTAAAGAATTAAAAAGAAAAGGGATTTTTCTAACTCATTTTGATTTCATTTTGGGCGTATCTTCCAACTATTGCCGTTTTTTCCTTTAAAAGTAGGTTTTAAAGAGCATGGACCTACACGTAGATTTATGACATAACAAATCCCAGTTACAGACCTAAGTTCACTGAATGTATCAACAAAATTTTGTAGAACCATTTCTGAAAAGTTCAGTGTAGTAATTACAAGTAGAACACCTACTTTGAAGAAGAATTACTGCCACAAGTAATTCAGGAAGCAGCAACTTTGATGGTCTGGATCACTTCACAGAATATTCTGAGTTGGAAGGGACCCACCTGGCTCATTGAGTCCAACTCCTGGATCTGCTCATGATGCCATAAAAATCACACCATGTGCCCAGGAGTGTTGTCCAAATGCTCCTTGAGCTCTGCCAGGCTGGTGCTTGCAGCACTGTCCTGGGGAGCCTACTCCAGTGCTCAATCACTCCCTGGGTAAAGAATTTTCCCTCAACATGCTTCAAAGCAGTTCAAAGGAGAGAGTTATTTTTCTAGTGTTTCTGTGCACCAGTTGAAGATTAAAAATCAGAATGGAAGATGCTACCAAAGTGCTAGTATTTTCTAATTAACCTTTAAGAATTAGAAACTACAGGTGCTATAAAATTCTCAAAAAGTGAAATTTCTAGACCTACATAGGAGGGGACCACCTCAGGGAACATCAGTTTGTCTGAAAAGATTCCCATGCTGTTTTAAAGTCAGGTGTTTTAAGGGATTAGTGCATCAGAAGTAATCTTTAAAATGGGAACTTGTCTTGTAGCACAGGTATGTATTCCTGTACTTACTCCTCAATCTTTCCTGAGGAAGAGCAAATGTTTGCAAGTCTTTTTTAGCTTGTCTACTTGTGGATTAGCTGTTTGTAATTTTAAACTGTTCCAGCTTGGTATTTGGCTTGTTTTTAAAAGCTGGACCTCTTCTACAATATACAAGAGACTCACTTTTTAGTTTTGTGTAGGGAAAGCTCCACCTTGGTGTTTTGTTCCATGTTTAAGACCTTTCTTCCTGGAAGTTGTTATGATAATAAATTTATATAAAATAATTCTTCTTCATGTGTTACTGTATTCAGTAATGTTTTAGACCTTACAACCCTCTCGTTGCTGCACAGCAGTGGTATAAACAGGAGTAATCCCCAGAGGCTTGTATTTTCAGAATATGCTGCCTTTCGTAAGAAAGTTTGCATTTGAGATGTCAGAAGTTACTAACTGTTTTTCAGAAATCCTCTGATCATTCCTTTTAAGAAACATTTTCAAATTTTCTTTTTGTATACCTAACAGCTTTGCAATTTCTCCTAGATTCTAGTGAAAGGTTGTTTCTGGAGGTGAGTGCTTTGGGCTCCCTTTGCACCTAGTTATCCCAGCACCCGATGAGTGAAAGGTGGGCATCTGGAAGGACAGCTGCAAAGTGTAGCTGGCTGAGGCACAACAAAGGCAGCTTTCAGCAGAAGGAGCCCCAAATGTGACCAGCCTCACTGAAATACTGAAATGAAGTGTTTTACAAAGGGGAAAGATTCAAGGGAAAACTGACAAGTAGAGAATTCTTATTCAAATTGTTGCTACAAATTTCACAGAGTAAGATTATTTTAAAAATCCAAAACGAAAGAAAACCATATCAATGGTTGTTGGGAAAATCCCAACAATCACTAATAATACCAAAAAATCTCCATCACATAACAAAGCTCAACCAACTAACCAACAAACCAACCCAACCCCCCCAAAACGAATAAAAATCACAACCCAAACCAACAACAACAACAACAACAAAAATCCCACAAAACTACAAAAAATAAACAAACAAAGCAAAACAAGAGGTAGAGCCATGACCTAGGATAAATCATCTTACAACAATGGGTTACTTTCTTAATTTAAACAGAGATATTTTTGACTTTGGAGACTTTAAATGTGCAGCTATTAAAAACTGAACAGCACAAAGGAGGTGTCTTCTCAGTGGGAAAGTTGCTATTTAATTAGAAAAAATCCCACCTGTATAATTTTAAATACAAGAGCGTTATTTTCCAAGGGTCCTTTCCTGCTGCCCTTTGCTTTAGCATTACTGGTGGCCTGGATGATCACACCTGCTGTTTGCTCCAATTCTGTTTTGGTTTCTATGTTGTGAAAGTTTACTTTCTTATTCCCAGTTTCCTCAGTCCCAAAGACTTGCCTATTATAGACCATTATAATTTCCTTATGTAAAACTTATCTATGACAAGCAAGCAATTATAAGGAATTTATAGTCTTGTTGGAACCTGGAAAGTTATAGGGGAAATAAACTGTTAACTGGGTGTTTGATGCAGTACTTTAGTCTACAACACTGGTTAATACAGAAGGATTATGGTTGCTTATTCTTAATGCTAAATACATATCTTTTTCTTTAATGCTAATGCAAAGACAAAGTCCCTGGGCTCAAAGGCTACTGTCAGAAAGAGGTATGCAGATTTGACATGTAATTTCCATTTGCTGTTGCCCCAATGAGTTCTGTGTTCGAAAATATTCTTCACATTCCCATGACAGGAATGACTCACAGCCTTTTGATTTCTTTACACTGGCTACTAAATAATTTATTCCCACCTAGCCATTCATTCCAGCATCATACTATCCATTCCAGACATTGTAGTGCGAAATACTACTTTTATAACTGATGTCTATACCATTATGTCCAGGGAGTCAGCTGAAGGTGGTTGGATTTTTATTGGACATGAAATAAAATTGCACAGCTGCACTATTTATAAAGGTTCCCAAAAGTTTGGTCTCAGCAGAGGCAGTTCAGAAGAAGTATAGACCTACAGAGATGTTTAAATAGTAATCAGAAATTGATGGCTGTTGAGATTGTGAACAAAGAAAAAGCTTTATTGCTTCTGGTTTTGTGTTTAGCCAGAAATAGAGATGCCTTTTCACAGAGATATTTCTCTAGATACTTGAAATCTTTGAATTGAGAGAAAAAAATAGAGAAGGTAAGAAATCTTACAGTCCTGAAGAACTGAAATACACACTTGAAATTAGAAAAGAATATTAAGTAATGTAAGATTTCAGCATTAGTAAATTAATGCTAATGTTATGGTACTCAGTTAAAGCTGGCTGAACTGCTTTCATCAGTGCTTAAATACCAAGTTGTAAATGCTCTAAATTAGCAAATGGAAGTTCACACCAAAGTAGGCCCCACCTTGATTCTTGTTCTTCCAATTCTTTCTGGTCAGTCAGGTCATCATTTTATTTCCTGCTCTGACCTTTTTTATTGGAAAAAATAAAAGGTTTTGTGCCATCATATTCACTTCAACTGCATCAAACTATGAAATCTACAATACTTGTTTGTGATGCTACGCCATTTTCAAAGATATTTTTTAGTAATTTAGAATAGCTGTTTTATTCCACTTTTGAATTCATTTCTTTATGACAACAACAACAACAAAAAGTTTAACAAATCATTAGTTACTTGACAGGAAAAAAAATTTGGGTGAAAAATAAATAAGTGTTTTTCTTTTTTTTTTGTCTGTGGGAATATTGTTTTGTTCAGAAACTTACATTTCCATTTCAGTTAAGGAACCTCATTGGTAGAAACAGGCTGCTGATGTTTAGCTGGATGGCTAAACTAATGGATTATCATTGAGAAAATGAGAAATCTTCTGAGATGTTTGGTTCTCCAATAATGGCCACTGAGTGCTCTGACAATGAATGTGTCTTACTTAAATTACCAGACAGCATGTTTTAATAAGGAATCAGTGATTGATAATGGGTAATAAAGCTTATTGTGGTGTCCTGTGACTGGAGCATTTGGCAAATATCAGCTGTATATAAGCTTTCAGAGGAAGACTGCAAGATGCCTTCCTTGAGTAAGCAGGTCTGTCAATATAAGCACAAATCCATGCTATATTCTCAAGTATCTATGTACCTTGGCAGTTCTTTACTAAAAATGTTAGCAAAAGACTGGGGTTTGTATCATTGCTTGAGTCGTGTGAGAGGGATCTTTAACACTGCAACTTGCCACAGCATCTGACTGCAGTTCTTGGTCCTTGAAAACATCACTGAGGTTGTTTGTGGTGAGGTTCTTCCTTCCAGCAGCACTATAGGACATTAACCCATGTCCAGAGGAGCAAGCCAGTGCCTGTATGTTGTCTAAATCCCATTTCAGTCTTGCAGAATGGATGTATTAGTAGCAATGTTATGTGGAATGATACTATTAATTTTCTTGCTGCCAGACTTTGTATCAGAGTCTGACTGATACAAAAAAAATATTGACTTTATCTGAGTGCATAATTACATTGAATAGTGATATCTAAGCCTGCCTGGGACTGAGCCAGGTGGCAAAACTACTGCAGAGGCTATAATCCAGACTGCTCTTCTCCCCTTTATGTAAATTGTGTAAAGAATTGGTATGTTTAAGAGATGAAAGCTATTATCTCAAAGGGAAACAAACAAAATGTTAATATTTAGTTTGAGCACCAAGCCTTCCAATGTAGATCATGGTATTCTGTGCATAAAGTGTCCTCAGGCAAAGGTCCACATCAAGCTTTGAAATATTTTCTAGAGAGTGGTACTACCATGACACGTACTGTACTAGGCAGTGCCCATATCTTTCTGATTGTTCTTCTGCATACAAGAAGTGGCTACTGAAAAAAACCCAAACCTCTAACAAACATATCACAAGTTTGAAATCATGTTCTTCTCCATAGCTCCCCTTCAGCAGCTTTTCAGTTGCATGATCCTCTGACTTCCTTTTGAATAAAATGTGAAATATTCCTGCCACAATCCCCTGGTCTAAATTGATGTAGGTAATGTGCATTCAGTAGAACCAAGTTGTGTCTACTCTGTAGATGTGCCCAGTAATATTTTTAAAACCCATAAAATTATATACTTTGGCTTTCGTTTGTATAGGAGATTTAAAATATTAGTTCCCAAGAAACTCGCTACCCTATCTTATAGAATGAGAATGGAGTGGTTAACTTTAATCCCCCCTCAAGAGATTTTCAGAAGAAACTCCTACAAGGATGCAATCTACTCCCCAGTAGAATCCACATAAATTGAGGCCAGAGAGGCTTCTTTCCCAGAAAGCATTATGGTTGAGTCATTCCTTCAGTTTCCACGAGAGAATAAAAGCTCTGCTCTGGTCTCTCTGGGTTTCTGTCTTTGATCACACAAACAAGAAATGAACTTTTATCATACATTCTTATGAAAAAATAGATCTTCTGTGTCTGATGCTTTTTTCATGTTCCTGGAAAAATGTTTTGCTTCTTTTTTCTGTACAGCCTCTTGATATGACTTGCTCTTCATCTGTGTATTAGGAGAATATTTTAAATAGTATTCTCATCAGTGCACAAATCTCAAGTTTTGTGGTTAGTTAGTGCAAAATTGGCAATGTAATAGTACACCAGAGGTTAGGAAACCTCAATTGATTTTCAGTTGGGAATGACTACTTACGTTGTGTATCTCTTTTTGCAAACTAACCATCTCTAAGCTAGGGAGCAAGTTTGGTTCCTAAGGAACTAAGGTGCCCCTTGGGACCTGTGGTCAAATCCCAAATAGTTCAGTTATTGCCAAATTGGTCCTATGGTAATTAAAATAATCAAGATGAGCCTTTGCAGTAAGAGTGTCTGATAAATAACTGTACAGAATATACAGTACTGTACCAAAAAAAGTACACAACACTGCATATTAAAAATAAATCTGAAAGATACAGCGACTCCGAAAATTAATACATATAGACATGTATATGCAATATAGATAATACATGCAGTACCTCTCCAAGCTGTCTAACAGCGAGTGTATTTCTTTGTTATTGAATATCTTTTTGTGCAAAAAGAATCCTCTATATCCAATTCATCTACGAGCATCAATATTTTTGCTTCATTACTGTTTCACTACAAAAGCTGTTAGGAGGAAGCAGATGGTTATGGAAATGTATCAGCTGAGAAGAATTCTTACTGCTTTTAAAGACAATATTGTAACAAACTTATAAAGTGAAATTTATTTATTTGCTTGCTTTACTTGAATCATGCTCTATTCTTCTTTATTTCAAAAATTACCTGCAAGGAAAAAGATAATTGATGTGACATAACTTTCAGTTCCTTTTAAATTTTTTTCACAAAAACAAAAATTCTTAAAAATACAGCTTTTGGACTATTACCTGTCTGGACTGATATTTAGATTCTACCTGGCTGGAAGATGCACATATTGAGGAATGCTTGAAATTATGACAATTATGAAACAAAACCTGAACAATTTCTAGGGTAAAGGCCAAATTAAACTATTCTGTTCTCCCTGCTAAAAATGTCAGGATGTAAGAAAGATTCAATTAAAAGAAAATAAAAAGAGAGACATTCCATTATTTTATAAAACTTCGTTTTATAAATGACATTCTGGGAAGTCTTCTAAGATTTAGAGAGGTTTTTTGAAATCAGTGGGGCCAGATGCAAGTGCAAGACAGGAGATGTGGGCACAAATAGAAAATTCCTTTCAGATCACCTGAACATCTAAATGTTTAGTTGTAAAAAAAAGAGATGCATAACAAGTTCTTTCCAGCAGTAAAAACAAGAAAATAAAAATGAATTTATTAATATACAGTTATTATTTTTGGTACAGAATCTTCAGAAAATGATGTGCAATAATTTGAAATGTTTTGGGGGTTGCTTCTGACCTCTCATTCACAAATGTACCTCTCAAGAAAGGGAAAATGACCTCCATTCTTCCAAATCAGGGGTTTGATCCCAAGTGCCGAGAACATTTCAACTGGCTCATTGACTTGGAGCGGGATTGTTTGCATACATAAATATAATATGTTTTTAAATTATGCCAAATTGAGCACAAGCCAAAAGCACTAACAGAACAGAACTTCAAAGGACATACTTCATCAAAGGAGGAATATATGAAAGAGAGTTTTCAGAATTTTTTGGTGTCAGTATTCATGTCATTGAGAAAAATGAGAAGATGCCAGTGTCCTTCATACAAAGATAATGAAAAGATTTTTCCAGTGTATATAGAGCATTGTTTCGCTGTATTATTAAAGACCTTGGCTTGCTTGAAAAATTACCTCTGATGTTTCATTTTCTTGTGATCTATACACTGAATAGAAATCTCTTCATGGACTAGTACTCTTAATGAAGGTCCTAAATATATGGTAGCTGAATACATTAAAGAAGATTAGCGTAATAGTGGGGCATGAAAAACGAACAAGAACTTTTTAAAACCTGAATTGGAACATGGCCCCTTGGTGGAAAAAGCACTGTTAGGTAAGTGATCTGCCCCCCCTGCAATATACTAAAGGAAAGTAAAAGGAGTAAAGATCCAGTATTTCTTCATCCTGGAAATCTGTGATTAAGTCCTCAAAGACCTGATCCTCTGCAATGTCGCTTTTTTAGTGAAAATTTAGTCAGTTCTCTTTTCCTTAAGAGAGTTCCTCTGCACTGGGTAAAATAAAAAAAATTGAAGCCTGGGGTATTTATGCCTATGTCACTAAACCCTAATTTGTCTTGGTAGTGGTCTGGTAGGGCGAGGAGCATAGAAGTTTACTGTTTTCTAAAAGATATCAGCTACTGGAGTAGTATTATCCCCACTTAAAAAAACCCAACAGACAAGCAACAACCCCCAACAAAAAAACCTTCAAAATCCAACACAAACAAAAAAACCCACAAAAACCCCCACAAACAAAAAACCCCCACACCCTGGTATAATAACATCCTAGCTGGATGCTTTTCCAGAACTTTGTATTGGTTCAGGGCGACTCAGAGTTTAGTTCTCCACATTTCTGAATACCATGACTGCTGTGTGACATGTGACCAGATTTATAGAGGGAAAATTACTTTTTGTCAAATCCCCATTGTATTTGAGGGGAAAGGAAATACTTCCTGTTTACAAGTGGAAATATTCTTACAGCTGGTTTTTCATGTTCATCAGCTTGCCAATAATTCTTTTTTCATCAGCTTGTAGGGTAAATTAATACTTTTCCTGCTTTCTGGCTGCACTTGCAGCCCAGCAGTGCTGTGCAATTGATGGATTGCTAGGACTCTGACGGAGCCATGCTTGGAGGAAGAGGTTTAAGTTTCCTTCCCCCAGCTGTTTTCATCCTGCATGAAAAGTTTTTAAAATCTAGTTTTGTGGTTTCTAAATGAGCAACTTTGTTTTCCAAGGTCTGTAAAACCATTATCCTGTAAAGTAGTTATTAAAGAATAAAAATCATGACACAGGATTAAATTAATGCTCTCTTTTCTGTAATTTACCACAAATTAGGTGTAATTGTATCCCTCCAGGGCTCACTAGTAAAGAAGATTAAATCTTACCTGACTGTTGGGAGAGCAACAGGTACAGCCAGGTTGAGATAAGAAAGAAAATTTCAAGAAAAGGCTTTGTAATTTTTGTTCCAGTTTTGCAGCTTTATTTATATTTGATTTAATCAACTTATTTTAATTTGAAATTGATTACTAAATCAGACACTTTCTGCAGAACAGAATATGGTAACAAACCATAGTATCATGTCTGTAGGGCGGGCAGAGCAGTGCAGTTGCTGGTCTGTCCAGCCTTTGTGAAAGGTAAACCAAGAGGGCACATATTTCATTTCATGCAGTAGCTGCACACATAGCCTGCAATATTAAACTTGAGACACTGAGCAGTGTGCTAGGATGAGATGCTGCTCAGTGGAGTTCACCTCTGGGCCTCCAACTTAGGGTGTGCATAACTCAGTCCTTGATTTTTGGGGATTTTTAAAAACCTTATTATTCATTTAAAGGGATTTATCTTTCAAAGGATATTTTCTGAGTCCATTTTTCAAGAATAGAATTTCTTCAACTCCATTTTGCACTTTGATACCTGAGAAATCTGGATAAGAAGAGGGAATGAACAACGTGCTGAGCAAACAAGGGAGTTGTTTCCATGGTGAAGACCAGGTACTGCTAGCTAAAAGGATGCTGAGATCAGTAGAGAGTTGAAGTGGTCAGCACTCCAGAAGATGATTTACACTACAGAAAATAATTGGACTTTCTTAATTTTTCTGAAGAAGTTAAGGAGCCTTATTACAACGTCTTAAGCGATGAAAATGCATAGAATTGTAAAAAAACCCTCTACTTTTCCATGAATCTCTATGTTTTTGCTTTTAAAATAAATTACTGCTGTACCTTTCAGTGAAAATCTTCAGGAGAAAAGCAATTACATTCCAAAATTTTGATCAAAGTTCATGTATAAATTTGCTCCTACCATCATGATACTCAATGCATTCTTCAAGGAATGGAAAACATGTCTTTGGTGGAGGAATATGCAGAAAGCTCTGTAAGAGTCTCAGAATCCAAGTTTTCACCAAAAGAACATGGTCAAAAAGTGAGTGTACAGAAAAAAACTGCATTTAATGACAAGGAAAATCTCTCTTTGGGTGCAATCAAATGACATTTCACAGTGATGCCATCACTTAGTACAGACACTGCACTGTCTATTCAGAAGTGCTTAGCTGTTCTCTTATTTTTCTAATTTTTTGTCTTTTCTTCATTCCTCTAGGACTTCATTGCAGCTCACCATGGACCAGACTTCTAGTTATGAACTTTGTTTTGGAGACTATGTGCCATTGTACATGTGCATGGTGTTTAACACACTAGGAGTTAAGCCCACATACCTTCATGGGGAGCTGAACATTTTTCACATGATTTCAGCAGTACAAACATGTAATAAACTTGGTTTTGTTTTCAAGAATTAAGAATCACTGTGCATCAACATGTGCAAATGTTTCATGTACACTTCACATGTTTCTATTTGCACTGTGGTTTCTGTTCTGATCAATCAGAAGCAGCTTATAAGGGCAGGTAGTTGTCCATACCTACTAGAGGTATACATGCCTATAGACTGTAACTTCTGAAATTAGGTAAGATCAACTTCTCAGGGTTACAGTTTGTACAAGGTGTTTCTTCTCAATTTTGTGTCAAATTTCACTTAAATTTCTCACAGCTGACCTTTAAATTCACAGAAATGCTAATGGAGAGTTATTATGAGCATTAGTTATTAGTGTGGGTGTTGCCATACTTATATTGATGCCAAGATTGCATTAAATCCCCCATGCTCAGACATTACAATCCTGAAATAGTTGATGCTAAATCTCTCAGTTTTTAGCAACAGTCCTGGCTAACCAAAAAGAGCACCTTAAATGATGGCTAATACCTTGAAAGGACACAGTGTGTGAATAGTAACAAACCTGCTTTAAAAAACACTCCTGATCTTGTGACAAGTCATGCTGGAGGTTCTGATGTCCTCTAAACTGTTGTCTTGGTACATGATCATTATTAATTTTATCTGGTACAGCATGAGCAGTGAATATATGGCATATCTTTGTAAATACAGCGCAGCACAGAAGGAGGTGCGATCTCTACTTCACCATCCAGTCCTATGGCTCATTTATTTTCAGGGCATTAAATAGTAAAAAACTCTTAAGGGTACATCACAAAGCCTGTTTTTTTGTAAAAAAGCTGGGGATAAGGGATAGTTGAAGTTGTGGATTGTTGTGGACTGGTAGTTTTTCAGGGGTTTTCAGGGATTTTTTGATAGTCAAATATCTTGTGATGTCTGTTCTGCCTCTGTTTTTATAAAATGGAAAGAAGAGTAAAAGCTATCAGAACATTGTCGGTCATCACTATTCTGATCTCCTTGTCTTCTAAGTGGAATTTTAAAATAGTGTTATTATTAATTATCATGTATTCTAAGCTATTCTACTACATAAATTCCTGCTAAATTGAGATATCTAGACTTGATCCAGCTAATGCTCAGCTGATGTATGCCAGAGAAAGCAACTTACATGTTTCTGTGTTCAGCATAAATATGGTTTAGGATTTTAAAATGAGAATAAAGATTTGAGAGCAAGCTTTAGGGGGCTGCTGGGAATTAATATCATTATTTCATCCATGTTCTCCTTTTAATGGGGGAAATTATAAGGTATTAAAAAAAATCAGCAGTAGACTAATTAAATGGTGCCACCTTCTCAATTTATTGTCTTGTTTTCTTCACAAATATCTTCCTGTATATATAACAAAATTTTTATTGATTTGAAGTATTTTGGGCTTTTTTGTACTGTTGCCAGAAAAGTATCCTGCTGGGAAAAAAGCTTTGATGCTTGTGCTGAATCCCTCTATGCAGACCTGAGGCAGGTAAAATGAGGTGGCTGGGAAAATGTAATCACATTGAAGGGAAGGCTCTGGGCACACTTAAATCTCATTGCTGCTGTGTCTTTACTTCTTAGTAGAGATCCCAGGGCAATGGAAAATGATGGAGAGAACCTGAAGGACAGTGTTCTGATGGCCAGGAGTCCTGGGCTCTTCTGCTCCTCCTCTTTGTATTGCCTTCAGCTGAAATCCAGTCTTTCTCTCATGGTGATCCCTGGGCACTCTGGTGCTCTTTACCTTCCCAAGCTGGCAGCTGTGATCTCCTGGGAAAGGGGCAGTTCTATTAGTAGAAAACATTTTACATGCTTGACTTTCCAGATTAGGAAAAGAGATGTATGTTTGGAATCTTTCTTGATCAGATCCTAATGTCTCATTAATTTTGTTTCACTCCAAAACATGGCCAGTATTTGCTTTGTGATGATCGTCAGGAAATGAGTTGAAATCGGAGTCCTAACGAAAGCAACAGTCATTAATTTAAGTGGACTTTTGTGTTTCATTTATAAACACCAGTGAAAGTAAGATAATGAAGTGATCCATCATTTTCAAATAAAAATATTATCTTGTAAAAATGTCTAATCAATGGAATCAGAACACTAGGGATTCCTTTTGCTAATAAAACCTGAACCCCAAAAAACTATGACAGCCTTACTGATGGTAAAAATGCACCACAACCACCCAAACCTGTCTTTTAGTTACTCTTTTGATATTAAATTTTTAATTAGAATCCTTGACTACCAAAGCAAGAAATAGCTATAAACAATTCCTGAGTTGAGTAACAATATTATAAATATTTCTAAATGTTTTACTAAGGGTTTTTGTTCTTGTTTTATAAGCCTTGGAATTTGTCTTTTTATTGGGGGAAAAATGGCAAAGGAAAATATTACTAATAGATTTTTAATATTTACATATATAAAACTTTTCACAATTAAACAAATACAGGAACTAAAAGAGGAGGAGTGGCAAATTGAAAGCTGATTAACCCACTGTTAAAAGTGACCTCATGCGAGCAGCACACAATCTTTCCAGGACTGATGTTATTCAAATAATATGGGA
This sequence comes from Loriotus luctuosus, assembly GCA_035582745.1. Lineage (NCBI taxonomy): Eukaryota > Metazoa > Chordata > Aves > Passeriformes > Thraupidae > Loriotus > Loriotus luctuosus. The sequence continues at coordinate 53,994,668 of JAWWEY010000130.1, read as the reverse complement.
ACAACTTGCCATGAAATAGTGATGTATATTTTTTAAAAAAGACCCAAACAAATGGAAGGTTTATTCTGAATCTTTGTTGAACAACAGAATGAAATAGGTACATAATTCTGTAGTAATGATGTGATGTAATCAGAGATGTAATGGAGGAGGGAAAGGTAGGAAATAAAATGTGCCGGTTTTTCAAGTGAGACCATAGACACATACAGGTGTGGCTGGTGGAAAGCTGCCTCTTGAATTTCTTCATTTGTGACAATGCCTATATAGAGCCGTGCTTATCAATGTAGGAGTTTCATAGTTCAGATGCAGATATTTTAACAGTCTGCTGTAGATACTACCGGATTTAGTGATGATTTTCCAGATCAGTATGCAGGTAAAGGGAAAAAAGAAAATGAATGTCATCAATATTATAATAAAACTTTAGGTGAAGTGTTTTGTAGAATACCATACCATCCTCCACAGTTTTTTTTTCCTGCACTATGGGTACTCTCTTTTTTTTATTACAGTAGGATGCTTTTCAAGAGTTAAGCTGTCCTTAGAACTTTGTTTTGATGACAGCAAAGAATTCTCAAGTCTGTGCTGAAGTATTTACACAGTGTGACAAAGCTCCTACTGACACCTGTGAGAGTTTTGCCTGACTTAACATTTTAGACTTTAGTTCAAACAAATGAAGAAAAGACTGAAATATAGACAAAAGGAAATTCTGCATATTCAACAGGAGAGAACTAGATTGGACCTGGCTTCCCACAAACAAGATAGAAGAAACAAATGCCAAGACCATCTGGTCTCATCATCCCCATCCAAAGGTTGTACAAGAGTGCTTCAGAAGGGGTCATGATGAAAAAGTTGAGCTCTCAGATATGTTAGTTCATCATTTCATGTCATGTTTTAGCACAATTATAGGAATACTAGTGCTACAGTGTGTCATATCTTCTGGAAATTTCTTTAAATTCTGTACACTACATATTTTTTTCCCCAGTTGAAAAACCTTAAAATTGAAATATCTTGAACTTCTGTTGTTTGTGATTATATACAAATTTCATATGTGTATCATAGTATACACATGAGTCTTTCAGGAAAGAATCACTGCTGTCCAGCCCAGCAGCAGCAGCAGAACAGGTGGACAAAGCAGCCAATATCTCCCTCTGCAGAGACAGCATAATGTTTCAGGACTCCCATCTCAGTGGGTCTAGCAGTGCACAGCAAGGAGGGAAATACTGGGGAATGGCATTCTTGGGGTTATGTATTGTCTGTGTCGTGTGGATCCCGGGACCATCCTCTGCTCTGTGGTGAACAGACAGGTAGGCACATTTGGGATGTATGGACGAGTCTTCTGAGCTCAAAATAGGACTAGGTAGACTACAGTTATGTGGAACATACCTCCCTTAAAAATTTTGAAGTAGGCTTTATCTTACAGAAGGTAGGCAACTATAGAGTATCTTCTGTTTAAAATTAACAGGGCTAAAGAAATCTCAAATAGATTTGGATTGCACTTGCCCTTTTCCTTTCATTGGAGATCTTAGCACGCTCTTTGAATGAAGGGGTGAATACAGGAGCTGGAATGTTATGACTGGTGGAAAACTTTCCCTGCAATATTATCTGAAGATGCATGGACTTTTAAATTAACTTCAATGATAATCCATTGCTTAATCCATCTCTTAATCTCCTTAGTGAGAATATTTTCTTGCTCATTTGTCATAAAATAGAAATCTAGAAAAGATTGTACTTATGTGTGTGTGGTTTGATTTCCCATATTGACAGTATATAGATCTCTGCGAAAGTTCCTATTTAATCTAGAGTGATATCTTCAGAAAACGTAATGAAAGATTTTGTTGTTGATAGATTTCACTGCAACCTTTGGTAGGTTCTTTGTAATCTCCATCAGCTGAAATGGAGGTACTTTTGCTTATTTCAAATGTAATGACATTTATCCATGGCTTTATCATTATTGTCCTGTCAGATGCTGCAGTGTTTCACAGAGTAAAAATGGACTTTTTGATGTCCTTGGATTTCATCAATTAATATCAGTGGAAATGAGGTTAAAAGCTTGTAATGTCATCAGAATGTCCCTGGGGAGAAACAAGACTTCAAACATGCTGGATCTGCAGGATGTTTGAACATGGAGAAGTCAGGCAGCTGTGTTCAGTTCCAGATGTTACAACTTCATCATCCTCACGTTCAGCCTCAGGTGCGTGGAGGGTCAAAGCGCCCCATGGTGGAGATGGAAATGCACAGACTCCATCTAAAAGGGGGAGGACAAAACCACAGAAATCATGAAAACAAAGTAAGCCCCAAATATTTGGACACTGATACTACTGCTCCCAATGTTTGGAGAAATCCAGCAGGTTTTCAGGGTTTTGCACAATGCTGATGTGTAGGGTACCTGCCATCAGCAAATGTAGGGACAATACATTGACCAGGTCTTCCACAACCAACAGCTTCACCAGCTGCTCACCAAGCCTGATCTTTCCCAGGGCATTATAATTATAGCTGAGA
>JAWWEY010000130.1:53976553-53992165 GCA_035582745.1 Loriotus luctuosus | reverse complement strand
CCCTAATCTGGGAAGAAAAAACGACTATAATCACCATTGCTACCAGAGATCTTATGCCAGTATCTAAAGTAATAAGTGGATAGCACTGGTTCCAGCTGAGACCCAAGACAGCAAATGCTTCCACCCACAGTCAGCTGGTGGGTCTTTGCTGCTCTGGACAACTGTCAGTGAGGATGTGTCAGTCTTTATTGACCCTGAAACATGGTGATGTTCAGCGGTGCTTAATTGCCACATTAGCATTGTTTTTTCTTTCATATTATTTCTTTTATGCTGTTTATGTTACATTTTGCTACTTACTCCATGAGAGACTGCCTTAAGTTCTGTCTCTTTTCAGTTTTTTAAATGTTTCATATATTGCCTGGCATCAGCTTTATTATATTCTGTCACAGCTCAATAATTGTTTTTTAGATAAAGCTAAGCCAAGGATGAACAGCTGTGCCATAGTGGTCAGAGTAGCTGAATCTCAGTCTAAGGGTTACAGTGGTGTGACAATGGAATTAATATTGTCTTGTACTCTTTTTGTAAGTACCTTAAGCAAGGCTTCTAAACCTGACAAATTTATATGACAGCATCTTTCCATGGCAGTTTAGTTGTATGACACATGCATGGTAATGCACATGAAGTAACATGTTAAAAAAACCCTGGATCTTAAAATGAACAAAGCACAAGAAAATATGATAACTATCAAAATTTAATTAATGATTTAGAAAAAGAGTTAAAGCCTCTCTTCTGGGGTTCCATTGTAGTTTTATTTTGCTTTAGTTATGTGTGTGTTTGGAAGGATTTTGCAGTTCACAACTCAGGTGAAATATGTCATTAGTACTTGGGAATAGCCTTTTTGAAAATTAGGATTTGAAATTTCAAAACAGAAAAATAAACACTACAATGGGAAAGGTGGAGTTCAAACAGAATCACAACTCTCTCTTTGTACTTGATATGATCTCTTTAGGTTTTAGGGTTTTAGAAATGCACAGTGTGTCAAATTGTAGCTAGAATAATGATTTTTTTCATATTTGCCTAATTAATTCTAGAGTTTTTCACTGTCCTTGTAGTCCTTGTAGTATTTTTGAGCTTTTTCATGTACCAAGAATATTTATAGAAAGAAAGGATCAGAATAAATTTTGCTGCAGACAGTGGAAATTATTTTAAGCATGCACCATCAGCCAACTTAAATTATGAAATAATTGTCCCATGACCTTTATAACACATGGTATTGGTAGAATATATACATCACATGATATAATCATGATCCTATGATATAAAAATATTTTATTATTTAAAAAAATATAAATTTGCTGATATCTATTCCATCTTTCATACATTTCCATAAAAAGAAGATAAGGCCTTAAGGCCTCTGTCTTCAAAAACAGTTTGGGAAATGTCTCCTGTCTGCCTTCAGCTAAATGTGTGATGTGATTATGTGAGATGAGTGTACACGTACCTGTACATCAGATACATTGGTTGCACTTGGTATGTGATGCTGAAGGATGCATGTCATAAAGATGTAGCCAAGGGAAGGAAATTTGCATATTATCTTGAGTCTGAGGAGCAGCACAGTTAAAGACAGTGCAGGTACATGTCTCTGGAGAAAAAATAAATGTGACTAATTCTGCAATTCGCTGAGTTCCAAAACCAGTGCAGCCACTAAAATTTTCAGTACTGTGAAAAACAGAGCAAAATTCAGACTTACTTCAGCTGGGCAAACATTTAAATCATTACTGATTTTTTGCCTCAACTATAATTTGTTCAAAGCAGGGCACATCATGTTTCCTGGTTTTGCAGATGAGTGGAATATATCTCACGCAAAAGAGAGAGAAAAAATGTGTTTTATAAAGGTAAAATAATAATTTGATAGAATTCAATAAATATAATGGAATTTATGAAATTTTAACATTGGTTTGAAAAGATTTAATAAGCTTGATGGCAAGGTTCATCTTCCTAGTTTCTCTATGGAAGAAACATAAAAAAAACTGAGTTAGAATCAAGTTAGAATGGTTTGTTGAATCAGTAATATTTTAGAATTAATTCAGCATGCTATCAGTCACTTACTGAGGATCTCTCCACCTTGAGTGAAGGTATTTTAGTCTCAGGTAAGGAATCTTATCCTTGAGAGATATCCTTGCTCAAAGGATGAGTCACCTGATGTGCAGTCCAGCTGCAGCTCAGGGAGAGCTCAAACTGGGCCCAGAGTTGAGACAAGATAGTTGTTCTCAAGTTAGCTCTGGTATTTTGTTCTATACTTTGGTTATCTTACACTTTTGGATTTCAAAACCACCTTTAAAAATATGTTTCAGGACACTTTAATTCCCCTGCACGTGGCCCAGGGTCTTTCCAGCTTGTCAGGTCACCCCTGTTGCTCCTTACCCAGCCTGAGACAAAGCACCTGGGTAGAAACTTGTGATCAACAGCAGGTGTGCACTAATCATTGCCAAGGAAAAAGGATGGAAAAAAAGTAAGATGGTGCACAATATGGAATTCAACAGAAGGTTAGCTTTAGCAAACCTTTTCCAGAAAGATTAATAGAGATGCTGCAGTCTCGAGTGCAAAGGACTACTTTTACATTGCTCTCAGTCCAGCTAAGGCAGAGCTTAATATTCCACCACTGCAAAATATGCTTGAGTTCAAGGGCACCTTGTGTGATAAAACTTGAGAAGTGCAACTAAATATTTGCCTTCAGTTTTCTCTGCGCTTTGCTTACAAGACCAATTATTGTATTGACTCACAATGTACCCATTAGCTCTCAGATGATACACATGAGCAAGATATGAGATGGGAAACAGGGTATTTAGTAGAAGCTGATTTTAGTAAAAGCCCACAGGAGGAGAGAGAATACAATTCTGAAAGGTGAGATGGAGTTTAGTGGTAATTGCAACCACCTGTGGTTTCTTCACAGTATGATAACGTAGTATGATAATATGTAATCTGATGGGTTTTATCAGCCTTGAAAGAAGACTGATAATGATTTAAAGTAAAAGATCTTACCATTAACTTCACAGAAATGTTCCTGAAATAAGCCAGGTATTGGCTTGATCAAATTGCAGTAAATTTTATTGTAGGAAATTATGTTCTTGTTATATTGAAGTTAATTGCTTGGTAATTGTTACATCTCATGGTATTAATGCATAACATTTGAAGAGATTCAGCTTTAAAATAGAATTCCTGAGTTCCAGAGTTTAATAGTTACAATATCAGAAACAATTAGGATGTTAATAAAGACTTAAAATTAATTCTGTAAGAAACAGATATTGCCTGAACTTTGTCCAAACCTGCCTGAATTCCCAGGAAGATCTAAGTTATTTTAGTATAATCTGGGTGTGGAAGTTTTTAATGCATAGAGCTCCAGAAAAATTTAAGCGTCACTTAACTTTTTAGGTCTCATATCTTTGAACAGGTTTACCTCCCCAAAATCAGCATTTATCCTTCTATTACTTTTATGTTGTTTCCCTCATCACTTTTTTTGTCTGGGGGAGATGTTGAGATTCTCAATTCAATAAATGTTAAATTTTCAACATTCTGGCATATCGGTAAATAGGTTTAGGAAAAAGTCAGGCTCCTGTGGTTTTCATCAGATTAATCTGCTGTAAACTTTTTATAACTCTATTACTAATACACTTCATACTCACATTTTTACTGATAAAGGAAACTGTGCTTCAGTTTTCCATGTGTGGTTACATTTATTGCAGTTAAACTAGAGCTAATTTGCACTTGTGTATAAAAAACAGGGCCAGACAATATCTGTTATTCTCAATATTGAATCAGCTTTGCAGAAAACATATAATTAGACTATTCCTTTTCAAAAACCCTTTAGAGATATTTTTGATTTTTGTGATGTATTCCCTGTTGATTAGGGGTAAACTACAGCTTTTTTCTACATTAAATTCAGCCTGAAGTGTTCTTACAAAAAAGGTCCTGGCAGAGTTTCTGTGTTTAGACCAAAAGTTATGGTTTAAATTTGCCATGGATTTATGTGGGATACAGGGTATGGGTATAGCAGGTAACAGATGTTAAATCAGGATGAAAAAAATAGCAATAAAAAATCCTGCACCAGCTAGGCAGGATTTGATGCTTCGGTTGGCAGATGTCACAGCCCCTGAGGTTCATAACACAAGCAGGCTTGATCAGTGAGGATGTTCTGATATTTTCACACACAACATTCTGTTAATGTTATTTAACCAAAAACAAGACAAACAAAAGTTAAAAAAAAACCCAAAACCAACCAACCAACCCAAAACAAAACAAAGAAAACCAAACAAAAAAACCCCATAAAATGACAACAACAACAAAAAAGCCAAACAAACAAACAAAAACCCTCAAAAAATACCAAAAAGCCAAACCAAACAAAAAAATTAATTCAGTAGGGATAATAAAATCTCTTCAAGGAAAATGAGCAGTTTTATTCGTGCAGTTTCACAGACACTTGCTGCTCCTTGCTCCAGTGCAGATGCAGCACTGTCCTCACTAAGCCGTCCTGCGGCAGAGGTGTGTGACAGGTAACTCAGAGACCTGTATGTTCTTTGTGCTCCACAAGAAAAACAGTTTGTGTGGAACATAACCCTCTGCCTACTAGCCATGATTCCCAGAAGTAAAGAAAATAAATGTTTTTGCTTTGTAGGATTTTATACTATACATAAGTTCAAGATATTTAACTGCTTTGGCTTGTTCATGAGCACTGTGTGCTTACTGGAATTAACATACAGCTAATGCTGATAGGAAGCAGTTGTCAAACTCAATAAAAGCAAATAGCTACCTACAAGGCAACACCATTTTGTACACTTAGTTTCAGCTAAAATTTCAGTTTAACAAACTCTGAAAAAATCTATAGCCAATACAATATCATTCAGGTATTATGCTTGAGTTATAGTGTATTTCTCTTTGTTTTCAGAGTCAACTTAATCTCTGGGGCTGTGGGGTAGCACTCAAGAAAATCACTGAGAACATAAACAAATCAGAATATGTCAAACATCTTTCATGGTCACAGAGTGTAATTCTAGGTAGAATTGTTTTCATAGTTAATTATTGCAGTTCTTAAAGTAAAAAAAAACCTAGGATGTCTAAAGTAGAATAACCATATCGTTTCATTTTTTAATGACAAGCAAAAGGGTGAGCAGAGAATAAAAAAAGTGGAAACAATAAACTATAAACAAGGAAAGGAAATGATGTTGAAATGAAGCGTTGTTGTGTTCATTTATTCTGTGACTACTTAATAATGGTAACTATAGGCTGCATCCTTGTATACATCAATAATAATGTAAACACCCATTGCCCAGTATTAATTTGCAAGGGAAAACCAACAGAGTGATCTAATGAAGGAATGGTAAATTACAAACTTATTCTTACAAGGCAACTGGATTGAATACTAGTGAATCTTTGGAAAAAGAACCCCAACTTTGTTATAGTAAACTGCCACTACAAAAAGGTGGTGTACATGAGAAGCATGTAATTTTATTTCCCCAAAGTAAATTCAACACTGAAGGTTTTAATGTAATTCCTATTCCTATCTCCCATCAAGTCTGATGCTGTTCTTCAGCTAACGTTTCTGAAGGAACTGGAAAGAAGCAGTGAGGATGTACCAAGTAAGAGTTTGTGTAGAATAACTTGTTTTTCCATCTGTGTGGATGTTGCTGGTCCCGTGCAATGATGTGTCTGACTAGTCAGCTGCCTTTGGACATTTATGGTCACTGTCCAAATAGCAATGTGGACTGACAGCTGCTAAAGAAAGCTGTAACACCCACTACTCTGATATTAAGAGGAATAAGGAAAATCCTTCAGCTTCACAATTAACAATTTCCCTGGATGCATGTGTTCCTTTTCAATCTGATGTACTGGCTCGGAAATTTATGAGCTCCACTGCACAGAGCAGCTGCTGACATAGGCTGCAGACACAGAGTTGCTCTGAGTGGCTGTGCCAGGGTATATCAAGAAACAGGAGAGGAAATTGAAATGGCAAGATTTTGGAGGTGATTGATAAGGCTGGCTGATAACTCCCACTCTGGAGGGAACCATACAGTGTGCTTCTGCAGCAGGGGAAAAACAGGCAAGCAACTTGGAGAGAATAATGACAAAAAATATTTTCTTGCCATTTATTAATATGCATTCTGAATGTCTGTGTTGGTGACTGTTAGGCCATTTCAAGGAAATGCAGAAGAACCCCTTCTGCTGTAACCAAGGAAACATCTGAAGTTTAGGGCATACAGCCTCTGAGAGCAATCCAGCTCTCCTTTCAGCTACCCATCCACATGCACTGCAGCGAGGCTGCCTAGGAGGGATGAGCTCTGTAGGTGAGAGGCCCATTTTGCAAAACCCTTGTTTCTCTAAATGAACTCTGCAGGATGTGGATCCAAGGATCCATGATGCATCAGGTTGCTGCGGGGAAGTAGCTGCAACTTTCAGGGAGAAGGAAGAGAACCTTCCTTCAGTCCTGGGGTCTGACTTTTCAAGTGACAGGCAAGACCAGCCTCAATGTGCATCTGCCTCTGAGAGCTCAGTTGCCACCTCTCTGAGGTCCTGCTTAGCTGGCTTTTCTGTCAGAAACTAGGGTAAACGTTTAATTTCTTCCCCCAAAAGATCTGAGTCCAAGATACAGTATTTCTCAAAAACTTACACTCACAGGTTCTGTGACAAGAATTTTGAAATATGTAGAGGGAAGAAGAATGCAAGGAAGCAGGCCCATGTGTGGTGGATGGGAGGATTTAGGGAGACACTTCAGGTGGAGCAGGTGGGCAGTGTGAGTCAGCAATGCAGGGCTGCAAGGTGGCAGGGTGTGCTGTGCCCTGGTTATTGACGAAGGGCATTTCTCCTTCCTGCACTTCTGTGTGATGAAATGGTCCCCTTCAACTAGCAACACTCTCCTCTCTTGCTGCTAATGTAGAGGCCCACCTGAATCTCTGTGAAAATTGGGACCAAACTCCAGACAAGTGAATTGCTTCTTTTTTAACAGGATCCTTCCCTTATCACGGTTTTGTGCAGTGTGTTATATTTCAATTTTATTCCTATATATAATTTTTTTAAATTTGAAAGTCTTTTTAGACTTTTTTCTTTGGCTAGAGGATGAAAATAACAGAATGAAATCATCAACAGGAAACTTCTCCGTTTGATTTATGAAAAGAACATTTTGGGAAATCTATTTTTATCACTCATTTGGAATGGGTAGGATTATTTTACAGCTTTGTATATAAAACACATCCATTTACTGCATAAATGTAGTGTCAATGTGTCATTAGAAACACAAGTGATGAGAAGCTGGAACTGGGCAGATGTTTAACCATCTATTTTAAGCAAAATTTTTCTGATATAAGGAAAAGCATAAATTTGCACATTTAAAATTCAAATAGAAGTTTTTAGGTAAGTGTAGCTGAACTGTCAGTCTAAAAAACTATCTTATTATTACCTAAATCTTAATGTAGAAAGACAAAAACTAGGAAAAAAATAGAGTTTCTCTGAGGGTTTTTCTCAGAAGCTCATGTCTTCTCTCATGCCAACTACAAAAAATAGTCAACATAATAATCTTATTAAAATACAAATATAGGTAGAATATTGGATGATCTGTCATCAGTACAGTGATCTGGCAAAAAATACATACAAGAATTCAGTCTTGTCACCAATGAGGTTGCAACATTTACTAACAAAAGAAGAATTTTAAACTTAATATAAAAGTGATGCAGCTAATTAAGCGTGATTTTTCCCTACAAAAAGAATAGTAAGAGGAAAGGTAGATTTGTGGTATCAGGCTGAGTAGAAGGAAACTATGGCAGAGGAAGCAGAGTCTGGCAGTCTTAGTGAAGAAGTTAAATGGAAAGATAGCTCCAATTAGTGCAAGATACCTGGTTTCTTGTGCCCTCTCATAAATCATTCTGGTACATCCTGTCACTTGAAGACAAGTCCTACTGTTACTTATACAGATCATAGCTGTAATTTCCACTCTCTTAAGCCCTGCTGAAATTGGGTTGCAAATAAAAACTCTATTTTCAGCTTTTAAAGACAGAGAAATAGATTCAAGTAGAATGAATACATTTAAGTGACGTAGATAAGCCAGTATATCTGGAATGGGACCTCTTTGGATGTTGTCTATTCCATCTCATTAAAGGTGAGAACTGCTTGCACATGTACCTGTTTCCTTTCTTGCCAGATAAGACTGATGTTGTTTAAAACTGTAGATGTATTTTTTAACCTAGAAATCCTTCTGATAGGTAATTTTGCAATGAATCAAACTTTTTATCTTCTCCCTTCTCCTGGACATCTCAGGATTAATATTTTATGGAAAGAGATAATGTGAGCTTTTCTCTCCAACATCTTTGCTTTACATGCTCTACAAGTAGAGAGCAAAAAACTGAAAAAATATGGATATTCTTTGATGATCTTAGGTTAACTGTAGAGGTAGTAACAGGGTGGTTGATTTTGGGCAAGTATGTTATTTTTTTTAAACTCCACCTCTTGAACTATACTGCTTCATGAATTTCTGGGAAATTCACAGGAACTTCCAAGTAAAAACATTTTGAAATATAAGAAGAAATTTCAAAGTTTTCTCCATTTTCTATTTTATGTAAAGTGTTAATTTTTATTATTGTAAGGATCTTAAGCCTATAAAAGCCTTCTTTTATGCTATCACTGCGCTGACGTGTAGTCATCATGTGCTCTTATTTCAGTCTTGAAAAAGTTACCTAGAGTCTTGTAAAAGTTACCTACAGCTGCTCCTACCTGTTAATTATACACTTTTTTCGTTTTGATCTTCATTATTCTTTTGTTTGCTGCAATGTCTGCAGTGAAACCTTAAAATTAAAAACAGCAAACATTCATAGAAAAAAGTTTCTAACCAATTATGTCATAATAGAGTGGGCAAAAAAATGATGAAAACTGATAAAAATGAAAATTCTTTAAATTTTTAATTTAATTTTGATTTAGTTTTAATTTTAATTCAAACTGGGCAATATAGATCTATAATTTCAACAAACATTTCAAACCTTTCAAACAAATCTCTTTCAAATGAATACAGATAGTTTTATTCCATCAGAGATATTGAACATTTGTTTTACATTTCATTCAAAGAGGTTGTTTTACATTTAAATTGCTAACATTGCCAGTGAAAAATCGATATAGGAACAGTTTAAAGGGCTAGACTTTCCTAACATCTAATTTTACAAGATTTGTAGAAACCTACCCTGGGATGCCTGGCTGTTCTGCTCTAGTAGATCTGCTCGAGTTGAAGCAGGTGAAATACCAGGGATCATTGTTTTGCATCTAGTATGACAATTTTTCAAGTTGTGATTCTTGTCCTTCAGTCCTAGGAGCAAAATAAGAGCACAATTTTCAGGTTATCTTAGAATTTTCATTTTTTTGGCCTCCACATCCCCCAGTCAAGCCCTGCTTCCTCATGGAATACTGGTTTTGTCTCTGAGCCAATGGATAGCACTGAAAAAAAGTGATGAAGCTTTTCCATTTGACCTCAGATTGCTTATACTGTCCAGCTTGCACTGCTCTCTTCTTACGCAGGAGTTGGGTTGTTGCTGTATTCTGGGCTGCTCTGCCATATTCTTCATCTGCAAACTATTTTGCAACATCCCATGTTTCTTCTGCATCGCCTGACAGCTGTTTGGCTGGGGTACTTTGCTCCTTGCAGTGTGAACACAAACCTTACAGCCTTATAATTAATTTTCTTATTTTATTTCCTCCCTCTTTTTCAGTAAATGGAGCTGCTGCTCAAAAAGATATTGGTAAAAATTTAATATAGATTTAGGTTCTGATATTGCTAGGCAGTGCTGTCATTTATTCAAACTGGTAAGGGAGAACTGCCTGCCTGTTTAATTTGGGCTGTTTCCCTTGCATTATACACAGTGAAGGTTCAGCAGACACGAGGAGGAGACTGCTGTAGATAACACTGTGGATGATGCTTTGTCATAGCAGCTTTCTCTGGAAAAGTACCTGACAAATACACAAACACATAGTGCCAGAGCTCTGCTGAGGGGTGGATCAACTTTTCTGTTGGATCTTTATTGGTCCCACATGACATTTGCTAGCTTTGACTTACACCTAATGCAGGGGTTAATAGTTTATGTCCCTCTGGCACATCTTGGCACCTTTGTACATATCCAGTGTGTCTCCAGGCTGTTTCATTCTCACCTCCTGATGTCCCCCCTAGTTTTGCTCATTCCACATAGCTTCAAAATGTGCTTGCTGCTCATCTCCAGGAGAGCTTTCAAAATGTAAAACTGAACTTTTGGATAGGTTTTTAATCTCTGGGAGAAGCACTGCATTGAGCATGGAGGGAGGTTGGGTGGATGCTTAAAATGGGCTGCCTGGGAGTTTACCAGTGCGGGTGCGTGCAGGGAGCGGAGCTGTGAGCTGAGTGTTACAGGAACGAGATGAGAAAGACCAGGCCTGCTTTTTCTTTGTCTTGAATTGGATGGCTCAGCTGCTGCTGCTAGAGGGCACAACACCTGAACACATCCTCCCCCTCCAAACAGGCACATTTTCTCATTACCATGGGACTGATCTGCTATTACCCCGTAATCTCTGAGTACTCGGGTACCTTGTGACATGCACAGCTTTGACAAAGCTCTTTGTAATTGAGGGATTGGTTGCTATGGGCTGCTTCAGACCTCTTCTGACACGAGGGAATACAACATTGTTTAGCTAAAGCTGTACAAAAACTTTCAGAATCCTTTCTATATTGACCTTTCGAATTTTATATTTCAGATTTTAAATCCTTTTAATGAAGGAAGGATAAAGTTTAAAAAAGACTTCAGTTGTAAAACACCTTAAATCTGTTGCATAAATCATAAGTATTTAGCTCTCATACACAACTGTAGCTTTGAGGTTAGCGTGCACTGTGGAAATGCATGCATTCTTTGAAATGTGCTCCTCATGACCTGATTCCTCAGTGTCTTACTGTGCTTCACCTCTCATTAGTGTATATCCTAGGGGTAATCAGAATTGTTGGTGACCTGTACCAGAAGGTCTAAAAATGAGGGTCAGGCCAGCCTGGGCAAAGTCAAAAGCCTCTTTAGAAGATACACAATCCCATGTGCCACATTTGCACAGTTTGAGGCAAGCATACAATTTCCAGAAGTGTCACATCTGGCCTGCAGCTTGCTACAAAACTTGTCTTCCTTTCTCCCAAAAGGACAAAAGGTCTCAGAAGAAATTGCTGTGATTCACTTGCCCTGAGGCTGACTGCAGAAGTGGAGAATACATGCCAGGTGGCACAGACACAATGAATGGATCAGATTTTAGCTTGATATTAAAAAAATAAAATAAATTAGGATGCAAGCCGCTGTCACAGGTCAAACAACACAGATCATAGTGCCTAAGGGTTAGTGTGGGAAATATGTTTGATGTCTGATGAGTCCTTCCAATGAAATATAGGGAATGGAATTTTCACTTCTAGGGGACGTTTCTAAGTTTTCAGTTTGGGTTAATACAAGTAAACAACTAATACCACATTCTATTCAAGAAACCCAGCTATTTAATATGGCAATTGGTCTATCTTAAGAGCATTTTAGTATTAAGGAATGTTAGTTATATTAAGGGATTATGCAACGTGGCACATTTCTACATACGTACTACAAATAGTGAGCCCTGTGTAAATTAAATTTTAGTTTAAAATAGTGCCTTTATGGAATCTGCTGCTCTCTGTGTCCAGTGAAAACAGTAGAATAATCTATTCTGTAGCAGTAACCAGCACTGGCCTTTCACAAAATCAGGCGTACTCATGAACCAATACTAAATCTTTTGTTTTCTTACTTGCCCATAAGAAAAGGGCAGCAAAGCTCATTACTGGTCATTCACATATACACACTCCTGACGCTGCTGTATAACTTCAGGTAGAATAACTTTTGGCAAAACCAGGTTCTTCATATCTGCAGCACTGGTGCTACAGAAGGAGTAGGTTGTTTTTTCTTAGTCTGTACTGCAGTTTGTGAGACTGCAGCTCCAGAAATGTTTTAATCATTTTTGCAGTTAACAAGTCTTTCGTTATAAAATGGAAGAAGAAAATAATTGCTGTCCAGTTTCAAAAGCTCAATATGTAAAACTACAGAAGCAGAAACAGCAATGTAAAATGCTCATCTGTATCTTGCACAATTTAACTTCGTACTAAAGACAAAATAGGCACATCTGTTCCTTTTTCTCTCCATCTGTATTGGCTCAGGATGGGAGGATTTTCTTTTCATCTTTTAAAAGGCTTAGGATGTCTTTTATTCAATGTTATGAATTTTCCTAACAAAATTCTCCCCTTCTTTCTGCAGCTACTTTGCATGGTTTTCTCTTCATTTTGCGTAGTTTGCATTTTTTATCTGTTCCTTAGAGAGACTATTATATCCTTTCTTCCTTGTGACCTGCAGATTTTTTATTTGTTATAATTTTGCTAATTCTGTAAAGTTTTTAACTGTTTTGCATGCATGCTTTTGCTCCTGTAGTTTTTCCTCTGTTTTACAAATAATTTTTCTTAATCTCCCTCTTTCAAGATTTTTTTTACACATAGAGTCACATAAGATCTTTGATAATTAGCGGCAGGTCATTATTAATTTTCATTACACCTCTGTATGAATTTTGTGATCAAACTTTGCATTGTCTGGTGATTGATACATTACTTTTTTTATTAATGACACCTGAAGAGGAGTTTGTTTTGTATAAGTGCAGTCAGAAACAGATGGAGATATTTTGGATAATGGCCCTGGAAACTTGTCTTGTTTCTTGGTAAAAGCCAAATGTTTTGTCTATGCTTAACCTAATGCACAAGACAGCAAAGTGGCCAGGCCTCATACTGGGGACTGGATGGTGAAACTGTGCACTTCCTTTGTGGTCTGGTATTTCCTTTGTGGTCTGGTATATCTGTGTCGAAACAAGAGCTGTGTGAGGTAGGGAGATGTGTGGTGTTACCTTTGCATCAAGCCTAGAACAGAAAATTTTTCAATGCATTAGAATATTTTAGTTTATAACTTTGCAGCATATGTGTGATTATCAATATAAAAATATCCAATGGAAAAGTCCTACTGAGCCACGAAGTTTCCTTTACATTGATTTGTAGCTTGATGTAGCTGTCACTGTTACGTGGCATGTACTGGATTATAACTCAGTAAAATAAGGAATAATTATCACTTCCATATTACAAAGCACAAAGAGATAGTGTGCATTTCAGTTTTTCCCTCCATAACAGTGCAGGTTTTCTGGCTTTCTGTGATCTTTCTTTCAAGAAAAAAAAAAAGTAAAACCTGGGATTTTCCTTCGGAGAACAAAGCCAGCAGTGGTTCAATATGCAGTCGTGAATTCTGGGCATCAGATGGAATCTTGAGTGAGGGCTGAGTCCTCGCATTTTCATTGACTTATAAGGAAGGCAGGTAAAATTCATGAATGAGAAAATGCTTTTGATCTTTAAATGTGGATAAGGGTAAAATCTTTGCAACCATCTCTTCTGTCTTATTTTTCCACTATAAACCATCTCTACATGTCTTCAACATGTCCTGAAGGCATGTGTGTGTAAATCTGCCCTAGCAAGTGTCCTTTATAGCAAGGAAAGCAGGAAATAATGTCTGGGGTTTAATATACATGCAATATTATGAAAACTGTATATGTTAAAGATGTCATTTTTGGGCAGAGAGTCACCTCAATATCATTCATGTTGGATCCTGCTTGGTTTAGCCTCCCCAAAAATGGTCTTCAACTAAAGCATAATTTCCAGCGTGTTAGATAAGACCAAACAAAGCTCATGGTTCCATACAGGGTTTGAGTGGGTCCTTGACTGCATGAGATGGGCATATTTACTGCTGTATTTGAAAGTTGTTGAGTGAGTGTTTTGTTCTGGGCTAGGATGTGCAGTAGCTCTGCTCAGGTGGTGCTCAGAGATGAGTAGGATACAGGCATGTTTCTTCTCCCCAGTTCTTTGGAATGGCTGTTACAGAGTTTCACTTTCTGGAGAAATGCAGCATGCCTCTACAGGAGTAAATTAGACGTGGATTTTGGTTAGTAAATGCAGAGAAACCTATAAAAATGCTACAAAGTCCTGAAATGGCCAAGAACTGCAGCAGTGTTTGCATAGGCATGTTACAAAGTGTGCAGGGAGCAGCAGATGTGTCCAATGGTCAGCTTGACAGAGGAACAGAAAATGTGTCTGCAGTGTTGTTAAATGTTCTATGGTAGTAATATTTTAATCTTCTGTCTTTCTAATTTCTTTTTTAAATTTTGCATTTTTGCATTTAAACTAGTAGTCTTGCAGCAATGTTGTGATAAAAGTATGAGAAAAGCAGGACTGTTGAGAGAGAGAGTATCCTTTGGAGATTGATGATAGTGTTGGAGAAAAATGGCTTACCTGTTTTCCATGCAGGGCCCCTTCAGATCTGAAACGAGTAAATTTCAAATGGTTCTGATGAAAGAGTACAAAAATGTTTGGACTTTTCTATAGACTAAACATCATCACACTGCAAATATTTGTCTCTGAAAATCCGAGTTATTCTATTAGTTCTTTCTGACAAAGGCAATATTTTACTCAGGTCTTGTGCATACCTATGTTTGGTTCTAGCAAACACTCTTTCAGATAATTAAACTTCACAGAACTGCATTCCATGATAAAAGTCAGCTGAAAAATGAGAGAATTAAAAAAATATTTAGATGTCTACTAGAACATGAGAAACTGGCCATGGGCCACTTCATGTTGTGGCATAGATGAGTGATTTATGGGTTTAAAAAATAAATTGCCATGCTGTGTCTTAAAAGGGCAGGCTGGCATTTTCAAGTCTGATTAAGCAAGAGCATTTTGAAGAGGGTTTTGAAAGAAGAGAGGGTAGAAGATGGCAGGTGGGGTTTCTAAAACAGGGAATAACTTGGTTTAAAGTCTGGAAGAGGAACATGAGGGAAAAAAATGTAAATTTGTTGGCTAAGTTTATAGAATAGCCTTCTATAATAATGTTATGGCAGATGGCATGTACAGAATAGTTATTTAAGAAGCCCAGTAAGAGCTCAGTATTATCTTTAGTTTGGCTTATACAAAAACTTACATTTATGATGTGAAAAACAGTCAGATAGGAAGGAGAATTCATAAGTTCCTGGATCATAGAGGTTTTTTTTTCTCACATGAAAGTTGTCAAATCCATAGAATCACAGAATGGTTTGTGTTGGAAGGGATGAAGGGACTTCAAAAATCACATGGTTCCAACCGCCCTGCCGTGGGCAGGAACACCTCCCACTGGGCCAGGCTGCTCAAAGCCCAGTATAACCTGGTCCTGAAAACCTCCAATAATGGAGCATCCACAGCTCCTCAGGGAAACCTGTTCCGGTGCCTCACCACTCTCACAGGAAAAAGTTCCTTCCCTATGGCTAATCTGAAGTTACCCTCCTTCAGCTTCAGGCCATTCCGCCTTGTCTTGCCATTTGCCCCTATGCTCTTGAGAGCCCTTCTTGTAAGTGCCCACTAGGCATGGGAAGGTGCTATCATCTCTCTACAAAGCCTTCTCTTCTCCAGGCTGAGCAACCGTATCTGTCTCAGCCTGTCCTCACAGGAGAGGTGGTTCAGTCCTTAGATAATTTTTGTGGCCTTCTCTGGATGGGTTCCAGCAGGTCCCTGTCCTTCCTGTGCTGTGAGCCCAGAGCTGATGCAGCCCTGCAGGTGGGGTCTCAGCAGAGCAG
>JAWWEY010000130.1:53955529-53974894 GCA_035582745.1 Loriotus luctuosus | reverse complement strand
AAAAAGCAGTTGGTTTGATACTTAGAGCCAAACCAAACCCCTACCTGTGAAATCTTCATGAGACAATTTTTCATCATATGCTTTTCCCATATATGAAAAATTACTGATTTATGAGACAAAATATTAGATAGAAGAAAGTAAGTATAGGTATCTGATATTGATGATTTTCAGGGGCAGGTAGTGTTTTTGTTTAACTAGGAGAACTTCAGCTCTGCCAACAGCTTCTGTATTACCGCAGAAGCACCACAGCAATAGTGCAGTGGAACACATAATATGATGGATTAGTGATACTTGAGGTTAATGGAATTGACCATGTTCAGCTGCAGAGTTGAATAACGAGGCCTGGTAAAGTCTGCTAAGGTAAGCAAATCCATAAGATTTATCCCCTTTCCTCCTTCCTGACCACCAAAGCAATAACCTCTCAGATAAAATTGTTATTTTGTATTTGGAAAGATTCCGCCTGAAAAAAGAGCCTTTATCGGTTACATAGACAGAAAACCATATTGTGCTGTTAGGGTGTGCCTTCATCTGTTATGATAATTATATTTAATACAGGATTATACTTTCTCCTCCTGTGTACTACCATTAAAAACTAATATTATCCCATTTATACTGCTTTTTTTCTTATCTTCTTCAGGTCCCTTAGCAGAAAGCTTTGCTCAGGTGAGGCTCTCCTGCCAAAAGAGAGGTTGTTCTCTGCTTATGCACAGTGTCAGTAGGAAAACATATGCTTTCAGCAAATTGTACAGCATCTAGATAAATCCAGGACGAATGATTTGTCACCCCCTAAATCAAACATTCTCTCTATAATTCACAGTTTACTCCAAATTACAGCAATTCAACCAAAAGAGGAATTTGCCTTAGTACTTCTGAGTTTTTTGGTAGGCATAATTAGTGCCACATCATTTAATAGCTTGAGTTAACGCACTCCAGTTCATTTTTGCTTATCCATTTAATATGATAATAAGCAAATATCTGATAAGAAGCAACTGAATAATCTGGTGTTGCTTACCCTGTAGAAGAGAAGGCTCAGGAAGGACCTTATTGCCCTCTACAACTGCCTAAAAGGAGGGTGTAGCCAGGTGGAGCTCTTCTCCTGAGGCATGACAAAAAGAAATAGTCTCAAGTTGCACCACGGGAAGTTTAGATTAGATATTTGGAAAAATATCTTCACAGAAAGGGTTGCCAAGCATAGCCCAGGGAAGTGGTGGTGTCACTGTCCCTGGAAGTGTTTAAAAAACATGTGGATGTGGCACATGGAGACATGGTTTGGCGGTGACAAAAAGGTGATATGGTTGGACTTGATGATCTTAGAGGCATTTTCCAACCTTAAGGATTCTATGATTCTGTGAAAACAAGAAGCATCATCAAATAAGAGTCTAATAGTTTTAGTCAGACTATTTTTCTTGAGCAGTAGTGACCCTTACTATGAAGTATGACACACAGAAGAACACAGCATACTATTCCCAGGAACAGTTATGAGGTCCAAGAAAAATCTGAAGCCAAATTTAAAGATGAGGAGAGCAGCATTTCTGTCTGCTGTGCCTTAACCACCACCACAGTGAGGATGAGTCACGTGGTGCATTACATCAAGGTCCTGCAGCTACCTAGGCTCAGTCAGCAGAGGTACATGCCTTTCCTGAGAGCATTAGCAATGAGTAAAATACTCAGAAAAAAAAATCTCCACACAGCATCAGAATGAGTCAGCATGAAGCAGTGTTCTAATTTTCTGCCCTGTCCACCCAATCCATACTGCTGGTGTTTCTCTGGGAAGGGCGTCCCACCCTAGGAGCTGAGTCATGGCTGCTCTTCACAAACTTCCTACTCAGCTCAACATCTTCAAGCAGCCTCAGTACAGAATTGGTCTTCTAAATTTCAGTGTGCTTTCTGGGGAAAAAAAAATCCCAAAGAGAATTGGGCAGACTACAGATGAAAGGACTACACTACATACATCTGGATACCTGTGCCCTACAAGTGGAGGTCAATTGTGGACAAATTAGACCCCTCAAAGTGCTTTTAACTGGGCTTTAGCTTTGTTGAGACATCACTGAGACATTCAGGCTGCAGGTTAAGAAGGCAACAGGTATAGAAACCACTAATTGCCATGCTGTTGACTGAACTTGTCTTGACAAAGGTTTATTAGCTCAAATATAGACTAATTTGAGAATAATTTATAAATTAAAGGCCCATTTAGACAGATAAGTGTGGTTGCTGCATCAGTGCTATAAAGAGCCAGAACTAAAAGCACCTGTCTCAGCCTGTGCAAGCAGATCCAAACATAGTATTTCTGGTCACCCTTCTTCACTTGAGAACAGTGCATGCATTAACAGCACAAGGGCATTTGTGGCAAAGCCAGTTCTGGTTCAACAAATGAGTTTTGGCTCATCTAAAGCTAATTCTTGCAGAGCTTCTTCACATAAGCCAGGTTGTGGGAAAGCAGGAAGCAGTGGAGACTGTGTCCAACACAGACATGGAGGTAGCAGAACTCCAGAAATCCAGCCCTAGAAGGACAGCACACTAAGCAGTTCCACAGGAGAAAGAACATCCAGCTTTGACTTGGAGCCTTAACACCCTGCTAAAGCTCCACGTGGTATAAACAACATCTCTGCCCCTTTTCTCACTATCTTCTCTAATAGTAACATTATCGAAGCAGTAAATTACAATTATTCTGCTGTATGGGGCCCCTAAACAACTCAATGGGGAAAAAACCAAATCTCCCCATTCCTTACACAAGAACACACAGTTTTTTCTATTCCTGACCTCTGCTTTGTAGTTTCACATCATGAAAGACTGGAGAGGAATGGATGCCCTGGGTTAGGTATAATTTGCCTCCAATACAGTACTTAAAAATCTCTTATAGTAAGAGTGTATGTTAGCTTATTAATATCACAGCCTTTTCACTTTAAATTGTGTCTCTAGTGCCTCTGCTGAAATGTATCGTATTTATGGGCACTAAAGCTTATATTAGTTACTTTATCCAAATTTACTGCAAAATGAAGTTGAGTTAGAACTTCAATTTAACCTGAAGCTGTACACAAAGTCCCTTGTACTTGCCTGAACTTAAGATTGCTTAGAATTTTATTGCTGTAAGATTGTATTGACTTTGAAGTGCAAACATTACTGTGGGCAAAGGGAAATAATATAGATTTTAATACAATTTCAACTGAAAGTGTTAAAGTAATAACTCTGAGCAAATTCAGTATTTGGTAGACTGACAACTCCAGAGATAAGATTACACAAAAAACTCCACTCTCTGGAGGGGAGGCAAATGTACTTCTGGGGTTTGTTTGTTTGTCTTCTCTTAATAATAACATCAAAGTCATATTTTTCATTGGTGATGCCTACAGTAAGACTTTACAGCCATATTTGGGGTGTGCAAAAATGATCAGGAACAAACGTGTTGTTGCCACTTGGTGACTTATCACTGATCTGCTGCTGTTAAGGTACAAAGCTTCAGTCCTACACATCTTCAGTAGGAGTTCATGCTGTTTTAAGCAAATGTGTTTGTGTTTCTTACTCAAAACAGGAGGACATCTTCCACTAACAGCATACCAACTCTGCCATGATTTCTATTGCTACTCTAAAATATGGCTGCAAGCAACAAATAGCTTCCTGCTCCAAAACAGAGGAAGTTCTGGTAAACTTGAATGCCCCAAGTGCAAGTTTCAAGGACCTATTTCACCAGGCAAGCTCTGAGAAATAAAATAATCCTGGTGACAGAAACATAGGTCAGTGCATGCACACTGAATATAACATTATTAGCCAGACACTGTTACCTGTGTTTTACCTGTTTTCCATCCTTTGTGTTTATCATTTTCATAATTTAGCATCATTCACTTCTTATGTCTGTTCCCATGTCAATTCTCGCCACCTTCCTCTTTCCTTTTCTTTTCCACTACATTTTTTCTCCTAAATACACTTTTTATATCCTCCTCCTCCCTAAGGCAGTCCATTTCTCTTCAGCTCCTACTGAGGAAATCTTGTACTCACCTGTTTTCTGTAAGCAGGCAGTTAAAATTGTCCTACCCCAAAGCTATGAAGAGAAATCCCACAGCAGACAATACAAGCTGGTTGTGGTCAAACTCTGCTGAGTCACTGGCAGGAATGCGCGATTCAGACAAAATTAATCTACATCTGTGAGGACCATGCCATCCTCCTAATCTCCAGGCCAGGGAGAATTAGCTTAAAAAATCAGTAAATACAAAGGTACACCTGTAGTCTTAGAACCATAGAATTATAAAATAGTTGGGTTGGAAGGGAATTAAAAATTACTTAGTTCCAACCCCCTTCCATGGACATAGACACCTTCCACTAGACCTGGTTACTCAAAGCTCCATCCAGACAGGCCTTGAACACTTCCATGGATCAGGTATCCACCACTCCTCTGAGCAACCTGTGTCACCACCCTCATAGCAAAGAATTTCTTCCTAATATCTAATCTGAACCTACCCTATTTTAGTTTAAACATATTTTCCCTTGTCCTTTGGCTACACGCCCATGTCTCCGTCTCTCCTACAGGCTTCCTTTAGGTGCTGGAAATCTCTGGTTAGGTCATCCTGAAGACTTATCTTTTCCTGGTTGAACAAACCCAATCCTTTCCTCCAAGGAGAGGTTTTCTATTCCTCTAATCAACTTTGTGGCCTCCTCTGGATGTGTTCCAACAGGTCCATGCGTCTTTCCTGTGCTGGGAGCCCAGAGCTGAAGCAGCACTGCAGGTGGGGTCTTAGCAGAGAAGAGCACTTCCCTGCTGCCCACACTGCTCTGGATGCAGCCCAGGACACGTGTGGCTCTCTGGGCTGGGAGTGCCGATGGCTGGGGCATGTCCAGCCTCTCACCTCCAGAACCCCCAAGTCCTTCTGGGCAGGGCTGCTGTGATCTGCCCATCCCCAGCCTGGATTGATACCAGGGTTTGCCCTGACCCAGGTGCAGCACTAGCACTTGGTCTTAAGGTTCTCATGAGCCACTTCTCCAGCTTGTCCAAGTACCTCTGGATGACATACCATCCTTCAGGTGTGTCAACAGCACCACTCGGCTTGGGGTCATCTGCAAATCCGCTGAGGGCGCACTTGACTCCTCTATGCCATTTAAGAAGATATTAAATAACACTTCTCCCAGTACAAACCTCTGATGGTCACCATTTTTCACTGATGTCCATTGGGACTGAGCAGCTGACCATTACCCACTTGATCCAACTAATTCCTTATCCACCAAACACCCCTCTCATTGAATTCTTCTCTCCAGCTTAGAAGGGTGTTGTGAGGGACTGTGTCAAAAGCTTTACAGAAGTCCAGATAAATTACATCCACAGCCCTCCCCTTTTCCACTGATGTGGAAAAGCCACTCTATCACAGAAGGGCATTGGGTTGGTCAGAGAGGACTTGCCCTAGGTGAAGCTAAGCTGGATGTCCTGAATCACCTCTCTGTCCTCCTTGTGCCTTAGCACAGCTTCCAGTATAATCTGTTCCATCATCTTCCCAGGCACAAAAGTGAGGCTGACAGGTTGGAAGGTCCCAGAGTCTTCCTTTCTACCCTTTCCTAAGATTGGTACCATGTTTTCCTTTTTCTAGTCACCTGGGACTTCACCTAACTGCCATCACTATCTTCCTCAAGTGCCAGTTGAAGCAAACAGAGAATATTTCTGAAAGCCTGAGAAAACCTTCTGAATTTCTACCTACCGGTTCAGTCTTTCAAGATTTAGTGCCAGCAGAATTCTCTAATGCCACTGAGTTTTATTTAATTGCAGCCTATGACTACTTTGCATGTTCTATATGTCTGTAAAGGTAATGCAGTATATTAGCAATGGCCTAAGAAATACACACTGACGATAACTCTGTTTAAGGAAAAAATAAAGCTTTTAAATGTGATAAATAGAATAGACAAATAGATAAATAGGAAAATGCCTTACGTGGTGGTCAATTAGGAGCAGCATCCTGGAATTCTTGGCAATAAAAAGATATTAAAAATAAAGTATAGAAATAGAACAGCCTCTGATATGGTCTGCTAGGTCTAAGTGTTTTGTACTACTCTAATGTTATTTCAAAATAGTGAAGAAGTGACTCATCACACTAAAACCAATAAGTTTCTAAAGCTGGTTTCTGTCATTATTTTTCTATTTACAAACTGATTTTACATAAAGTGCAAATAAAAATAATGCCACTCATTGCCTGTGGGCAATAAGACATTAAAGACTTCATTATATCTTTGGTGCTTAACTCCCACTTATATGCTCATATATTAAAACAAGAGTCTTGAACTCCAGAGATCATGTTGTCATGAAAACAGTCAACATCCCCATCTCAAATTAAGGTAAATATCTTCCTTGCTGTTTTACAAATGGGTCAAGCCAACATTGCTGTTTTTTGTTGAGATGCTCATGGCTGGGCATATGTGATGTCTCCAAACTAATACAGGGTTCATCTGTCTCCAGCTGTGCAAGTTCATCTTAAAAATGTGACAAAATGATTCTGTTCTTCATTTTTCAATCTCAGGGCAGATTTCATAAGGAAATTCAACCTTAGACATTACAAGATTGGATCACTCCTTCCACAACTAATTTGCCAGCTATAGGTGTCAAGGCAGAAAGTCTTTTCAAATTCTGCCTTTCCCCAAATTAGTCTTCCCTTTACAAGACATCAAAATAAAACATGACCTCATCTTTCCTAAGAGGTCCTCACCTCCTTCTGGTTTTGCTCCTGATATAACCTCATTGTGAAGGTTCAGATATTTCTCCTTCCTCATGACAGAGTACCTGTAAGACCCTTCCAGTCTGTGGAAATTCATATCCTCTCCTTACTATGGGTCCATCCAATCTCCAACCCAAACACTGGCCAGTGGTCTGCTCTAGATCATGAACAATCCTGTTTCTTCTCCATGCCCAGTAACATTGTGATCCACTGAGTTTCACCATTTTATCTTGCTTGAGAGAATTTGTCCCCCAAACACACTCCACAGAAAGAGACTGCCAAATTTTGAGAGATCTTAGCAGTATCTATACATACCCAACAAGAGAGATGAAGAAAAGGGAGCTGAATTCCTCTCAGGCATGCTCACTGACAGCACAAGGGGCAGTGGACAAAAACTGAAACATGAAATTTTGTTTGAGCACAAGATGTGAGCGTGGTCAAAGAGGCTGCCCAGCAGGCTGTGGAGCCCTCATCTGTGGATGTACTCAAGAACCAACTGGACATGAGTCTAGGCAATCTGCTGCAGCTGATTGTCTTTAGTAGGAGGGTAAACTATGTGATCTCAAGAGAATATTCCAACCTGGACAATTCTGTGAAATCTCATTTTCAGCTGTGTGAGCTTGTTCAAATGCTCTCCCTTAATAATGGGACACTCTAGATTTCCATTTCACAAGCCCCAAGCAAAACATGACACACAAGGGCTGACTGAACCACCTGTCACAAGGCAGATCAGCATTTTCCAGCTCTAGAGCTTCATCCATCTTTGTGCTGGTTCTTGTGTTGGTTCTGCACAGCCTGATTTTGGTACCTGGTGGGGGGAAGGGGGAGGGCAGAGAGGCAGCTTCTCAGAGAAACTGCCAGAAGCTTCCACCATGTCCAGCAGAGTCAATCCCAGATGGTTCTGAGGATGGGCATGCTGCTGGCCAAGGCTGGGCCAGTTAGAGATGATGGCAACACCTCTACGATAAAATATTGAGGAAAGCAAAACAAAAGTAGTGATGCAGTTTTAATTCCAGTCAGAGAACAGGAGGAGTTGAGAGCATGTAATGGAAACTTGAGGACGCCAAGGCCATGGAGGAAGAAGGGCAGGAGGTGCTCCAGGTGCTGGAGCCAAGATTCCCCTGCAGGCTCTGGTGAGACCATGGTGAAGCAGCTGTGCCTCTGCAGCCCACGGGGATCCATGGGGGATGCAGAGATCCACCTGCAGCCCACGGTGGGGGAGGTGCCCACAGCAGAGCAGGTGGATGCCTGGAGGAGGCTGTGGTCCAGCGGCAGACTCTATGGAGAGAGGGGGCCCTGCTCCCAGGCTAGAGCAGCCTGTCCTTGGAGGAGTGCACCCTGTGGAAGAGTGATCCACACCATGGCAGTTTTGGAAGGATTTGCTACTCATGAAATTGGAACCACACCGGAGAACTGTCTACCGTGGGAGGGACCCCACAGTGCAGCAGACCAGCAGAAGGACTCCTCTCCCTGAGCAGTGGAAGAAAACCTCGGGTGATGAGCTGACCAAAACTCCCATGCCCTGTCTCCCTGTTCTGTCTGTGGGAAGGAAAGAGGGGTTGGGGGAAAAAGGTGATTTTAAGGGCTTATTTTACTTCTTATTAGCCTCCTCTGATTTTGGTGTAATAAACTCACTTTGTACCTCTAAGTTGAGCCTGTTTTGCCCTTGGGTGGGAGTGTTTTCTCCCAGTTTAATTTTAAATTTTTTTTCCCACCTCTGCCCACCTGAGTGAGTGATTTTGGTGGTTGTCTGGTGTTTGACTATTGTCAAACCCCAATAGCATTAAACACTAACATGTTTTTGCCATAGAATAGAATGTTGAGCAATACTCACAATAAGTATTGCATTGCAGAAGTGCTCGGATACAATGAGAGTGAATTACTTAGAAGAGCAAAAGTGAAAATGCACAGTGTGTGGAGAACATTTCTTCCCAAAGTATTGTATACACACAGGTATTACCCTGGTACAAGCACCAGGGGACAGAACAGTATAAACATCAGACTTACCCTGCACTTTATGAGAGAACATTTTGTGGTATTTTATGTCAGCTGTAGAGATGTGGAGTTCTGATGGTGTTGGTTTAGAACAACTTCAACTGAGTACAGTAGCACTGCTGGCATTGCTCTCAAAATAGATTATGTCAGACAGCAAGTAAAGCAGGGAAGGATAGAGCTCCCTGCTACTTACTCAAACAACAGGATTCAAGTCCTTTTCAGAGGTGCTGGTGAACAGACCTATGTCCATGGTGGTAGTTTTTAGCATCAGCTCAAAGACACCCCCCTTTTACCACAGCTGCTGTGGTGTCCAGTACCAGTGCCCTCTGGCTGAAGTGTCTCCACCATCTGCTTTCTCTGCACATTGCACAGGGCCCTTGCCTTGCAATTAACATTTTTTGTACTGAAGTACTGAGTGTTTTAAGAGCTGAGGTCAGGAGAGGAATCTGTTATTGCCATATTTTACACTTCTGCCACTTTATGAGCCACACTTACATCTTGTCACTTGCCACATGCAACTCTCAAGAAACAAAGAAGTCTCTTTCAATACCCATATGCCAATTTATCTACTCAACCCCATGGATCTCTGTATGGAGCAGAAATTGTGAGTGGATAACATATTCCAGGTTGTGTACATTAATGGAGAACCAGAAAGAAGTTCATCATTTTGAGAAGCTTTTGCTTCTCTGACTCCTCCAGTATTTTTAAAATAGAAGGCTGAAAAGCTGTTGATTCCTGGTTGTATTAATGATCACAGGCATACCAACCCATTTGGTGACTTGCAGTGGCATTGACTTGGATGCTGCTCCTGGCAATGTCACTGACCACTGTGAACTATTTATTACTGTAGGGTGCAAGTGGTTTTAAAGAGCTCTCATCAAGTGAAGTTGCATAGTAGGGATGGTCATTCTCCAGGAGCTGAGGGATAAATGAGTGTTACTGGCTTAGAAAGTGAGTTTCTTCTTCTGATTGTGAACTAATAGGGAGTTTTTGTAAAAAATGGAGATGCTCAGTAACATGAAAATGCAACTTTAAGTAGAGGGTGGTTTCAGTCATTTCAAGAACTTTTATATACTGCTTAATTATTTTTATTTTTATTTCTTAGAATTTAATTGTGTGTGGTGAGTCAAAACTATGAAGTTATCCAATGAGTAGTGCTATAGATGATATCATATGTTAGAAATTATTTGAAAACCACATTGCATTAGTATTGTGTTTCTGCAAAAGGAGAGGCTGGGGAAAAGAACACATAAAATGAATGCTGGTGGTCTGTGATCTAAACTGCCCCCGTTCCTGTGTTGAGGTGTGTATTTTTATGGGTTGAAACAGTGTACTAAAGAAGACATGTTTGGGTTTTACTGCTGCTGAGAAGTTCTCTGTCTTGGTACCCTGCTGTAATAGAAATATGAATCTTCAATATTTCCTATAAAGAAACTGAAGATATAGAACCTAGGAATAAGGTAATTTTCTTCCTAAAGATGAAGCTATCTTTTTAGTGCTCAGAAGAAAAAAGCTTCATGACCCAAGCTAATCAACAGACAGAGTCTGCAAGGCATTATTCTCTTTTATGACACAGAATCCTTCTCTAGAGATGGTTGTAGAAGTGTCCTGCTTCCTACTGAAGCACCTGACATAAGTAACTCCAGCAGAAAAAAGTATGATTGGAAGTCTTAGGTGCCCTCTTATGTAGGAAAGCCTGTCATATGAAATGCTTAGAAATGATTTTCTATTGACAAAAATGTAATTTCAGTTCTAAGGCATAAGTCTTTGACATTCTTGAAGAGAATCTTATCATTTTACAACAGTATATTCAGAGAAAAAGTTTTATTGACAGTAGTGAAGATCAATCCTGATGGGACATTAAAGGCTCTATTATGTTTTCATCAAGGAGAATAAAATTTTATTTAGTTTCTATAAGAAAAAACTAGACTTTTATTGCTTTTACTCTGACCATTACAGGACTTATTAGCTGTGGGTTTTTGCTCTTCAAATACGTGCCAAAGTCTGTACTTCAACTATATCAATATTCAAATACTTAAATAATCCAATATCTATAAAATAATTAGTGTATTTAAGCAGCATTTCAGAGTTGAGATTATTTAACAATTATTTGCCAACACTCTCTTAACTTTTCTAAGTCAAAATATTTATAGGAAGGCATCCTTTATGTACTCTTCTGGTTTTACTGTCTAGTTACAAAATGGAGAGGGTAATGGATTGCCAATCTGAGGCATATATGTTTTCAGCCTTAAACAAATTTTCCTTTTGTATGCAGAGATGACTTTTCAACTAATACTTTGTCAGAAACAAGGTTCCGTATCAACCTTTCTGATCTGAAAACTGATGCCTGTCAAGCTCCTTGTAGATATTATGCTGTTTGTCTCATTAACGAAATAACACATTATCCAAAGAGACCTCCTAATGGAACAGAAGGGAATGCATTCTATCTTGTCTTTTGACAAGATAGTGCATTCTATCTTGTCTTTTGTATTGAAGTAACTGACAGGGATATCTAATTTTCAGGAGAGAATGTGTAGTAAAAGTTAAAAAGTTTACTCCCCTTTTTACCATGGACTGATTGAGCTGCTTGGGCAAACACTGTCCAACATGTATGTGGCTGCTGAAGAGAATGCCACATGAATCCAACATTCTGTGTTCTTGTTTACATGTGTCATTCTTTGCGCAGAGGTAATTTCCAAATCTATTAAGAATATATTAGGTGCTCGTATAAAAGCATTTCTTGCATGTTTTGCGTAAAGAATGTTACTGGGCTATTTTGCTAATATTTGTCGTATTTAAAAAACACTTTTGCCTACTGCACGGGAGAGTTACTGCAGGCCCTGCAACTTGTTGGAGTGCTGTATGGAGAAATGCTAGTAAGAGTCTGTGTCACTGCCACACACTGCATTTATTTTGTGTATTACACTGAAGAAAGTACATGAGGTGCTGAACAACTCTTGAGTTTCTTACCCATCTTCATAGCTGGCAATAGAAGAATTCTCAAGTAAGTTCAAAGTCATGATGAACTGAGTATGAGTATATTTCTACAGAGTATTAGTATGGATAGATCCCTAAAAAAGTTGTGCTGTTTTTGTGGTGGTCTGTACATCTTCGGACAGAAAGCATGAAGTTTTTTTCCTCCACTCTGATCTGAATGCTGGTTTTTTTTCACTTTGATATAAAGGAATGGGATGATATCTCCATCTGCACTGACCCACCATTATTTTAATTTTCATGTAAGATGGGAATAGATCCATGTGGCTGCAGCTCTCTTCACAGAGAGCAGCAGGTACAACCTTCCCAGGATTTCTCCTGGGGAAGGCAGTGAGAAAGCTCAGAGAAAGAAGAGAAAACAATTCTTATCTCTATTTGCTGTTCCTGTTGTTTGGCACATGTGGAATGTGTTATGGAGATTGTTTACAAAAAGGGATTTGTTAATTGGGTTTTGGTGATGGTTATTTGGACTGATTGACCAATTAGATCAAAGCTGTGTTGTGACTGTCTGGTAAGGGTCACAGGTTTTCCTTTAGAATAGTATAGTTTAGTATAGAGTAGAGTAGAGTAGAGTATAGTAGTATAATATAGTATAGATTAATAAAGCAATTGTTCAGCCTTCTGAATCACGGAGTCAGAGTATTCCCTGGCTGGGGGTTGTCCTGCATTGATAGACCCACACTGAAAACAGCAGTGGGTCAGTGCAGGAGACATCATACTGTGGCTGTAGGATTTGAACTCCAACCTAGAATAAAAACATAGTTCTTTACTCTAAAAGATATATGTTCCATGGCTGGAAGATACTGTGAAATGAAAAAAAAATGAAACCTATATAAAAATATCTGAAGATCTGAACAGAAAAATATGTTCCTGCAGCTGGAAACTGTGAAGTGTGAACACTTTCTGAGGTCATGCAGCCAAGGACAAATTTCTTGAAATAGCTAACAAGCAAGAAAAGCCACCAGTAAAAATCTGCAGTTTGTTTCCTCTTCCTGGGTTGAGATGAATCTTCATTTTCTACTTATTGAAAAACTTTTATGGATTGCAATCACTTGGGTGCAGTTGGATGCCCAAGCTGTATATGTAATATTTCAGAAATATTTGCTACCTATTTTTCCTCTTATGTCCCATAACTCTGTTGCAAAAAATAATAGAAATGGTCAGCTTGTGCATTCACTGCAGAGCATTTAAAACTTGCCAGAGTTTCTTCAAACAAGGAGTGAGTAGTCAAGACTACCAGTGAGGAAAATAACCCTGGCTTTGAAATTGTGAACAACAGCTGGCTGATATGCTTATCAGAAACATGTCTTTTTTTAAACAGAGTACAAACATTTCTCTGGTCTCCTATACTCAAAGATTTCTGTTAACACAAAGGGTACTTAAATCTGATATCCTTAAGTCGTGTGTTTTGTTTAGGTTCCTTCTTTTCATTGAGGAGCAGGTTTCTCTGGGATCAGAGCTGTGTGCCACAGCAGCATTGCCAAGCTCTGCATGGGCTGGCTGGCACTATGGGGTGTGTTCCCATCTGTGGGTTGCTCTCCCTCTGTTTCTACTGTGGCAGCGGTGGCAGTGCCCCTGCACCTCCAGCCCCTGAGGACACACTGCATTCAGGCACATCAGCCCAGCCTGCTGCACTGCTGTTTCACTATGTTGCTGTCTGCCTCCTGACCAACCCGTGATTTTCCACCATAGGACATAGGTGTGTGTATACTTTTCTTGTACTCTTCCAGAAGCCTGCATTCTCTTCCTGACCCCTGTTTCTCTGAGGCAATTTCATTCACTGCTTGCATGGCGCTGGCAACATGCCATTCTGACTGCAAGGCAGGGGTTTGCTGCCATAAGAGAAATGTGAGAGGCAGAAAAGAAACACAAGATTTCGAGCTTGATTTAAACCCCTTTCTCTGTAAAAGAGTGGCCTGAAGATGCTGGTCCTGACCTGTGTGAGTACTTTCAACTCACACACTCATTTGTTTTTTATTCCATTATTGGAGTAACATATAAATAGTTTCACCATTTCAGTTTTCTCATGTAATTTAGGCTGTAACTAGCACAAGAGCCCATAGGCAGACTGTAAGTAGAGAGGCCTCTGCTATAGGTAGAACCAGCTGCACTTCAGAACCAGTAACACTGCTACTCATAGGCTAAGTGCTGTTTGAAAAGGATTTACTTCCAGGCTCACTGAATGACAGAAGAAGAAAAAAATCCTTAAGGGAGCACCTCTCCAATTTTTAACCTCAATTTATTTTATATGTATGTATCTAATGTACATGATACACGTATGTATTTTACCTTCTTTAAGGGAGGCAAGATAGAGAAAACCATATGTTTTTCCAGCATTTGTTGCAGACATACTTGCCTGCTCTAAAGAGCTGCTGCTGCCCTGTTTATAGGCTTGAAGTGTTCCTATCATGTTATGTTATGCTGTAACTTAAAAATGCACAATATTTATTTTTTGAGATTAGCAATGAGTATATTCTCACCAGTAGCTTAATGAGCAGGTGTACTGCTCTAATGTATGTCTCTGCCAATACTCGTGATTTATGAAAAGTAGATTCTAATTTTATTGCCACTTTAAAATTTCCTAAGCTTTTCTCTGCCCTATAGTCAGTCTTTCTTTTGTAGTGTGGCCTGCCATTTTCCCTATTGGTGATTATTTTGTTTTGTAATTATTATTCTTTTATTAAATTGAAGATTAGTATTTTCTTTTACTGAGATTGAAGCGAATCAAGTAGGCTTTAGTCTCTGGCTTTTATGCCTAATTAAAGATCTTTATTTTGAAAGACTTTAGATTGCCATGCATGACTGCATCCCATTCTCTCCCTAATAATCCCTTTATAATACTCAGTAAGGTTCATTTCAGCTCATGGTCTTCATCACTGCTTTAGACTTACAGTTAAAAGCGTGCGTTTATCTGAAGAACAAGAAATTCAATGCAGCACCAAAGAAGCAGTATCCTGTTAAGTGCCCCTACAGCTGTGACCCATTTTGCACAGCAGTTGCAATCCCAAGATGATTCATGGGCAATGAGTTTGAAACTTCAACACAAAGATAAGGTGAATGAGAGGACACAGTGGTTTAGATTCTCCATCTACTGCTTCTGCTGCCACTGGGTGTGCTGGATGCAGAATGTGCAACATAATGCTCCCTGTGTATTTTGTATAGTCTGCCCTGTGTCCTGCAGAGGAAGCACCAGACTAAATAATCTGGCACAAAGAACCCCAGAATGAACACTTCCTAATGAGTAGGAGCAAGAACAATTTTCAGGATAGATTTCAGGAGATGGGCAAACTTGACTATGTGCCAGATAAGAGAGAGGCTAAGGATGTCTTAGAAATGCTGCTGAACTGGTCTGCATAGCTTTCTCAGTTTGGAATCCTGAACCGCATTACGTTTGCTGCTTTCTGGTTTTCAGAGTACAATGATTACAATATATACAATATATTGTATATCCACTTATGCATAAGTACCTCGGAATAAGATCCTTTTTCCTTAATAAGTGCTTTTTTCCTGTATTCAGGATTCAACCATGCAAAAAATTACTAGAGGCGCCCATTTGATTTGCACCTTTTATTCACCTGAGTGACATGATGGTGCCTCATACTGAGCTGTTATTCTCTATGTGTCATGGATGGAGTTTTCTCACAACAGAGGAGCAACAATATACTTTATTGATATAAAACAGTGAATTTACAAAGTTCAATGGCAAATGTGACAGTAGATTAACAAGATTTGATGGCCAGATATGCTTGCCTGCTATTTACTGCGCAGGGGGCAAGGTCTGACAAAGCTGTCAGGGAGATTCTTCCATAGGGTCAAGACATCTAGACAAGATCCTCTTGTGTCTTAAATGTCTTCTCAGACAGGAGTTTAGGAGAGGCTGGCTCCAGACTTAGTTTTAGACTTGGTCAACAGTTCGCATCTAAAGAATTGTGTGTGCACAATCATTCCTTGCCATTGCTTACCTGACACTTCAAAGTTTATCATGCAGTTAATCACTTACTGAGAATGTGCTGCTGCAAGAAACCACTTGACAAAAGGAGTAACCCTGAGAGGTGTCCTCTCTCAAGGGGAGACCCTGGCATGCAACTCTTTGCATGCAGGAGAGCCCAGAGGAAATAGAAACACAAATGAAAAAAAATGTGTAGGAGCTACTCTCAAATTTCCTTGATCTGACAGCTGTGTTCCTCTGGTGTGCAGTGCTGGTGAGTGATCAAGTTCTCCAAGCAGGCCTCCATCTCTGCACTGAGGTACTGCTGCTGTAAGTGTGTGTTCCTCTGTATAGCATCCAAGATGTCACACTATACCAGGCTGTGCTCTGCAGGAGAAATATCTTTTGTTACAGAAAATTCTGTGTGTGCCTGTGTGGAAGTCTCAGGACAGAACTCTGAATGTTAAATTCCTACTTGGGCACTAACACTACTGAACCTTTCACAATTGCTCTGTCAGAGAGACTTTAATTTGCAGTTTATGCTGTGAAATGTCATTGCATACCAAGTTCAACAAGCTCTGGTTGTGCATTTTCAGTGAACACCATTTGCGCGTTCCTGTGGAGGAGCATCTCTCCCAGGGATGGTCTTTGAAGAAATCCAGAGGAGACGTGTCAAGGTCAGTGCTCCATTTTCTGTGAGACTCACTCACATTTATACAGTTCTTGCATTTCAGTTGTTGAAACTTCTAATTTCCCTCAGTTGAATTGATTCTCTTTATTGCATTGTGCAAACTGCCATAGTTGAGTCCTTGGGTACATAAATAGAAAATTATGGTAATGCAAACCTGTCGTATTGTTAATAGAATTGAGAAGGATTCTTCAGTGAATCGCACAGGCATGCAGATATTATGCAGAATTATCACACTCTCACTCTGAATTTTTATTTTCCTGTGCAAAGTGACCACAAATAACGTATTTTGCATTTTTTAAATACCTGAGCAGGTCCTTCTCAGTCAAATGGTAAGCCCAGGTGAATTTTTTTACGTAAATAAGTAATTTAGTGAAACAGCTTTAATTTTCCAGTTATAATGTATCTATAATTTTTTATATTGAAAAGGGAAGCTTTATATGGAACTCCAAGGGTTCATTGTCAGAGTGCAATCTTTTTTTGTGAATGTAGAGTATTATACACTGCAAATAAAATGCATTTCTAATAAACAACCCATGCACCCTTGATACAACCTTGTGATAGTAAAATTCAACTGTGCAAGGTATTCCTAGCTTCTTGAACAAAAGTAGTATTCAATTTCATTACAGAGAAGGAACTTTTATGAGCACTCAATGGTCACAGCAGTTAATGTGTTTGACAATAATTCCAAATCTGTTCTCACATGAAAATTTTCAGAGGCTTTAGTTGCAGTGGTGAGATGGAGCAGTCTGTTACTATGGGTCTTTCTGAAATTGTTCCTCTCCTACTCCAAGGCTGTGGGAGCTCTAAATTTTTGGGACTAAAACTGTCTGGATAGTCCATGGAGCAGTTTGTTTGTCAGTATTTGTTTAGATTCTGAATAAAGTCACAAAGCTCTCTTCTGGCTCATGCTGATGCTCAGTTATAATTTCCTGTAGTGTACTGAAGCTGCAAAGACAGTTTGGTTTAAGTGTGGTTTTTAACTTCCACATATAGCTATATGGTCCAACAAAAGGATACTACTTCAGGCAGCAGAAAAGGGACCTCCAGTGGAGAGATCATGTTGACTTTTATGAAGCTTGTATTCTAAACACAAGCTTTTCTTCAGTGAGAGCAGCATGAAAGTAACACCTTTACAAAATTATAGATTAGTGCTTTTCTTTCAAGCAGTACATAATTTCCTTTAAATTGTTTTGTGTATCATATGTTTATATTTGAGCTTATGTAAAAGGTACTGAAGTGTTAGTATTTTGAGAGAAAGTAGAGTTTGCAGCAAACTTGCTTTGTGACAGGGTTTTTCCCCTCAGCTTTCTCTCTACTAGCAACATTGGCTCTCTAACTTGTAAAGAATTACAATTCTTGAGTCCACTGTAAATTATTCTGCATTAATCAAGGTTCACAATTGTATTTATTTTCTATCTGTTGCCTAAACGTTTCCTGGAGCAATATACCAATAAACTACTCCATGGGATGATCAAGACCCTGTTCAAGCTGATGAAAGTTTATCTTGGTATGATAAACTAGACAAGAAAGTGGCCTGACCATTTTGAAAGGGTGTTAATTTAATGTTGATTTTCCCTTTGGATGACAATGGTTCAGTAGACATAATTTTTCTTTCT
Source organism: Loriotus luctuosus (assembly GCA_035582745.1). Taxonomy (NCBI): domain Eukaryota; kingdom Metazoa; phylum Chordata; class Aves; order Passeriformes; family Thraupidae; genus Loriotus; species Loriotus luctuosus. The sequence goes on along the minus strand of JAWWEY010000130.1, from coordinate 53,956,987 downwards.
TCTCCCCCATTTCTTTCTTAGTTGTGACTTTCATCTAGAAGATTGCATCCTAGCATTAATTCTTTAATAAAGATTTCAAAAAGCCCTGGAACCCCTAACACACTTGTTCAAGTGAGGATTTCTAGTTTTGTGTTTCCATGTGAAAGATCATCCCATGTGAAGCACCATCCCTGTGTATCTTTGCAAAAGCAGAATCTGAAAGGACTCTTCTGATGATATGGTTGCATAATAAAATATTTCCCTGGGTAGGAATAGTCTTTAAAATTGTTCCACATTTTCTAGATCCTCTTGCCATGTAAACATAAATTCATGGATGCCGTTGTTCATGAAGTCATTCACCCATTGTTTTAAATACATTGTTAATTCCAAGATTTGCTTATCCAAACAAAGAGGTCATTGTGGAGGCTCTTGAGGGTTTAACACTGACAATTAGATGTTCAGACCTCTGAGTCCAGTGGAGATAGGATAAGTTTTAGTACCACCCTGTCCCTCTCTCCTTCAACTCTTCAGAGTGATGGTGTTTGTGCCACTGTTGGACAACCACAACCTTTCCATGGGGGAAAATAACCTTTTCCCTCTCAAGTTCCATTTTGCAAAAGCAAATAATTTAAAATAAGGGTAAAAAATAACCTTCATAAGACTGGTTCATTATCTCTGTTCTTTTTCAATAGAAAGAACCTCACATTTTCCAAGACCTGCTTGCACATATTCTTGGAAGTGAAGAACTAGTTTATCTGTCTGCCATGTACCTCATTCATGCTATTTTAAACAGCTCACAATAGAAAGCTAAGAGAAGACAGAGTTCAGGCTGATTTCTTGGGAGTGAATCAAGCAGCAGAAATAGTATAACTTTTTCTTATCAGTATTCATGCTGCAAGGGTGAACATGGTAAATGGTCACCTATTATTAGAATAAATAAATGCAGAAGTTGCACACTGGATATGTTTATGTCACAGGAAAAAGATCAATTTTTATTTAAAATTAAAAATATTTGCATACAGAGAGGATCATTTAAGATAAATAGATTTAATATTTATGCAAATGTACTTCGAATACTGTTGGTGATGTGTGATAAATATCTTTAATACAAAAAGACCTTTTTGTTTTGTAGCCAATCTAAGGCAAAAAAAAAAAAGCCTTTCACAATATTTAATGTTTGTTCTAGGATTATAGAAGGATGACTATGTTAAACAGTAATAAGCAAAGAGCAAACAAAATTAAATGCTTGCCAAAAACTGTATTTTGGGGAATATTGTGTGCTACAGCCAAATTCCCCTCACCTTTACTCTTGATCTTCATTTTTGCTTCAGTTCATACCTGTGGTTTCTAGAGTAACATGAGTGTGTACCTGTGTCTTCTAAAGAAACCTGTATTTATTTCTGCTGGGTGGTCAGGTTATTTTTTTTTCTTTTTTCCTTTTAAAATTTTTTTCTTTCTTTTTCTTTTTTCCTTTTTTTT
>JAWWEY010000130.1:53901717-53913813 GCA_035582745.1 Loriotus luctuosus | reverse complement strand
GACACGGTAGTTTCTCATGAAATATTAAACAATGATCTTAGTAGCAGTTATCACTTCAACACAGGACCAAAATGCTAGCTTAAACTGTGAAGTCTCTCACAGTATCTGAAATTAATGAAATAATCTGCCCACAGAAATTCTGTGACAACAAGTCACTAGACATCATTCTTACTATTCCTGGTCTGATCTTATGCTATGTGTAAGATTTCTCAGCAAAATTCCTTCTCCTCCACTGCATGTTTGTTCTCACCTGGAACTTCATCGTCATCATCTTCACCAGTGGCAAGGGGTGCTTTTCCGTCCACAGCTGCAAGAGCAAGTAGTTCAAAAGCTTCATTCAAGCTCATCATAGGCATTTTGAGTTATTGTTTAGCTTTGTGTTTATTGAAAACATTATCAAAGATTCTGGGCTAAGCTGCAATGCTTTATCCAGTTCTGTAAATAAAACTCTTTACCTAATGTCTGAAGTTTACATTCCCTTTTTTACTGATAATGTTTAAACAGCCCAGTAGTAAAATTAGAAGATGTATGCTAAACAGCATACTAGTCACCATCTTGTACATAGATATTGAGTACTCTGCACAACAATAACTTCCAAATACAAGTGGAGATTGATTTTACCAGTTTTTCCTAAAAGTAGGATACTTTATGGACTACCACATGGCTCTTAAAATTACATATTTTACATCACCAAGTTTTAAGGACTAGAAAGGATCTTATTATCCCACACATCCAAAGAAAGCTGAGGTGTAATTGTCAAGTTGCAGGCAGACACAAGGAGAAGTACTTAAAAGGTATTATTGTTCCCTGGCAAAGTCAGAGGAATATGGAACTGGATGCACAATTTTACACTCCTTAGGTGGTTTAGGTGACCTAGTGTTCTAGTCCACACGTTTGCTGACTCAGTAATTTCTTTAACCATTCCTATTCCATTTGACAGAGGTAGTGAAATTTAACCATCTCCACTGTAGCAGACCAGGGAGCATCTGCTGAACTGGGCAGAAGTATAATGCTACGAACAGGTATCTCAGGTGCGTGTGCCACTACTCTACAACTATTCTTAGCTGTACTGTCACATTGTCTCTCATACTCTACTACCTTAGCATTATTCTAATTAATCCTTTTCAGTTTTGAAGGAAAGTGTGAGGAAAAAGATGGTTTCTTACTATATCTGTACGTTAATTTCTAGAGAACCAGAACTGATAAATAAACCTTGTTCTGAAGGGACTCGGGACAAGGACATCACTGACCTTCATTTGTTTTTTTTTAAGAAGCAGAAAGTTGTTAAATCTTAAGTGCATCTTAACATTACAAACAACATTTGAAAAGCAAACCATGTTTTGTCCTAAATTATCTGCATTCTCTCTCATCCCCAAGACCAGTCCAAGTTTACCTGAGCATCTGCAATCATCACAGATGCTTCACTCACTGATGTCAGGCTTCCAAACCTAGCTGACAATGCTGAATAGAAAGTTTTGCGGAACTAGTTCTGGCATCCACTGTTAGTGGAAAGAAATAGCCATTTATTAGAACATAGAAAGTAATCACTTCAAACAAGCTTCTCTCCTTCTAAAACTCCACAATTTAGCTTAGTATATAGCCTCTTATAACTGGCTGCTCATTGTTATTACAAAACAGAACTTCAGCAATCATTCTAAATCCTTCCAAGTACTCTTTTCTTTCAAGCTCTATTACTATCACACAGGTAACATTAGAAGAAAGGATCTAAGGATCAGGATAAAGAACATTTTACTCCATATCTTGAGGACTACTTCTAGCAAAATTTTTTTCATTGGTAAGTTGCCAGGAAGGCACCATCAATTTTAGGAATGTAAATAGAGGCTGCTTTGGCAACAAAGCAGAGGAAGAATAATAAATTAATCAAATTAGAACTGCCAAATATGGGACACAATGATCTTATCTCATTTTTTCCATGTTCAGGCTGTTCCATATATTTAAAGGAATGGGCTTAAGATACTTCAGAAAGTAGGAAGACTGTACACACAGGACACGAGGAATGTTCCCAGTGTCAACAAGTCGTTCACTCCTGATTTTCATCCTGTAGCAGCAGCACCTTTATCAAACACTACATATTTAAGTCCTTACTATACTGTTCCCAGTTTTAAAGGAACAAATGTTCATAATTTTTAATATTTAAAGTATGGAATAGAAAGTTGGTGTATCTAGCTTAATGCTCGTATCAGCCCCGTTCTCTATATTGTTTTACACACATTGAAATTATAATGTACTTCCTTATAAATACCCTGTAATTTCTTCCTAGTTATCAAAAAGCCCATGGAGAAATGCTTTCACCACACCTGTGAGGGAGAAAAGCAATCACGAGATATCTGTTATGTCCCTCTCCCCATTACTTACATTTCCATTCCAAGTGTCAAGAGCTATACTCAAGCTTATCCTTCTTTAAAACCTAACACTTACAGAGCAATTAATTCACCCAGCTATAATGAACAAGATATGTCAAAATATGGCAGCCACATCAAGAAGGAAAGTACCAGAAAATCAAGTCTGCCTGCAATTTTCCAGTGCTAACCCAGCTGCAAGACACACTAACAGGTGACTTCGCTTTACTGAGTCATGCTTGCCACTGGGTTTGAGCTATAAATAAAACTGATTTTAAAGTGTTTGGTTTCTTTATAAAGATTTTATAACATGCTTGCAGACAACAAGAGTGCAGGGAATGTCACTGCTGCTACAGAAACAAGCTTCATGTCAGCTGCCAGCATGAAACACATTCAAGTTTCAACCTACATTGCTTGGGTAGGGCTTCTGCCAATCTCCTGAGGCTGGTCAGACTGTCAGCTCCAAGCTGGTTTAGGATGCTAGGCAGCATTTCTGTCAGCTGCTTTGTCTCAGCGTGGCCGGTGATAGTGAAAGTGTTAGCAGCCAGAGATGCCTGAACTTTTGGGTTATTGAAGTGAATGACTGTTCCTTGATTGGTAAACATGTTTACCTGCAAGAAAAAAAAATCCAGTATTTGAAGCAGTTGAACAGCAAGACCTACTGATCATTTACAGGCAAGTTTAGGAGCTATCTTAGTTACCAGAAAGTTGATTTTAATGCATATTCTATTTAATACATTTTCTATTTTCTATAATACTATTTCTATTTTCTATTTAAATATATTTTTTTTCATTTGAAGCAATTACCTCTTCAATTCCAGAAATATTGTTGACTCCCAGTTTCTTCAACGAAAACTGAAGTTTTTTATCATCTGCTGTAGCTGTTCTGTGAACAACCTTCTTCTTTCTGCGGGCAGTACCCTTTGCAAAAAAAAATTACAATATAAAGCTTAAGTAGTTCTCAGAAACTCTAATCCTAAAGGCTGTATAACTACTTTACAACCTCTAAATATCAACTTAACATACTGCACCTGTGTTTCACTGCATGTAACCCTGCTGCCCAACTGCACTGCAGCAGTTTTTCTCTTTGCAGTAAGGCAAGATTTGCACATGTAGGAGAAGCATAAAGTTTTAGGAAGCAATGCCATCAGAAAGTATTTATTTCACAAATGTCATCGTCTACTGCAACATCTTAGAAAAGGGGAGTTGCAAATTTACCCTTGTTAACCCAAGTCATCACAAGACATAAAGCTGAAGAATGAATAGTTTCAAGCAATTTCCAAAAGTTATTAGTTTTTCCTTAGATTATAGCCAAATTTTGGTAAAAATCAGAGGTCATAAGGCTATGAACACATCATTAACAAATGAATAAGAGAAAAGCCAAAATACTCCATTTTTATTCTAAATAGCCATATTTCATCTGATGGATTTACATATTTGAAGAATGCCTACTTTTCCAAAATATCTCATAAATACATTTTAAATAATACTTCTGGTGTTCTAGACCAACCCTGTTTAGAAACCAAACAAGCAAAGGTTAAGTTGTCCGACAGATCCAAAGCTCTAGATTTCTCCAGGGAAGTAAAAGTTCCACATTAGAATACATCTATTTATATGAAAAAGCAGAAAATGTCATTCTCCAATTGCTTGCACAAGGGTTCAGGAAAATCTGACAAAAAATGTCTGTAAAAAAATGAAACTAAGCTTGTTTTTGGCGTAATGTAACTACTAATCTAAGTCCTCCCACTCCGGCTGCTCATCTACCACGTGCTAATAAGAAGAGAATATGTTGCTGCCTAGCTGTGTAAATAGCTGCAATTCCTTTTCAGTCAGAAGTTTAAAAGTTGGCTGGACAGTAACAAATCTAACATAATTCTGTTACCAACAATGAGGAACATTAGTGACAAATTCATACGAAACCAACGCTTGGAAGACGACCACTCAAACATTGAGCTAGGTAAGGCACATGCTAAGTCCCTCTGGACAACAAAATTCTCATTAAATTTCCGAACATGACATCTTGAATCAAGGAATATGGAGGAATATGTACCTCCTTCACATCCATCTCAACTTATATGGCAACAACACAATAAAGATATCAGGAATAATTTCCCATTATAAAAAACAATAATATGGCAGGTTCGGGCATTCCAACTATTTCACAGGCCAATTTTAAAATTAAATTACCATTCTAAGCTTTGCCTAATGTGTATAAAAGCCCTACATTGATCAGCAAGCTGCAAGAACTGCAATCTGAATGCATGCTCTCACATGACAGACATTAAAAGCCTCTATAGTCAATAAACACACACTGGTTAACATGCATACAACCAGCAAAATAACACAGGAATTCTCTAATTAACCATTAACATATACCAAGAATATGCAAAAATTACCAAGGTTGTTAATTACTACATAAAGCCTGTTTTAGGCTGCCTAAATCTCCAGCAATCGGCAAAAAGAAAAGGGAAAAAAACCCCAAACACTGGAATGAAAGCTCCTGGAAATTCTGTCAGCAAAAGTTCTTTTGAATAATTCGTAATCTAGAACATTGTGTATACTCCCTCAGGTATGAAAGATTCCTGAAAAATTCCTGAATTAAGACTGACACTGAAATGAAAATGTTTACTGTCATATTAAACATACTTTTCTAAACATATTTGTTTACTGTCATATTAAACATACTTTTCTAAACATATTTGTTTACTGTCATATTAAACATACTTTTCTCACATTATAAGTAAACACACAACACAAATACCTATATTCAGATATAACAAAATAAAGTTTTTCTTATTATATTAGTCTGCAATTTAAAAAGTATGACAATATATAGAATTTTCAACTTTGTGCAGAAAGACAAAAAACTGCCTCGAGCACCCTAAGTATTTCTGACGAATCAGTAACATAAGATCTCTAAGGTCTGTTATGAAAACTATAACTGACCTCACCTGCTGTAAGATATACTCACTTCAAATCCCACACACTTTCTAAAACAGCCCATAGAATTAGCACGAGATGGCTGCAAGAGGACTACAACGACCATCTACTTCCAAACTTTCTGCCATGGGCAGGGACAACTCTAAGTGGACCAAGGTACTCAAGAGTCCCATCCAACCTAGCCCTTAACAGCCCCAGGGATGTGGCATCCACAGCCTCTCTAGGCAACTTGTTCCAGCGCCTGACCAGCCCCACAGTAAAGCATTTTTTCCTAATATCCAGTCTAAACCTACTTTCAAGTTAAACCCATTCCCCCATGACAAGCTACTACGTACTCTTGTAAATAGCCTTGATGCTTCTTTCCTGTAGGCTCCCTTCAGGTACTAGGAAGCCACAGTTAGGCCCCAGTGCCTCCTCTTTTGCAGGCTGACCAGTCCCAAATCTCTCAGACTGTTCTAACATGAGAGGAGCTCCAGCCCTCTGACCAACTTGCTGTCCCTTCTCTCGACTTGCTTCAACATCTCCATGTCCTTCCTGTGCTGTGAGCCCAGAGCTGATGCAGCCCTGCAGGTGGGCTCTCACCAGAGCAGAGCAGAGGGGCAGTATGCCCTCCCTGGCCCTGCTGCCCACACTGCTCTGGATGCAGCCCAGGACACGTGTGGCTCTCTGGGCTGGGAGTGCCCATGGCTGGGGCATGTCCAGCCTCTCAGCCACCAGCAGCCCCAGGTCCTTCTGGGCAGGGCCACTCTGTCTGCCCACCCCCAGCCTGGATTGATACTGGGGCTTGCCCTGACCCAATTGAAGCACCAGCACTTGGTCTTGTCAAACCCCATGAGGTTCTCATGAGCCACTTCTCCAGCTCTTCCAGGTCCCACTGGATGGCACCACATCCTTCAGGTGTGTCACCACCACCACTCAGCTTGGGGTCGGTCATCTGCAAATCTGCTGAGGGTGCACTCAATCCCTTTGTTTATGTCATTGTTGAAGACATTAAATAACTCTGGTCCCTGTACAGACCCCCAAGGGCACCGCTTACCACTAATGTCCATCCTGAGTCATTGCCCACTACCCTCTGGATGTGACCATCCACTTTCTTATTCACCTAACAGCCCATCCACTGAATCCATCTCTCTTCAGTTTGGAAAGAAGGATGTTGAGGAGGACTGTGTCAAAGGCTTTACAGAGTCCAGATAGATGACATCTGTAACCCTTCCCTTGTCCACTGATGACTCCCTCAAACACAGAAGGTCACTGGGTTGGTCAGTCAAGACTTGTACTCAGTGCTGGCTGTCACTGCTGTGCCCTCCATGTGCCTTAACACAGCTTCTAGCAGCTTAGCACTTCTGTTCCATCATCTTCCCAGGCACAGAGGTGGGGCTGACAGGTTGGCAGTTCACAGTACCCTCTTTTCTTCCCTTTTTAAGACGAGTACAATATTATCCTTTATCCAGTCACCTGGGAGTTCTCCTGACTGCCTTTGATTTTCTAAAACCATGGAGAGTGGCTTGGGAACTACATCACCCAATATCCTGAGGACTCTCGGATATATTTCATCAGGTCCATAGACTCATGTACGCTCAAGTTCCTCAGATAGTCATGAACCTGATCTTTACTTACAGTATGAAGGATGTGGTCCTCCAGTCCCCATCCTGCTCCCCATTAATTCATCAGGTATGGGAAGAGAGAGAGCCAATGAAGACTGAGGCAAAAAGAAATATTGAGAACCCCAGTCTTCTTCTACTTTCTCCAATTTAACAGCATTTTTTATCAGGTGGTACATTTTCTTTCACCTTCCTTTTCTGATTAACACACCTGTGGAAGCCCCTTCTGTGACATTTGCATCCTTTGCCAGGTTAAGTGCCAGCTTTAATAGTAGAATTGATCTTGCCTAGTTTTACTAATCTACAGAGTGGGCCTAGATCTAACTGCTTCTAGAACAAAGTTCTAAAGAACTGTGCAGAACACAAAATTTGCTTTACCTTTTTCTTAAGAATATGTTAAAATACTATGCATAATGAGGTTTTGAACTACCCTTACAGGAGTTTGTGCTTTTAAAAAAATACATTTCAATTGCAAAGGTATTATATTTTGAGCAGCTGTAGGATGCAGTGCTTATTAGAGAGCAGAGTCATTGGAGATTAATTGCAATCATAACTCCAGTCCAAGCTAACTATTGTTTTGCTTTATTGTAATGTGACTCTAAATAAATTCTCCTGGTCAGCCACCTAAATAAATTTAATCTTGGTATCACCCTTGAAAATTAACAGGGTTATTCCCATTTAAAGGAAGAGAACACAAGAGCACACATAACATCCTTTTAATATCCTTTCTGCACCATTTTCACATGACAGAGGCTCCTTGCATCATCAGAGCCAGTCACTAGGGTTGGAAAAAAATCATTTTAATGGTGCCTGATTTCTTGTCCTTAGGAGAATTTACTGAGATCTATCTTAAAACCAGTATGAATGTGAGAAGATGGTTCTCCAGGTATAAGAACTGCAACAAGAGGTATAACTAATGCTCAGAAACATCTCTCTTTGAAGACAAAGCCTACTAAACATTCAGTTGGTTTTTCTTGGGGTATGAAATTACATTGTTAAACAATTGCAGTTGAGCATACAGTGAATAGAGAGCTAAGAAAAAATGAGAACAACTCTATTTGGTCTTTTTTCATAATCTAGGCCTTACACACAGGTGTTGGAGCTGCAGTAGAAAATAATCCACTGCCATCATGGACTATGGAGAAAGAGAGAATTCCTGATTCTGAGATTCACCTTTGCTGTCAAGGAAGTTGGTTGCACTGGCTCAATAGCTGCATCAGGGGAAAAGAAGGTAGTATAAAGCTGGGGTAGCTCTGTAAATGTGTAGATATAGTAGATACAGTTAACCATTGCCTAAAGCAGGCTTAGCCAAAACCTGTGCTTTTACACTCAAATGAATTTGAAGCACTACTTTTGGTCTGGCATAGCCATTGAAAACTGTCCATCATGGTCATGCTTTAATGGTGTATCTCAATTATTTTATTCACATTACTACTGGCTAGTGTGAAGATGTGGGTTATTGTAACAGTCACCAAACCCATAAACCACCTTGGCAGGAAATGTTCCTTACAGCTGATGTAGAGTGAACTAGGCCAGGATTTAAAGATGCTCACTTTGAAGCACATTAGAGGTCATTAAAGTAATGTTGAAGGGCTATAAAAGCCTGAAACATTCAATCAGTAATTTTTCCTTTAAATTGCCCTAGTAATAAAGTCTTAGAGGGAGCTTACCCCACTCTGAGTTATATGCCATTCAGTTATTCAATTCTTCACACCTAGATTATACTTGCAGCTGAGACACTGCTATAGATGTGTTTATTATAGAAGGATATTGAGTTAAGAAGCTTGAACTCTGGGAAAATAAAATTGGAAATCTGTTAAGATATTCTGCAAATCCAAGGGATAGAGTTAAGGTGCTCTAAATCAGGCCCAGGAAATCGAATCATTACCTAAGTACCTCTTTGTATATTATTCTGTACCTATTTTGCAGTCCACTGATCTGCCTCACATTTTGTTCTGTGGGTTTACCTATTCAAATGGGAATTGTTGAGATTTGCAGTGGAAAAGGAGAACATTTTGGATGGGTTATGCAGAATACAGACTACTTTTTCTAAAGTTGGTTGCCCAATTTTAGTTAAAAAAAAATGGATACACCTGATTTGAATCTAAATGCTTGTGTTTTCTTTATACATTATAGTGGAATAAAATTTAAATGTCAAAACATAGTCCACTGAATGTGGACTGGGAAAGATACTAATATGGAAAAATAAAACTTGATACTTAAATTTTAATATCATCCATTGGTATTTTACAAAACCAAATGTTCTTAACTGGTTTTGGTTTTCACTGTCATGTTTTGTTTGTTCATATTTTGTTAATGTTTCTTCTTCTCTGCTATATACTTCTATGCTATAGACCCTAAAATCTTCTGCTGGCTCCCATCTTCCAGAAATACATCTGTAGATCAGAGATTATTGCTGAATCTTTTCCAAGATAGGCATTCAAAGGGAAGACAAATCGAAGTGATCTTTAACTTTGAAAAAGTATATTTATCTTTTGTATTGTTCTGCCAATCCATGAAAAAGGCTTTCAAATCTTGGAGATTTTAAACTTTCATTTGCTTGCAATTCTGTATAAGAGTCATATGCCCCTTTCAGCTTTTAAAGTGTTTTAGAGCAATGTGTAATTAAAGAAAAAGATCATATCTAAGACTTCAAATACATATACTCTTTTGGTCTCTAATCTTACCTCTTCATTTTCTAGCCAAAATGGTATTAGCTTCTTTATGCGTAGCTGACTCACCAAGCAGCAGCACTTCCGCACTCATATTTTAAATAATCAGCAGTCTGTTTTTATTAATTTGTCAAAAAATAAAGATGTGGGAAAAAAATCTGAGAGCTGTTTGCTATGACAGCAAAGAGTTTTGCTTTAAATAATTAATACCTTGCTATGACTCATAGCTAGGGCAAACAGTCAGAGGAACTGTGAGCTTTCTTTTTTGTCTTTTCTAATTCACAGATTAATTAATTAAAACCCCCAAAATGTTGCTATCACATAAATCAATACTGGCAGTAACCAAGGAGTAAAATGGCAATCAGATGCTGGGTATCGCTTCTTATCTGGCTGCTGAAGATGTGACAGTGCTCCCTTTCTCCAGCCATGGTCTGAGCTGGATAGGCTGTAAGACCAATTGCACTTTAATCTTCTTTCTAGGATACACGTGAAATGTGTGTGGTGGCTTGCAAGACATTTCAGAGGGTGAAAATGATCCTAACATTTTCATTTCAGGAAAGAAGGATTTTCCAAGAAGTGTAATCTGTGTTTCTTTTCATTAAATTCAGGGTGGCAGGGATTTCTTCTTTCAGTTTAAAGCATTCTTTTGATATTACCTGGTGTTTCTATCTTTCCCGGTGATTCACGTATTTCCATAATAAATACAGAAGTGGTCACACAGTTTGACTAGATGATTGTTGTAGGTATTTTCCAACTGAAACTATCTATTTGAAAATAAATTAAGCTTTTACTGGGCAAGTAAAATCTGGCCCTGTGGAGTCAGCAGCTGGTCTTACTTTTATATATTTTTCTGGCTTTTTTAATGGCCACAGGAGAGCGTCAGTAAAGTGAACTAATGATGGTCTAAAACCTACATAAGCATTTTACATGGTAAAATTTTCGAACAAGATCTGACCATATCTTTTGTTTCAGTCTCTAAATGTATTCACCGTTTTCTGCTAGTAAACCACTGCAGACAATTGCTTTATAATGTCTATTATAGACAGATTCACTGCACAGGTTATGGGTTTTCTCTTCACATATAGAATCAGTAGGAATACTGTATTGAAAACAACATCATTGGTAGATACCAAATACTAACTCTGACTAAATAATAACCTCTCTTTTCCAAAGTTTGTATCCAAAGATCAACAGTTGTGACTATAAGGTCAGGACACTACAAAATTATAAGATCCTAATTCTTATTGCCATTGAAGCCAAATTTTTAATGCAATCATGAATTCCTTCTGTAATCTTTGCTATACTTACCCAATTATCTAGTATTCAGCATAAACTCTGGATTTCAGATATTATTTGTAGTACTGTGAAAGCACAATAAGGTAGGATTGATTTTTCCACACACTGTGAGAAAAAACAAAGCAAAAGAGAAGTTGCATAAAATGATATTAAGTCTGAGGAAATGGTGGAAGATGTATTTCATTTAGTTAATGAGGACTAATTAACATACCCTCACAGTAATCTGCATGCAGTTTGTGATATGGGACAAATTTGTTCTTGTAAGAAAAACGAGATTTCTGTCTAAAAGGGTAAACTGACTCGTAGCTGAGAAGTGGTTTCAACATCTGTTCACAATCTGAGCACTGCTCTTGAAAGAGAAGACTTTAACCTCCATGATGGTCCTCCATCAGCTGGTGTAAATTCCTTTTCTTCTTATGCTGAGATGTTCCTTGACATCTGCTAAAGATTAGAGTAGCTTGACCCCCTACAGAGCTAAAATGACTTGTAGTCTAACAGAAGCTCCTCATTTCATATGTACAAGGCTGAGTAGAAGAGTTCAAGGCCAGTTGCCAGCATAGTTTTTCAGTTGCCAGCAGCCTGTATGTACCTTAAACTACTTTTCTATTTTCTTATTTTCATCCTCTCCTATTTGGAATTTAAAGTGCCCACTATTGCTATTGTGCCAGAAAATATAAGAACAGCTCTTTTTCAGCCAGTATCAGATGTAGAGGTAATAGCGTGGATTTGGTGGTGAGAATTGCTAAGATCTTTTCTCAAGAAGCTAACTAAGGCCTTCTCGTTTCGGGAGTCTGTTTCACCATTTCTCCCTCATCCTCTCTGCTTTTTTTACCCCATACCACTTGGTGGATCAAATGAGTAAGCAATGAAGTTAAAATATGTGGATCTGGAAAGGGTGAAACTAAGTGCCTCATGTGCTGAAATTGTCGCACTTGCTTATCCCTTTTTCATTTTGCTGTGTTGTTAGGTTGATCAGCACTAGGTTAGAATCAAATGAAGAATAGTGACATTTTGGATAACTCAGGGAGAGCTTCCGATGCGATCACTTTGGCCTCAGAGCCACAATCCTGGAGAATCTTTCTGGTAATCACAAGGAGAAGTCTGAGTAAAGTTGGCAGAAAATCAATTATGAAGTACGCAGAAAGAAGACCAAAAGGAATCATAGACTCATTTTGTGAGTACCAAAAAGTAAATAAATGTGGAACCAGATGTAAGGTAAACAAGGGA
>JAWWEY010000130.1:53823973-53845679 GCA_035582745.1 Loriotus luctuosus | reverse complement strand
GGTATTCTGGAAATAGAAACAGTACGTCTATCTGTCTGATAAAGGTTTACCTGCTGGTTGACTGAAGTGGGCATCATTGTTATTGAAGTTTTTTTCATGCTAAGCGAAAGTGTCTTTCATAAGGAAATGAGGCAAGTGAAGCTCAAAGAAAAGGAGAAAGTTGTGACAAAGGGTAAAAAGTTTCAGGCTTTTAGAAAAGAATAAGTGCAAGTAGCAAAATGGAGTGAGGAAGGGGGAAGAAAAGACTTTAAAAAAAACCCAACAAAATACAAATGTGAACAAAAGTCTGATATCTGCTTGATTGTGGCAGTCACAAGTGCAGAAAATTCTCTCTCTGTCTGATCTACATGATGTGCAGCACACTCTCTGTCTATTACAGTGAAATGTAATAGTGCAGAGTTTATAAGAAAATCACCAGGTAGCTTCTGAGAGAGTCTTCTTCTTGAGAGACACTGCCTAAGCATCTGTGCAAAAGCAACTTTTTCAGCATGAGCCCCTGACAATATCTATAACAGGCACTGGAGAGCTGCTCCCAGTGTCTGTGATCTGTTCCTAACTGAGGACCAGTGCACCAAACTGAACATCCTACTCTGGCATCCTACTCCACAGCTGAGTGACAACAACAGGGAAGAGAAGAAGTAAAGCTGTGAGTTGGCATCTGTGTGCTCCCAGCTGCTGTGATTTGTCACTGCCTCCAGAGCTGCAGTACGTGCTCTGCAGTTGCCACAAGCTTGTGCTTGGTAGATCAGAGGGAAGTGTAAGGAGCTAGGTGGGAAGAAGAGTTGAATCCTTTTCGCCCTCTGTCTTGGTGATGGCTGCACTGAGTATTGCAGGCCACATGGAGAAATAACTGCACATTTTAAGTTGTGCTGGTTGCTTTTGTGCTGGTGTTAGTTTGCTCAGAGGCAGCTGTGCAAACTCAGAGCCTCCTGGGACTTCCTCAGCAGAAGATTCCTGATAACCGTCAGCCTTCCTGTGCAAAAGCCAGTCCTTCCTTATCTAGTGTGGTTATCCAGCTCCTGTTTGGAACAGCTAACCGGGCCACAGCACAGGCAGGCTGAGCTTATGCTGTGCATAAAAATCATTTGGGGAGGGATTAAAGAAACCCAAACCCTAATTGTAGCCCCGTGGTCCCTCTGACGGCACAAATGGGTCTATGCTGCTGACATTGCTGTGATGGAACAGATGTTTGGCTAAGTCCTGCAAGAAGTCAATCCAGAGCTGCTACTGGCTAAGAGGCTGCACCAGACTGCTTTCAGGGCTGATTAAGATTTATGAGATCGGTGGTTAGGATGGATGGAGGCTCTAACTTGTTTTTCAAATGGATGTAAAAACACTGCTGGAATGTTAGTTAATAACGTCATGCTGAAGAGAATATGACTGTGTCAAATTAGAACCTCAGACATTATTGAGCAGCACTGAACTTCAGACTGTTGAAATCTGTCCATAGAATCAAAGAACAGCTTGGGTCAGAATGGGTCTTTAAAGATCATCTTGTTCCTGTCAGAGGCCAAGGACACATTCTGCTAGACTGTGTACCTCAAAGCTCCATCCAATCTGGACCACAACGATTTCAGGGATGAGTTATCCACAATATCTGGGCAACCTGTACAGAGCGTAGCCACAGAGTAAAGAATTTCTAATATCAGATCTAAACCTGACCTTTTTCAGTTTGAAGCCATTACTCCTGTTTCTGTTGCTACATGACTTCTCCATTCTCTGGTACTGGAAGGTGCTATGAGGTTATCCCAGAGTCTTGTATTCTGATTGAAAAGTCCCCATTCTTTCTATCTGCGTACTGCGTCCGGCTGAGAGTGAGTTCATTCATAGGAGACGTATTCCACTCCTCTGATCATCTTGAGAATGTCCATGTATTTCCTGTGCTGAGGACTGCAGAGCTGGATGCAGCACTGCAGGTGGGTTTTCAACAGAGCAGAGGGACAGAATCCCCTTCCTTGCCCTTCTGGCCAGGCTACTTTTGGTGCAGCTCAGGATAAAATCAGCTTTCTGGAGTGTGTGCACAAATTAATAATTCCCATATCCATGAGCACACCCAAGTCTTTCTCCTCAGGGCTGCTCTCAATCCATTCTCTCCCCAACCTGTATCCGTGTTTGGGACTGCCCCGACCCAGCTGCAGGGCCTTGCACTTCACTTTGTTGACCTCCATGAGGTTTGCATGGCCCAGCTCTCAAGCCTGTCCAGGTCCCTCTGGATGCCATCCCTTCCCTCCAGCATGTTGACTGCCCCACATAGCCTGGTGCTGTCTGTGAACCTCCTGAAGTGTGCTCAGTCCCACTGCCCACGTTGGCAACAGAGAAGTTAAAACGTGCCAATCCCACTATCAACTCCTGAGGAATGCCACTTGTCACTGGTATCCACTTACATAGAATGGTTGACCACAACCCTTTGAGTGCAACCATTCAGCTAATTCCTGAATCACTGACTGGTTTATCCATCAAATCCTTGTCTTTCTGCTTCAGAGACAAGGATGTCATGTGAGGCGGTGTCAAATAGTTTGCGCAAATCCAGGTAGGTGACATCAGTTGTGACAATCCTTATCAAAATTGTGACTTGATTATAGAAGGGCAGCAAAATTGTCAAGCAAAATCTTGTCCTGTGATTCTATGGCACTCTCTTCTAGTATTCAGTCCTCCCTAAAGAGCCTGTATTTTTTCTGTTCCAAAGCTCCAGTCATAGGAGCTGTCCCACCATGTCCTCCCGATTCCAGATCTGACAGTGAGTTGCATTTCTACCAGAAATGTAGAAATGTTTCTTTGATTTGTACAGCAATCTCACTTTTTAATAAAAGTTTTAGGCAGTATTGAAAACTCAAAAAAGAAATTCCTAATACTTTTTTTAAAATTGAAAATATCAAGGCTGCTGGTGATGTATTCCAGTATCAGAATAAAAAAAGAAAAAAGACCAGTAAATTGAAAATTAAACAGTTCCTTGCTGTTGAATCAAATTAAGATTATGGGTGCTTCACTAACAATTTTGATAGAAGAAACCCAGACTGAGCTCTATAA
Source organism: Loriotus luctuosus (assembly GCA_035582745.1). NCBI lineage: Eukaryota > Metazoa > Chordata > Aves > Passeriformes > Thraupidae > Loriotus > Loriotus luctuosus. Next base: position 53,842,652 of record JAWWEY010000130.1, on the reverse strand, counting down.
GCACTACTAGGATCTGCTTGCTAGGCATACTGTTAATGAGGTGACTGCTTATTGAAACTATTCAGAAAGCTGTCATGCAGCACTGCCCAGTCCTGTCCTGGGCTTCACACAGGCACGTGTGAAGGAAGGTGAGCCTGTCTCCATTCCCTCAACCCTTCTGATCTGGAGGCAGCCTCTTCAGCAGGCGGAGGTGCTCAGCTGCTCTTTGCCTCCAGAAGGGAAGGCAGGAGCATGGGGCTAGCTACCATTTTAAGGAGCCAAGGCGCACTAGCAGTAGACATGTTAGAGCTTGATGACTCAGAACATCCTCCAACAAATGTTCATTAAATGCTTGCAAAAATATATTACTACTCACTCCAGCCTCCAGACAAAGGACCAATTCCAGTACTGACTCCCATGGGACAATACTGCTGGCTCATGTCCAGCTTAAAAGCTGTAATACTTTGACTTTTATCTTCCACTCCTTATCCTTTAACTGGATTTCAGTCCAGTTCTCCCAAGCTGGAGAACCAGTATAGTTTCCTGGTGAAAAAAAAAAACACGTCCTTCAGGGCTCCTTATCCTTTGCATATTGCCAAATTCTTAGTTCTCTAGAATATTATCGAGAGAGAATTGCCCTTTGCAGAAGACATGCAACCTATCTTTAAATGGACTGCATGTCTCCATAAGCAAGAAGATATTTTCCACTTTCTTTATAATACGCATTATTGTATAACCAGTAATATCTTTGACATAACTTCTTCACTCAATAAAATTTTGCTATGGTGCATTAACTTGAAAGGATAATAAATGATTAAAAAATTAATATGAAAAGTAGATAAACATGCCTCTTGTATCTTGTCTTGGGGGAAGAGTTGTTTGAAGTATTCCCTAGTAATCCACACAATCCTCTTTTGCTGTGGTCTATGGAAGTAAACAAATTACTTTGGCTTTCCTAGTAGAGAAGGTAAGCTCTGCCTCTTGATTACTGCATGGCAAAACCTACAACTTTGTCTAGTATCTGAGTATTTAAAAATGAGATGTGTCCCTAGCATGGAAAAATGTTTTAATTGGGCACCATTTAACCTCAGTCAAATTTAAGAATTTTTACTTCAATGATTTAATTAGGTCTTTCCCTCTTTTTGTTCTAAATCACACAATGCAGATTTTGGACTGCATTTTTTGCTTTCAATTTCTGTTCTTGCAGCTGACCATTTCTGAGGTATGTCCTGGCACACATTTACAATGCTCTTTAAACTTGGTGGTACTCCCTGCATTTACATCTAAAACTGCTGTTAAGATGTTCAAATTCATGTGATCTGGATCATGCTAAAACATTGATGGGATCATACTCTAAAATTCTGATAGGAGGATTATCGGTATGAAAGAAATCAGAAAAGAAAACTAGGAAGGAACCTCTCTCTGACTGGCTGTTGTTGCTAAATTGTCCTTCTGATCACTGCCTCTGGTTGTCATCCCATTAGGAGAGACCCTGCTGTTGCAATGTCAATAGTCAGTTGCAGAGCTACCCATCAGTCTGGGTACTGCCAACCTGAATGCTCTGTTCCTGCTGCTCTTCCCTCTTTGGTGCTCTTCCCCACCAAAGCCAGTGGCGTGGCCAGGTCTGATGCTTTCTGGACCATAATCAGGGCAAGCTTGATCATTAAAAACCTTTCCAGACAGGTGTTTAAGTACATTTTTCAACAAAATCACGCTCCAGATGCCATTCCAGAACCATTCCATGGACACAGTGTTAAGATTCTCTCTGGTATTCATTGCACAGCCTTTCAAGGGCTTAATCCCACAGCAGGCACTTCTCTCACTGGGTTTAATGTCATGAGGTAGCAGAAACAATAGTGGGCAACTGTAGTGTAGCAGGGCCTTAAGTTAGGAGCAGGGAGATGCAGACCTATTGCTGGATTTCCTGCGGTCAAGGACTTTTGTGGGTGAGGTCTAGGTGCGTTACAGAAGCATGCAAGTGCATTGCAGACAAAGATAGAACACCCTGCCAACGAAAAAAAAAGATCTCCTCAAACATGTTTGATTAGTCTGCCAGTGACTCTGGAAAGCCAAGATCCTCGTGCCTGACCAGTCTGCCAGTGTCCTATTATGGGTACTCTTCAACAAACAGTCCCGCTAGATCAGAGGGTGGTTCAACTGACTTGTTCACGAACACACATCAACAGCAGAAGAGAGGCCTTCTCAGCAGGGTTTCCTACTTTATTCAGGTATATTACTCACTGCCAGTGATTGCCAGCGTCCATGAAGGACTCACTCTAACTATGGAATAACATTCCTTATTAATGAGAGAAAATTGTGACAGGTTAAGGTTAAAGGCCTGTCAGTGATAGTTTGTGACTGCAAAAACATTCGAGGGAATATACAGACAAGATTTAATCCCCAATAAAAGTTATCTCAAGAGAACTATTCAGGAAAAGTTAGCTCAAGATAATAACCAAGAATGGAAAGCATAGGCACATTTCCACTAGACAACCGTATGGGAGAGAAGGTGGGTTCAGCCCAGTGACTAACCCTAGTTAAGTTGGAGTTTTACGTGACTCCTCCCCATTCTTACTTTAATTCTATACTACTTCTTAATGTTTAGGTGGAGCTTGAATGACTCTAGTCATTCTAGAGTCATTGGTGTGAAATTCTGTTGCTTCACTCTTAAAGCTACAGTCAATAAAATGCAAAGCACATGCTCGGTGAGGAGTGATCTTACCCTGGAGGTGGATAAATTTGGGATGGAGTGGGGATTAGTATTGCAATTACATTATAAGGAACCAAGTTTATCCCGAAAAGATATTTTGCCACAGATGCTGGTTCAGCTGTAAGACATGTGCTATCCTTCCTGGCTGACAGGTGCTATGCAGTTTATCAGCCACATGGTACCATCGATTCCTTACATGGATTTCAACAGTGCTTTGCTCCAGCCCTGTTTCATCCCCCTTAGTGGGTGCTCAAGGCTACAGGCTGTGTGTATGGGGAATCATCACGGAATAAGTTCTAGTCATGCTCACCAAACCCCATTGGGAAAGAAGTAACAGCATTTTATCCTCTAATTTCTATACTGTTATAGCTTCTGTCAGGATGTGGATATAACTTTCCAGTTTCCTTCCATTTTATGCCATTCACCTTTTCTACAGGCCCAAAAGGGTACAGCTGCTGTGAACTGGCAAGGGAAGTCACTTGTGATAATTTATAGAGAAGTGGTTAAAGGCTAAAAGCCTAAACTGGCCTAACAAGCCACATAGATATAATTTTATTTTAAATCAGCATTATTATTTAGTTATACCTGTCTATAAAAAGAAGCGATGGTAGGGAAGGATGATAGATAATGGAATTCAACTATTTTTTCCTTAGAGACTGTTAAATGAAGATTATTTTGATTATAATGTCTCTAGTAATAATATTTTACACTGCATTACTCTGTTTTGTAGAGAATACAAACACACACTTCAGTTGAGTCCTGAGTATCTTGTGCTTTCTTGGCAAGCAGGAACTTGGAATATTTTATGATTTCTGAGGGACTGCTAAGCAAGAAGTATTGACTTTTCTATATGGGGAGGTGGAGCTGGTTTCAGTGTGATCAAGGCCCACAGGAAAGCTCACATTATTGTTTTCTGAATAGCAAAATTGTGTGTTTCTCCTATTGAAAGGACCCATATCTTCTAATTGCAGCTTTCTTCTTTCATACAAAGTGAGGAGCAAGAGATGGTGCTACTCATGTGTAGTGGAATGACTGGTAGGACCTCAGTAGGACTGTTGCAGATTTTGTTCCTCAAATATAAAAATTCAAGGATCAAAAAAGGAAAGCAAAGTACTGTTTGTTTTGCTGAATATGACTCACTGTGTATGCTATTTTCTACACTAAGTCAAATGTTCTCATGGTCTGTACTCATTAACTGGAAAGAATGGAAATGATTTATAATCCTACTTGCCTCAGACCTGCAAACACGACCATGTGAAATTTTGCAACACACATCCTAGTTATCCCTGACTACGAAAACACTTTCACTTCTCAGCATCACATTTTGATGTACTAAAATAATAAAAAAAAATCCATAAAATGTGTTCCTAACTTAGATAATTCCAAGAGAAGAACAAACCTATAAAGTTTCCTCCCACTTTCTTGTTTTATTTTACCTGGTACTGTAGGGTGGGGACATAGAGCTTCATTGTCCAGCTGAAGAACTTTTCTCAGCATACTGAAAGGAACAATGGTGTGCTTTATAGAGTCTGCCTGTTGAGGATAAGAGTCTTAAGACTTTCTGTCCCAAAAAGTGCTGTCATGTATATAAATGCTGCAGCAAGCTGGATAGCTACATATAGAACAGCAATATTCACTCCCATAAAACTCCTGTGCTGGTATAATTTCAAGCAAGGTGCACTTAGAAAAATCCTTCATAAAAATAAGAGCAAAGTGATTGCCCAGTTATGTACACAATACTGGACGTTAGGTCTGAACTAACATACAATATAGCATCATATATGTTAAATACGTAAAATTTATATTATATGTTAAACATATAAAATTATATGCTAAACATCCAGCATCATAACATAATATCTGAGTAAGAAATAAATTACATAAAAAATAAGGTAAAATTCTGTACATGCAGCAGACATATGTCACTTGAGCCTCCGAGATATAACTAATCTGCACAGATCTTCCTGGGTAGAGTCAGCGTTCCTGCTACAATACAGCAGTACAAGGAAGGGCCAGAAACATTAAGGGTAAGCCTTCTCCCAAACTGAATGTAGCTTTTGTATTTATATGGAGCTATTAGGTTTTTTCTATCAGAAGCAACTTTAATACTGTTTTAATGACCTTCAAATCTTTAGCTCTCTGTTCTTTCTAAGAGGATTTTACCTGATAATTTATAAACAATCTCAGGTTTTGTGTATATTATATGCATGTATTTTATATACATATACACATACATACATACAAATACGTAATACAGTTTCCTAAAAATACAGGAATAGAGCTTAAAAATAGTTTTGTAACTTCTCAAACAGTGAACTTTTTCTCTCAAGATTGCACAGAACTGAAATACTACAACTCTACTGGATCTGAGCCACAGTTTTCTGGCAGAAATGGCTTCTCCTCATTTTCTTCTCCCTAGGCAATGAAGTGAACAGCTCCCCCTTCACACTCCAGCTGTGATGAGTTGCTCACCACAGTCTCACAGAAACTTGGTCTGTGCTGTGACACACTTGCTGCAGTCTGTGACTAACTCCTTGGACACGCTGTACAAGATGTGCAGTTCTTTGACCGTATCTTTTAACAAATAAACAAAATTAGTCCTGGAAAATGAGTGGCCAAGACTTCCAGTCAGCTTCCGTCTGGCTAGAATATTAATCAGTATATGAGTTGTTACAATGAGATTGTTCCAGAGATATTTGAGTGTAATTTGTTTTCAGACTGTTTCTCCTACGTGCATGTGTGCCTAGATACAGTGATTAGATACTTAAGGGGAAAAAACCTTTATTGGTAGATTTCATTTTCACATACTACTTGAATTTTTCATCTTATAACAATTCAAAAAGCTGAAATTTCACAAGCTTTTAGTACTGTTTTCTTGTCTGAGTCTGGATATGAAGCCACTTGAACTAGTGAGTAATTTCATCACTAAACTTATCACAAAGAATGACTGTCAATAAAATAGCTACTCATAATGAAAAGGAGATTTTCTTTATTTTTCTTTTAACTGCAAATTATATCTGTTTTAAAGCAGTCGCAAATTTTTTTAGCTGAATTAGAATTCAGGTGGTTTTTTGAATTTTTCTTTAATTAGAATTCAAGGTGGTTTTTTCACCCAGAGGGTTTGATAGATTCCTACAAAGACAATTTTAAAGAATTACAAACCTAAGTTTCCATATTTGCATGCCATTTTTGAGAAATAGTTGTTTAGATAACAAAACTTGGTGATTTCCCTCATGAAAGAAATGAAAGAAAGAAAGAAAAGATCTCTAACCAAAAAGCCACCATCAATTGCAGAAAAAACCTTTCATTTTGATATGTTTAAGTCCAAAAAGTTTGGACACAATTATTTTTTGGATGGAAGCATCTTTTCCAGCATTTATTTTGTAAATGAAATTGTTAAAAATACAGACAATACATAAGTCATTGAAAATAAGTTATTGAATGGGATTAAACTCTGCACAGCAAAAATGGACAATGAGGGTTCTGTGAGAAATCTGCAAGTACTTTTAACTACTATGTCATATTATCATCTTAGGTTTTTTGTAAAAGTTTCTCAAAGGTATTTATGCTTGTCAGCTTGGTCTTTTAATATTGGTATTGCATTTATCTACTTGCTAGCAGAAATGTAAAGAAGCTGGTAATTTTTGTCTGCCTTGGTCTTATAAAGTGATGCTCACTGGCAAGAAGCTTTTATGGATAAAACTCAGGGATTTTATGATTATCCAAGTCAGTGAGGGTTCCACACCAAGCAGTGCCCTTTCACTTTTCTGAGCCCAAAATACCATTTCATTGCCATCTCCAGTGGGAGAATATTTTCTGCAGTGGTTGTTGGGATGGGGAGAGGGAAGGCTTCCCTGGCCAGACCCAAGCACACTTGGGACTGTGTCCCAAGGGGATGCATGGCAGTATAGTTACACATTATTTGGTACATGCTTGCTGAGGCAGAGGTGTCAGTCTGCACAAAATATCAAGAACAGGATTGTGTAGGAACTATTCTTGCAGCTAATGAGGGTGTCAACCTTTCTTGTGGTCTCTATGTGGCTAATGAAATACTAGACTGTTGAACTTAATAAAATGATGGTTTGAAATGTCTATAACAAAACACCTATGACCAGAGTGGCATTGTTGAATGGTTGAGGACATAGTCCGTGGAAGATGCACTGCTTATGAGTTGTGGGTATAACTGGATACTTAAGAAAATTAATGATATTTCTTCCTATCTCTATCTAAACCAAAACAGAAGCAGGTCGTGACACTTAAATATCAATTGGAGAGCTATTTACATTGGAGACTATGGAAAGATGAAAAAAAAGCAAGAACTTTGGTATAAAGTTCTGCAGGAACAAAAACATAAGTGTTCTGAATTGTCCAAAAAAGAACAGATCTTAAAAGAAAATAGTTGGAAGGTTGTGAAGAGTTGTTCCTACAACTTAAGTCCTCTTCTACCACACATCAGAAAATAAGCATCAAACCTAAGAGTAAATATGAAAGTTCTGTGACAGTATTAGGAATTTAGGAAGATGGTTAACAATGTTTAGTTTTTTAATGGGCTACTGATAGAATCAATACTTGAGGAAACAAAAAATAAAATCAGATTAATGGGAATGAGAGAGAATATTAACCATGGAACAACACTTGTATCACTTCCTGACATATTCTGGAAAAGAAGGGTTTAGAGCCAAAGAAGGCAAATGGTTAAAAATATAAAGAAGAACTACAGAATATATATTAAAAGCTCCATCATTTTTAAATGGAAGAGTAGCAATGGCCTTTTAGAAATATTAGCCCACATGGTGACTGACGTGCTGAAAGAGAGCCAAAAATGTAACAGGATGGAGATTTTGGTCTTCATAAACTTGGTTGCTTTTATAGTAAGAAAAATATCCTGTGCTTTGACAGTAGAAATTTTTACTTCTTGGAAACCCATCTAGTTAGAAACTTACATAAGAAAAAAAAAATTAATCCTCATCAGTGAACAGAATCTGGACCAGGGTGTAATTATAAAGAAAACTACTCAGCAATAGTGGCCAGGAGGTACAACTGACTGACAGAAACAGTAATATATACACTCTCTAATATTAGAAGCAGAGCTGTCTAATACACTTGATTCTGAAAAAAGGGTAACAATATAGAATACAAAGAGACTTTGTGGTACAATTTGATAAGAGAGTGAGACTCAGATCAAGTCTGAAAGCCTGATTCAGTTAAATGTGTGAAAAGGAAAAGCAGTAGCAGAAAATAAAATAAATTATTCATGTTAGTGTCACCGTGGGATAGCACTGGGTGAGTTCTGTATCTGAACTACTCTTTATGAGTGAAAATCTGAAACAAATACTTCAAACCATTTTTTAAATCATTTTTCATTACCTACTCATCACGTAGTTATCACTAGCAGGACTGAAGAACCATTTAGTCACTCAGGAGGTGTTTTAATGTGATTGTGCTAAGATGCTGGACGATAGCTCAACTATTTCACAGTAGAGGAATGGAAAGGGGCAAACATGAAAAGAATTTTTACAAACAGCTTTAGGGAATCTTTAAAAACTGTAGAAACTACTTGTCTAGTCAAGTCCTAGACATTTTAATAAAAAAATTAGCAGATACTAAGTCCAATGTAATGGGAAGCATCAATGTAACTACTGAAGTTCGTTACAGGTGAAGTTGGATATGCAGATATTATTGATACACTTGGCATGTAGTATTTGTGTCTCCAGAAGAATTTTAAATGGAATGATATAAAATCTTCAAAAAGAAACTAACCCTAAAGGGACAATAAGAAACCTGTCTTATTATCAATATAAGATCATATTTCAAACCAGATAAGTCTTGCAAGGTTGGTTTCTTGAATAGGCCACAGAACAGCAGAAACACCAACCAGCCAAAATTGACTTGAAACTATTTTCTTTAAAGGTTTTCTAAAAGGAAAACTTTTTTCTTTTGGTGGGATGAATTTCTCCTTACACTAAGTGTCACCATGTTAGACAAGTGTTAAGGTCACATTATAGTTGATGGGAATTTTGTCTAAACGGTCAGTACAGTATAAGATATCATTCTTCTTATCATCTTGCAAACATCTTCATATAGCCAAGTACATAATCTCCCGAACTCTATTGTCAATGGAAACACTATAAACATCTAAGAAGATGTAAGCACCCCAAAATTATGAGAAATTAGCCTCATTCTGGGAGTGAATTACTTTTTATTTTAAGCACAGAGTTCATGTTTTGGGGATTAAAAAAGTGGAATTTCCCTGCATTTCCATCTTAATTCAAATGCCAGTGTGAGATGCTGCCAAGTGAAATAAGGTGAATTGAGATGTTTAGCAATGGAGGAAATATTAATAGCTCCAATAGTGTCAAAATACACAAATGCACCTTCTTTGGGTTGTCATGTCATATTCAGGATCAGATGGTGAGTTAGTATAGTATGCAAGGACAGAAATAAACTCTTGTGGGGTATATGAATATATTTTCAAAATTTATTCAGATATATTCAGGCAAGTAACAGAATTTTAAGCAGGTTGTTTTTTTCTGATTAAAAGTTGGCAAGCATCATACAATTTTGTAAATACTATAGGGAATCTACCTTTGATACCTAACACTGTTGCAAATCTGGTTCATAGCTTCTAATTGGAGTCATCCATCTGGTAACATTTGAAAAAAAGTCTTAAATATTTGTCTTGGTTTGAAAAGACAGGTCTCTGCTAGGGAAGGCAGGAGCCTCTAAAGGGAAAATGTAAACCCCCTCCCTCTGAATTTTTAAGGGGGTCTCAGGCCCTTATTAATATGAGAATAGGAATAGCAGTTCTCTATCAGGAAAAAGAAATTAAAATAAAAATTCAGTAATACTAACCAATGCTGACACAGGGTGTCAGAGTATGGCCTGACACCCTGTGGATCAGGGTGTTGGTAGCACTCCCATTCAGTGGTGGCTGCTGCCCTCCTGCAGTGCCAGGTGTGGTTCTGTTGGAGCAGTGATCCTGTAGAAGGGTGGAGTTTTCCTCTGAAGGTCCTGTGGTGGTGTAGATGGGCCTGGTCTTCCTCTGGGAATGCAGTGGAGAAGAAAGCTGCTCCTCTGGAAATCCAGTGGGAAAAGGCTAACTGTGGTGTTCCAAATCTCAGATTATATCCAGGCAGGAATGCTTGGCTCCTCCCCCTGGGCAGAGCGTCTCACAATGCGATGATGTAATTTTATCAGTCATGCAGTGACACTCAATGGCTCATTAACAGAAGATATTTCCCAGAGGGAGGATTGGTTGTGGGAGAGATAAAGGAAACTGCCCACTTGACAAAGGATGACTGCCCCACCTCTAACAGATGGGAGATAGAATACCCCCAGACCATACCTTACAACACAGGAGACTAGATAGATGGTGGTAGGAGCTAACTTTATTGATTGAGGAGTTTCCCTTTTGATTTTGAATGAGAAAATAGTTTGAAAAATAAGAGAAATAAGCTGCTTATATCTGCAAAGGAAAAGGGGCAAAAAGGAGTACTTAAACCAACAATATAGTTAAGCATTGTCCTAGAAATTATTTTTGTAGTAAGTATAATTTTTGGGGGGTTAAGGTTTTGTTTTGGGTGTTAGGGGCTGGGGATAGATGTGACTATAAGGATTCGAAGGATGAAGAAGCAAGGAGAGTTGTGGGTCAGAGTAATGGACATGGTACTGGTGATTTCCAGAAGTAAGCAAAGGACATGAGAAAAACATGGTTGCTGATGTTTGAGTTTGTTTGGTTTTATATGCATTGAATGTAAGTACACAATCCCCAGCTGTGCTTATCATCTGGAAAATTCCTTGAGATGGAAGCATGTCAGGGATGCTAGTATTAGAAAGGTAGGGGAATCAACTTGGGGTATGAAAAAAAACATGTTGAAACAGAAAAAACAGCAGGAGAGTGGAGAGGAATGTGTTGACCTACAGCAGAAGAAATCACAATGGAAAGATAAGGAAGCAAGAGAGGTGACTCTTTAGGGGCTCTCACCATTATTGAGGACTTTGTCACTGGAAGGGTCACCTGTAGACCTGTGCTAGGTCTCTGAGAAGTCTTGGACTGATAGGAGATATTAGCAATCCAACCCAGCTTTTCTTTTCCCTTTTTTATGTTTTGATATTTCTGTTTTCCTTATTTTCCTTTTTATTCCCATACCTCTGAAAGAGTAAAATTTTGACTTAGGCTCCTCATTTTCAAGCATGTGAACTGTAGTTTTCTTCGCATGCATTGAAAGCAAACAGTAACCATAGGAGATAAAGATTTGGTATCTGTAGGGTGTGATGACCCAGACATTTTTACATCTAGCAAGATTTAAGTTTAAGGCTCATTAGTCTTAAACTAGTGAGAAGGTGTTAAATAAATTGGTTAAGCTCTGTCTCTCAGTATTTGCTATTCCAGATTTAGATGCTGGTCTGCTAGTCTAATCAAAGCTGTTGAAAACGTTTGTTTCTTTTTAAATGAGGTGCTAATAACACTATTGCTATCTAACTGCTGATGCTCATTCTGGTCTCTGTTTTTATGTGCCATACTGTTAATGTTTATTCTCTGCCCAGTCTCTTACTGTTGTTAACACCAGAAAAGATAAATTTCATGTGCATTATTTTTTGGATTTCTGTAGTTTTATGGGAAAATTGGACTATATGCGTTGTCATAGAGCCTATACATTAAAACTGTTAAGTAATTTTGTCCATCATTTTAAATCTAAGTTCTAAACTCTTAATGGTATTAAAATGAAAGCTGGTATCTAGAATGATATAAGTCCATTAATCTCTCTGTTGATCCTCAGTACTGAGGTTTTTTCTGTACTAGAGAATATTCCAGTGCTTTTTCAACTGTTAACAGAACTGACTGGCAAGTTAGGAATCAACCTGTTGGAAAGGGTTGATTTTATTCTCTTTTTTAGTTACTGTGTCTTATTGCTGGACAGAATATTGCATGGAGGTGTAATCTAATACAGTTTTTCTCCTACAAATTAGAATCCAGTAATCTGCACATAAACAGGTGACTTGCTTTATTGCTAGGAAATCTTTAAATACAGACTTAATTGATTTGCCCAGATCTTGTACTAGCTTGTTGAAGATCTGGAAGATCCAGAAAAATATTAATTTTAGGTTAAACAGATGTTGGGTTGTTTTTAAAGCTCATATCCGATTGTTTCTGTCTTTACTCAGTACTGAGAATGGACCAGTATCTAGAAGCCAGAAACCCCTAAGAACTTCCACTATTTGGCTATCAGCTTTAATAATGCATTTCACTTATTACTGGAAGACCTTTTGAACTGGAATGGGCAACTACAGCAAAAAAGGAAGATGTATGGATATAATCTTCAAATGCATTTTAGGGCATGCATTTTGGTAGTGCTTCTATCAATATATGGTACTGCAGACTACACACGAACAGCCATTTCTGTATGTGATGCTGTGTTGGTTTAAATTAAACTTAATAAAAAAGAGTAAGAACTGAGACAAAACAACCCTCCCTGCAATCTCATTATTGGAGGGAATATAACAAACTGATATCCTGCTCCTTTCCACAGACTGCCATCCATGCATAATTTTTTTTTTTAATAACAATTATGGGTTTGTTTTTTCAGATTGAGAAGCTATGTCTGCTTTGGTTACTTCAAGTTCAGTCCTCAGGGGTTTTTTTCAGACAGGAACAGCTAGGACTATTTTCCAATCAATTAAATTCAGCATAATTATTTCCTTAAATTATATTGTGAGTTGGGGATTAATTACCTTGCAGCTCTGCAATTTCAAATAACAGAATTTTTTTATTACCTTAATGAGCTGTTTGCCTTTTAGTTCAGGTAGTTTATGGGCCTAGATTTTTTTGTGTGTTAGAGGAGGATTGTTATCCTGTTACATAGCAAAAATCCAGGGGGATTCTGTAGCTTCTGTGAAACAGATCTTTGAAATAAATCACCTGTAACAGTATTTGCGGAATATGAATTAGCTGCAACAAAGGGGTTGGGCAGCTTTAAATTGTATGATAAAAAGTTACAGTTGTGCTCCATCATTGGTTCTCAGGCAGGTAGTAAGATCTGACAGCAAGCCAAGGCTTAGTGTTTAGAAATTGGCTCAAACCATGAGATTAGGCAGTGGCATTAGTCTTTTAGAGAGTAATGTGATAATGTCACAGAGTTACAGATCATGCCGCAGTGACAGATGGTGCATGCCTGTGTGAAGTGTAGTAGGGTAAAAATACTTGCTGGTTTGATGTTTTATATGTTTAGTCATAATCGGTAGCTGTTGTAGTTAGTTAAAAATTTAAAATCAATTCAAAGAGGAAACACCAGCTTCCAGAAAGACACCTGTTCAATTGTCCAGAGCTTACAAAAAAGTTTTGATACTGGACATTTGCCTTCAGGATATATCCCTACTTCAGATCAGTGTGTTTTTAAAAGTTCATCTCTGATTCTTCATTGTTGCTGCTAAACTTTATTTTTGTTTTCAATATAGAAACGTATTATTCCTCCTGGTGCCTTTGTTACTGTTTATAGACAACACTGACTTTCAAGTTGGCATGTGCAATAATTGACAGTTGAAACTGTAATAATTATCTGATGGTTCTTTTTTCTATTTAATCCACTCAGACAAGCAATAACACACAAATATTTTTGTTTCACTTCACATGTTAAGAGTACAGCTGAATTTAATTTCCTTCGTGGCTATGAATATTTAGCAGCTTTGCAAGCATGTTGTCAGATTGCTAATTGTGTTTGTAATCAAACTGGCCAGTGATGTCTCCTAATTCAATTTTGTAAAGCAGTGAGGAAAAGAATAAATGCAGAAGGAAGTAAACGTTTCATAATAGCAATTGTTAATTGGGAAGTTATGCCTCTACACATGTGGGGGGAAATGACATCTAAAAATAATTTTAAGTGTTGCTTGACTAGCCCTACTCACCTCTGCCCTGAAAGGAAAGAGAACTCAGGAATTAACATACCCTAATAATGACTTGGCTGGTAGTGTGAGATCTATAATTAAGTATACAATTATATGCAACAGCAACTGTTTGCTGTTAGTTTCTTCTCTTTTTGAGACAATTTAAATATGAAATCTCCATTATGATATAAAATTGTTTCTGAAGGATGTGAAATGTAAAAGATTAATCCAATTCCTAATATCAATTTCATAACATATTGAGACAAATTAGGTCTTATTACTTCTAAGAATTCAGTATTTTATGCATAATTTGATAATTTCTAGTGTAATGCCTCCGCTGTTTAATGATTCAAACTGTGTTGTACTATCTCCTGGACCAAGCAGTAACCATGAAAGGCTGCAGGCACAAAATGAATTCAAACATTTGATGACACAAATATTTCCAGAATTGGTAAAATTTGTAGTCTGAGTTCTGTCATGGCCATCTGTATTTTATTGGTTTGAAACAGCTCTAGAGATTGATTTTGTGCATAAGCTGCGTCATAACCGGCAGAGGATCCACCTGTGTATCAAATGTCTGACTGCCTAGGTTTTAGATGGAGAGAAATATACCATCTTTATTGGTCTTACTATTGGGGTGTAAGCAGTAGTGATTCATCTGCAGTGCTGAAACCTATACTCTGTTGTCTGAGAAGACTTGAACTTTAGGTTAATTGTCTTTCAGGACAAGAATACACTGTCTGGGACAATCTTGGGTTCATTCAAATGGAGGACTTACCCTAGAATTTGTTTGATTAAGTTTGTCATGTTTTTGGAGAATTGAGTATACAGGTTTTTATTCCCTGTGCTTTCTTTCATACTTGCACACACTTGCTTTAGTATCTAGATCCCTTCTTTTTTCCTCATATTAAGTAGCTAATGTGGTTATCTGTTAGTGAGCCATCTACTTAAGGCAATATTTAGACAAGTACTGTTTGCACTCAGAAGTGTGGGTGTTGGCTGCCACCAGCATTTTATACACGCCCATGGTCTCTGTAAGTCTTGGTGCCATATTTCTGAAGTACTGCACAATACAATTAGCTATGTCCCTTCCTAAAGTATTTCAATATCTAATAAAAGATATGGGTGTTATGAAGTGGGGGAGGAAAAAGGGTTTATCTGATGAATGCCAGTAGGCAAAAAGAAATTAGGATCGTGATAATAGCATAATACAAGTGAACCACCTACTTAATTTTGATCAAGTATCTCTTTCTAGAAACACTGGTATACATTCTGGTGGTGTTTAGTGGGGATATATGACTGAGTTTTGTGGTTTTAGTTATAAATACTACTGATTCAATTGGGATATTCTCTTTTATGTATTCTTATTCTCTTAGTCACTTGTTTTCCAAATTTTCCACATTCCTCATCTTTCCCCTCATCAGTCTCTCTTGTTCCTCAGTGAAAAAAGGCTGAGTTTTGACCACATTTGCTGTGGCTAACAACAATAGGACTGAAAAAGCTTTGACCTTTTGGAGTGCTCGCTGTCTGGGATCCATGTGCTGTTGGGAAACTATAGAATGAAGGGGTGCAGGGTGAAAAGGAACAGGGCCACATAGGAACATAGGGTGAGGGCACCAGATCTAAATAGTTTTCTCTTGGATTTGCAGTCTCTCTTGTTATACTGAGTGCTTATGTCACATTGTGGTGCTAATTGGCTTTCTGATGTCACAGAGATATGTTCTGTTCTCTCAAAAGTTAATGTCAATTCTGTAGTAGCAGTGGAAATCTTTGAATCTTGGAAATCTTTGACTGAAGCTTGTGTGAAAGTTGTAGCTTGAAAAAGAAATTATTTTTTTCTTTTTAATTCCTATATTAAATCAGTTGGATTCTTTCTGTTACCACTAACAAGAGAGCTTCTTCAGGGTTAACTGGACCTCAGTCTGTAGCTTGGCACAGCTGCTCACTTTTAGTCACTGAACTAGCACAACTGTCACTTTCAGAAAAATGGTTTGATAAAGAATTGTGACGCTGCACAGGGTACAGGTTGTTGCTATTCTGGAATAGGTTGCTTTTGTCCCTAAGAATGATCTGTGAGGACAAGATAAGTGGTCAACAAAACCACCTCTGGTAGTTTTCTGTTGTACGTGGGGGCGTTTTTTTGTTAATTTTTTGTTAAGGTCAGCTACTGCTATATTGTATACTTCAAAGAGAAGAATCAAGTTGTTATGAAGAGATCACTATACTTGTTTATTTTGTGTTAAGGCAGGTGTATGTTAAATGAGTACAGTGTTTAAGGACACCGTGAATAGTAATGTTTTAAAGCCTTCCTAAAATTCCTAATTTTTAGCATTAAAGAGCATTGGGAGTAGAAAACCAGTGTTGTTTCTGTGTTTTCATTTCTGTCTTGGTTTCTTGTTACTTGAGCTAAGATGATGGCATCAAGTAACAGAAACAGTAGACGTTAGTAATGCCTTAAGCAGAATGATTAGGAACAACATACAGTAACAGTTTAATGCCCCTCACATTCTACTTAGCATTCTGGAAAGCAACCTTCATTATAGATTTTAATAAATTGTAAGTCTGAAAACCAGCCCTATTTTCCTGTAAAGCAGAATATATTGATATAAGCTGTCTTGGTTCTGCAAAGAGATTTACTTCATACCTTTTTTTTAATGCAGGCTGGAACATTTTATATTATGCATTCATGTATGATTGAATCATTATGTGATTATTCAGTTGCTTTAGGAGGACTTAGAAAATGACTACCTAAGATAGTTATTACATTGACTAGACAATTTTGCTAGAGTGGAGGCACAGAAACGTGTACCACCACGGTTAACAAAAACCACTACGTCTCAGCTTTCTCCCTTGGAAATGCTTGCAAATAATCCATCTGATCTGCTTCCTTTTTTACCAAGTGATATTGACCTTAACTCAAAAGTAGAGTTTGACTTTGTAGCATCTAATGTTGGCTTGCTCTGATGTGGTAGGCTGGGTAGTACGTTGGACCACATGATCTGGAAAGGTGCCTAAGAACCTCCATCACCCTGCAGTTTTCAGTGCTTGGGAAAGAAAGTAAAATAGTGCTATATCTTACTGCTCCTCTGGAGAATAATGGGGTTTAAAGGCAATTACAAGTCACAATGTGATTCCTACCTGCAACAACTATGCCTTCTGAGGGTGTTGTAGATCTAACTGTTTATGTTTAATAACAACATGGTATTTTGTTCTTTACATTGTTGAATAACTATTCAGAGCATATGAGCTGAGGCTTGTGCTTTGATGGTGTCTTGATTCATAAATGATTTCTTGCAGTTTGATGAGATCCGAAACTCCTCCAATCTGGTGCATATGCGTTATAGTATTTTTCCACTGGTGAGATCAAGTGCTGACATATTGGTCATTTCTGCACTATCTGCAGTGTTACAAAAGGGAGTTTTGAACACCAGAAGATCTTCCTAGGTCTAGGTATGTTCGTTTTATTGCAAAACCACAATTTGCACTCAGAATACTTAGACAAGGTTTTTGTCGCTGTATCTACAGAGGTGGAAATTCTGCTTTTAAAAAAATTGAGGTCACGGGTGCAGTCTTCATTTATGACTTGGAGACTCTTTTTTTACTAGCTTTCCCAAGGAAAAGTAGTCAACCACAAAATCCATCAGCTCTGATTTATTTGTGTGTGCACAGGTATGAATGTGTTTCCTTAGCTGTCTTGTGCAAAAGTGCCGTTGTGATATGGAAAATAATAAAATTTCACTTTATTGCACTCTAGGCAGTCCATTAGGTTTTAAGATAATTAAAAAGACCTCTAATAGAACTGTAGATGATCTGGCAGAACAGTGAAACTCTTTAAATTAAGATATAAGTCAAATAGCAAGTTAGCCAGTCCAGGGACCTGTCTTAGTGCCTTTTGCATTCCATATGTTGGTAAGCATACCCTTAGCCCTTGGCAGAACACTTTTGAACTGCATGTCCCCTGCAGTACACCAGCAGGTTATTTTGGGGCATTCTGGAAGCAAATGTGAACCTTTGTGTGCCTGCTTAGAATGTGATATCAGCTGTCCTCTTCCTGCGTTAAAGGATTCTGGTTGTCAACAACTCTGACAGCATTGGTACTAGGAGGTAATAAATCCTCAAGCAGATCAGTCTCATGCTGCTTGGGGTAATGTTTTGTTATTAAAGTCCACTTGACCACCCCAAATCAATAGAAAGATAGTTCTGCTCCCTGAAACTTGCTAGATCTCTGTCAGTGAGACAGTTCCGTGTTTCTTTGCTTCAGTCTAAATGTCTGTCTTTGTTTCAGATACTGAAACAACAAGAAACAGTGGGATAGGATGACAGCATCTGCTTCCAGGAAAAGCAAGATGAATTTGTTTTTTGAGAGTGTTCTTTAGATCCTTTGTGTCTCCCTGGTCCTTCTCTCTTATCCTTCCTTGTTCCCCTGTCTGGGAATCCGAGATGGACTATGCTGTCTGTGGTCTACAGGCCTTTCTACTTTGTGCAAAATATGTTTAATTTCAAAAGATATACTGTCTAGAGATAAATATTTTCTCAGCTGTGTTTATCTTTTGTTTCCTCAATCAAAATCATATGTTGTTTTGTTTGTTCAAGACAGCTCACTGTAAGGCACACATTTCCCTCCAATGTGGCAGGTTGTGAATTAGAATCTTGCAAGTAAACACTGGCAGTAAAACTTGTTTATTATCATTGCATATGGAATGATTATGCTCATCTTCATGTACTCCCCTGACACTTAAAAAAAAAATCTGGTTATGGGTATCCTTTGGCAGGCAAAGTCTTCTTGTACTTGGTGTCTTGGAATCTTCAGTGATACCAATGGTGAATACAGTTGTTTTTTCTCAGTCTTTGGAATGCTTCATCTTCCTCATCTCCATTCCAAAGGGCAAAAAACCAGCTGATCTCCTTGCTCTAAAATTGTTCTTGGTTTACTAGACTGATTTTAGTGTATCAGTATGGGATCTCTTTCTGCTTAATATGAGTCTCTAGTAGGGATGATTTTGGTCAGTCTAAAGTCTTTTTAGCTAAATATATTTTCCTGCTGAATATGAATGGATGGTTAAGGACAAGCACTGATAATCTGGATTCTGCAATACTCTCCTGGAGTTA
>JAWWEY010000130.1:53807757-53823873 GCA_035582745.1 Loriotus luctuosus | reverse complement strand
GACACTCAATGGCTCATTAACAGAAGATATTTCCCAGAGGGAGGATTGGTTGTGGGAGAGATAAAGGAAACTGCCCAATTAAATGAGGATAACTGTCCAACCTCTAACAGATGGCAACAGAACACACAGCCCCGGCAACATCTTGCAGTTGCAAAAAGCTAAGACAATATTTCACATCATTACGTACAAACAGAATAGTATTTTTAATCTATTAATAGACTAACTGGCAAGTTTACTGTCAACTAAAGTGTATTAAATACTCTGAGGAGTAAAGGAGCAGATGAAATCCAAACCAATTCTAAAAAATAATTAATAATAACTAATCAGCTGGATGCACATAGCTGTTGAATTAATAAGTAAACACAACTGACTGAGAATAAATCCCATAAAGCAAAACTCCTTAAGAACAGCATCCACAGTGGATACAGTGTACTAAAACTAACATTTTATCAATACATTTTTTAAGAGTAAAGTAGTTTAAAAAATGACAGAGTTGAAAAATTATACTGTCTTTCCATTAGTTAATTTTTAAATTGTGTCAAAGAAAATACCCTTTCCTTTAAGCAAAGCTAAAACCAGAAAAGTTACTCTAGCTTAAGTATCTACATATCAAATTATCCAAGACACATAAATAGTGTTTGAAAAAGAAAATTTAGCTAACTTGAAGCCAGTAGATTAACCAGATAAAACCCAATAGTACAGAGAAATAAAAAAATATAGTATCTTTCAAAGGTACCTTTTTCAAAGTAACAATTTGCTTATGGGAGTGAGAACTGTGCATGTCAGGGTGACCACTGGTTTGGAAAGATTTAGGCCATTATTACACCTTAATGTGGAAATGAAAACCAAGCATATTCATGCAAAAGTGAAAAGACCTGGAGCAGGCCCCAAACCATGTGCTTGTGATCTGCCATCTGCCATCTACAGCACATTACAAGCAAAGAGTCTGCAGTTAATTCCTAAAGGATTACAAACCCTTCCCCTGAAATTCTAGATTAAACATTATGGATATTAATAGATGGTATTCCATAGTGTTCTGCTATTCAGGTGTGGGGATTTCTGTGATTCTACCTTTATGCATCACCACTGAGACTCAAACATGAATGCTTTTCTCAAAGCAATGTATTAAGGTTCAGGTTGTAACCATATCTGGATTCTGCCAGATATGCTCTGAGAGCTTCACTGTGTTTCCAGAGGTGACTCAGCAAGCTGAGACAAACAGTCTGTTGCTCTGTACAGGAATAGAGCTGTGAATGATGAATGGCAAAACCCTACTTTGTATTGCACTGAAAAAGCTGTAATGCAGGATTTCCCCAGGAATGGAGATTACTTGAAATGCTGTTTTTCACACACTCGCATAAAATTCTGACTACTTTGATCCAGTGTATTTCTGTCATGGATGGGAAACCTTTTTTGTCATGGAACTTTACTAACTGGAAGAAGATCAACAAAGAAGCCTCATTTGCCGCTCTTAGTTTACTCTGACATAAAATATATTGCCTAGAGATGTCTCCAATACTGGATCCTTTTATAAGTGGATATACAAGCAGAAACTAAATACAAAGGGGAATGTGATAGCTCAGCTGCGAAACCCAAAGAAAAACTATATTCCAGTTCTGGATAAACGGACATATTTGTAAATGCAAAGGGGCTTTTAAGAATAGAGATTAGTTAGGCACATGCAGAAGAGGCTGGCTGCATGTACTCATGGATAAAAGTCCCTCCTAAAAATATGAGCCCATAGATGTTCTCATAAGGCATCTTTATCTGCTTGTCTAGTGTACATGTGTCATCTGACAGAGCCATGGAAATTTGAATCTTTGTCCCCTTCCTAGTTCTTCAGACCTTCCTAGTTCTTCAGACCTCTCACGGAGAAGTAACGTGATCTTCTCCTCCTGATAGCTTTATATGTTATCCATAGCAGCACGCCCAAACTATAGGCTGAAATGACTTGGTTATTTGCTTGTCTACTTATTAATTATCAATGTTGCTTTCTTAAATGGTGCAGGTAGAACTGAATATTTCAACTAAAGCAGCTAGGGGAAGACTTGTGAAATCTCTCTCTGACATAACAGAAATCTAAAGGACAGGGACAAAAATTTTGTAGCAGACCATGCCACAGTGAGTCATGATCCTGAGCAGAGTCTACGCAGGGAAGCTGGAAATACTGTGGAAGTGTCAGAATCTGAGGGTCTGGCTCTGCACTGCTTGGCATACACTCTCTCTCCCTGGTGAAGATATTTTTTTTTCTTTAAATAATTTTAATTCATTAAGAAGTAGAGTCCAGAGCATGTCGGCAATCAGTAGTGCTGTACTTTGCTACATGTCTTCATCCTTGCCTTGCCCTACAGGAGGATTTCAGCATGTGACACGGCTCTGTGGCCCCAGGATGAAGGAGAGCAAGCTGACTGCAGCACTCAGAATGGCAGGCACTTGGCAGCACAGATTGCAGGTACTTTGGCACTAGGTTCCCAGCAAAATCCTGCCAGCTCATGAGGGACATGAAGGCCCATGAGCAGTGGCTAAACTGTGGGACTGTGCATAGAACTAGTCTGAGTCCCTCAGACCCAGGCATCAATAGGTTTTTGAAGAAGAAAGGTGCTTAACACTAACAGAAGCATAGGACAGCTTAGGAGACTGTGTATATAGGGATCATTCCACGAAACAAATGGATAGTATTTAAAACAAGAAATATTTGAGATTGAATCAGAGAAAAAATGAACTGTAAGAGAAATCTCACCACAACCTTACTAACTACAAGGCTAGTTAAGTACAGAAATGGCTTGCTTAGGATACTTGAAAGTGTTCAGACAAAATAAATGGTTTAGGCAAAGTTGATCTGTACCAGGGTTTCAAGAAGGCTCTGCAGTCCATTTCCTAATTCAGTAAAGCTTTTTGACTCTCAAGGAGTATCTTCAGTGGGAGGGCTATCCCACTAAGACTGAAATAAAGGCCGACTCCCTTATAAATATCCCAAGACTATTCGAATTCAGAATGGCTTTCATATCCTGCCTTGCTATCCAGAAAATTATGACATTTACAAGAGTGCCTGAGGAGGAGGAAAGAAGGCTGTCTCGTGGTCCTGTGAAATAGCCAATGAGTATTTTGAGTCTGGTTTCACAGAAAATCTGCCTGTTGCACGTGATTGCAGCCAAAGACAAATTGCTCTGGTAGTGTAAAACTTGGCTTGGTCACAAATTCAAGTATCTAAACCTGCTGTAAATCCTAGTTTTGTCTATTCATATCCTTAGTTCTTAACCTGTGAAAACAATTTGTGGATAGAGGAAAAAACCTAGTGCTTTTTATCCACAGGGATCTTGGCTTCTTTAAACATGCAGCAGCTGGAAAGAGAGAGGAAAAAGAAGAGTGAAAGGAGAACAAAGGGAAAAAATCCAAATACACCACCTTGGGCAGCCTGTTCCAGTGCTTAACAACTCTTTCAGTGAAGATATTTTTTCTCATCTTCAACCTGAACTCCACCTGATGCAGCTGGAGGCCATTTTCTCTCTTCCTGTCATGCATTTCCTGGGAGAGAGGACACTGACCCTCACCTGGCTACTGACTTCTTTCAGGCAGTGGTAGAGAGTGACAAGGTCATCCCTGAGCCTCCTTTTCTCACGGATGCGCAACCCCAGCTCCCTCAGCTGCTCGTCATAGTGCTTGCCCTCTTGACCCCTCACTACTTTGTTGCCCTTTTAAATCAATATTTATCTTTTTGGTTACTGATAATTTCAGATTGCAATTAAGTCTAGATCATACAAATAATGGTAGATTATTTCAGAATGCAATTAAGTCTAGATCATAAACACAACAGTATTTGGACTGATTTTAAAAGGTCTGTGTGTTTTTTGCTGCCCCCTTGCCGCCTACGGAGAAAAGGTCTTTATGCCACATCAATTGCAAAGAGCTATTTCATACAACCGTGTTTCCTCGGTGCCACATAAAAACTTTCTGAGATCTATTAAAATTAAAGATTGTTGATATGTATTCATGTTACCAAAAAAAAAAAATCTTTCCTGTTCAGACAACTTACGAATTTCAGCTAGAAATGCTCCAGGCCTTTTCCATGTAATTTCCAGTATTTCTTCAACTTCTATGCAAAGCAGTTTTTTTTTACCACTGGCATGGAAATAAAAAGCCAAGAAGGTAAAAACAGGCTCTCGAAGGAAGATGGAGTTTGCTTATTCAGCATGGTATTGGTGCTTATTTTGCTCATTCACTTCATAGCTTGCTTGATCATTTACTGAGCATAGTTCACTTACTCAAGAAGTATTGGAGAGACCTACTTTGTGCATGTCATTTCCAAGGACTATACTGAAAATAGATACATTGTTGCCATCTAAATTAAAAGAGTATGTCAGAAACTCTTCGACTACTTAAAAAAATTTATGAGTACTTTAATTTGGATGCCAAAGAGTGGCATTTTTCCAGTGGTGGTGAAAAATAGAGGTGTGGTGATCAATGCTGAACCACTCAGCATAACATTCACTAAATTTATGCATAAAAATCTGTAATTTAAATTTGTTTAAGGTTAGAAAAGAAAAAAAAACACTAAAGGTAGGGAGAAAAGGGAATATTCATCTTAATTTACTACAGGCCACAGGCAAGTCTTTAGAATGCAGTTTGTGTGGGAGAGATAATGAATTTTTCAATAAAATCAAAACACTCATAATTTGTAGAGGAAGTCAATGAGACAAAGAATAGACAGACACAGCAGAAGGAGGAAGCAGACAAGACAGACAAAGGGTGGCTGCCTGAAGAAGACACAAAAAGCCCCTTGAGTTTGAGAATATTCTCAAGGTCAAAAAGATTTTTGACAGGAAGCCAGTGAACATAGCTGATGAGAGGAGTTAACATTCAAAGATTCAGACAATGAAGATGAAATCCAAAACAGTGATTTATGTGGACTGATGAGGGCAATGACTGCACTTTGGAGAATCCTTTACTAATCAAGGCAGCATGCATGAGTGCATGAATGAAATGTTTGGTCATAATGATGGAGATTATAAGGATTGTTTTTGAAGACATTGAAGACAAAGAAGTGGCAGGTTTTTGGAAATGTATTTGCCATTAGCAAGACTAGTAAGAATGGTGTCAGTGTGAAAACACAGAAAGTCAGATTGGAAGATATCCAAAGCAGATGAAAGGGAGTAAATTGTTGTATTTTGCAGTGTACTAAAGGAGCTTAGAAAGAATGGAAGGGAGAAAAATGGGTAAAAGATGGAAATGGGTGAGAAAAATCAGGGCTGATTTTTTGAGAAACATGGAACTTTGAGATTAGAGTTTGAAAAATATGGAAAAATTTTATGGAAAAATTTGAATAGGACAGTAGAAGTAAGAAGAATAAAGAGAATTTATCACCTGGCACAGAGGTCATTGCTGAGCAACAAAGTAAGATGGAAAGTACAAAAAAGAGAAACTATTTGGTAGAGTTCAGAAAAACTCATCAGCAGGAGTGTAAGTCTGCCATAGAAACAGCTCTTCCCCTATATCTGTATTCAGAAAAAATTAACTCATTCTCTTTGGCTCTAACAATATCTGTGAATTAATGTCTATCTGAAACAAATCTCTGGCCCTGGCCATATGCCACAGAGCCCATGTCCACATTTTTAAGTCTCTTTTCTGCCAGAGAGGAATATTTCTGTGCAAATTCCTTTAGTCTGTCCTAATTCCCAATATGTAACTTGGGGATTGTTTGGGAAAATGCTGTTAGGCACAGGTTAAGTGGGTCAGGGACAATCTAGTTGTGTGATAGCTTGAATAACAGAGTTTCAAAACTTTTAAAGTTTAATTAAGTTTCTAATACAGATACAGATTCTTCTGGTCACTCCAGAGTTTCCTGCTGAAGATGGCTTTACATGTCTGTTTGGGTAAGGTGCATGGCAACAGAGTGAAATGGATGGGGTCAAGAGGCTGAGAAGGCATGGCAGGGTTCAACGTTGGTAATGATATACTGAATATTTTAATCTTTACCATTCCAGGTTAGCAGGGTATTGGGTTAAACATCTCTCCTTTGGTGTATTTCCATCAGATGTATTCTGAGTGTGTTGCTAAATTATTAAAATCACTGTCTTCATGGGGACTGAAGCTGTAAATTTAATGTAAAATTAATCTAGCAGATAAAGAATATTCTGCATGCATACACTCCAGGGAAAAAACAGAGCCTGTCATCAGAGTGGGCTGTAGCAGCTGTGAGTAACCAGCTGTCTCATTCCAGTTACCAAAAGCACTGACACAGATCAATAGCTATTGTCCTATGACTTTCTTTTGTAAAAATCAGAACAAATAAAGGGATAAACTGGAAAGAAATTGGATGACCTTCATTTCAAATGAAATTCATTACCCATGTTTGTATACTAGAAAAATATTTAGTGGGAAGTCAAACTTGAAACACTTCTGAGCAGAGAAGGGAGATGCTGTGCTGCCTAGCCAGTGGAGTACATGGACTCTTGAGCACACATGAACAGCACCACCTTCTGCAGAGGAACGTGCAAGAGACAGTGTAGGAAGGCAGAGCGGTTTCACAAGGATGTATGATACAGTCTTTATTCCACACCACCTATTTACTATTTACTGACCAGGAGAACTGTGCATTTTATCTCCAGATACCTTCTTCTCAGTCCCTCTCTTCCCTACTGCTTCTCCTCTTTTCTGCAGCTCAAGATGTTGTTTTTACATCTCCAAATGTATTTGTTAGGAATCACCTCTGAGCTGTAACTTGATAATCGTAGTCTCAGTGTTGTCGTCATTGTCTCCACTGCAACTAGCTAGGTTGTATAACAAAATAATTGTTCTGTATTCTGCTAGTAAAAGTATCCAATTACTGTGTTCTGTGTTGCAGGGACATTGCAGTTGTGTGAGAGAATTAAAAGAGCTCTTTTTCTAAAAAAAATATTAATGAATCACAAAAGGCATATTTTTAGCAGAAAAATTTTCAGTAAATAGGAAAATTAAACAGAAAGTGTTATTTCATATACATTACATGCTTTAGGAAAACAGTTGTCCAATATAGCAGCATAAACAATGCAAACAAAGATTTCTAGGCTTTTCATGCTTCCCATTATACGGATTGTGGTGAAATGATATCTTGACAGACTCTTTCACATATAGCTGTTTTATTTCAGGGTCTGCCCTTGAGTTACTGATGCTCATTGTCAGGCAACAAGCTTTATTAATTAGTACTCAGGACAAAATAAGGGTGAAGATATATAGCCCAATAAATTATAAATAAACTATACGGATTTTTATAACCATGACAATGAAAAATAGTTCTGATCAGTTTTCTAAGAATTTCTGTCCCTAAAGGAACAAAACTTCTGGAAAACACTTGCCTTAAGTATCTCATTTTGACTAAGATTCTCAGTACAAAGAAGTATCATATAACTTTTTGTACATAGGGCCAAAACTTGTCTTTTGAGTATGTTCTCACTCTGAGAGACTCTTGGTTTTCCTCTTAGACCAGGTGGCAGGTGTGGCACGCAAGGTGCAGGGATTCCTAATGAAAAATTTAAAGAGGATCTCTTTACCTGCATTTTCATTTCTTTTGGGAATACTAACTTTAAAGAGTCCTTTCCCCTTTGTAGCCTTTCTACCCTGGCTTTTCCCACCTCCTTGGTTTCCCACAGTGCATTCAGTTTCTGCCCATTTGTAGGATTACTGGTTCAGTTGTTCAGTGTCTGTGTTGCCTTCCCATACGCACATTCCTCAGTGTATTCCACCTTTCTAGATATTTACCATGGGTTACCCAACAGAGAACACTAATGTCAGAAAAATGTGATTAGTCTTCAAACAGCTTGTAACAATCAGATTGGCAATTATCCTAAGCAACGTTTTCCATTTCTGTAACTCTCAAACAAAGAGTAACACTTCAATCAAAATTAAACCTTTGTGACTTGTATTACTGTCCCATCTGTGTAGGGACAATGAGGAGTTCTAATTAGACCTCCTGCTTCTCTGTCTTGCAGAATTGACCTTGTGAGGTAGTGTGGCAAATCCTCCCTAGTATGCAAGCTTTTGCTGCTGTTTCTGGACAGCAAATAGCAATCTTTGAACCTAATTCAAAGCCTACGGAAACTGATGGAAAGGCTCTTGTTGCGAGAACTGTGGATTACTGGTGCATTTCATGGACTCCAACAAAAGCACTGAGAGTTCTATTAAGCCTGTGAAAGTGAGGTGGAGCCACATAATGTACTATCAAAGCTAACCCACGTACACAGCAATCAAATCAGCTCAAAGTGGCACCAGCATCAGCAGGTGTATTTTCAAATACTTTTTGCCTCTGAAAGCATATAAATATGTCATTAAGAACAAAATAAATCCTCATCAGTGATGGAGTTTAAAAGACAAACTCAAACACCTGCTAAGCTATTTGCATTCATTAACATCCAAGCATTATTCCACTAGAGGTGGGGCACCTGCAAAAATCATTTTTAAAGAAAAAGATTGAATTCCTTAGTCAGTTCCTTTCAGGTTTTTCTAATTTTTCGAAGTAGTCTCCATCTTACAGTATTCTTATTCATTTACATTGAAAATATCTAGGATGGTAATGATAGGGGAAAACCAGAAACTCCCAAATAACAGTATAAGAAGTTTCCAACTAGTAAAGTCCATTCCCAGCTTTACTTATGTGTGCTTGATAATAGAAAGCCAGAGATCATTTGACAGTCAAAGTGAGGATCAAAAGTGCCTCTCCAGACATTTCTTTCCTTGTGCAATTAGTGTTGAGAAATTGTTTACAACTCTTTCAACAAGAATAGTAACTTTTTGGAAAATACATTATTCTAAATCAGATCTTAACCCAGAAATACAATAAATTATTTCAATTGTTGCTTTTTAATGTGATTTGTTATACAAGGACTAGTAAATGTCTCTTCTGATTTAATCACAGAATCACAGAATCTTCTGAGTTAGAAGGGATCCATAAGGATCATCAAGTCCAGTTCTGAAGTGAATGGCCTGTACATGGCCCTGGCTTAAGCCCACCACTATGGCATTATCACCACCATGCTCTAACTAACTGAGCTATTGTATTTGAAGGGCAGTGTATTATTTGAAGAAAAATGTATGGGAATACATCATCAAGAGAAATGTACCATAATTAATATAATTAATATTCAGCATATATCAAGGAGTTCTAAATATGCTACCACTTTGCCAAATCTCATGGGAATTCATGCAAAATCCTTCCAGACATAATGAAATGTAGTTGAATGTCATGGTGATTCATACTTCATAAATGTTGAGAAAGATGGAACATTCCCAATTCTTAAATGGATATTTGTATGGCTTAAATTTAATATTTTGTTAATGCTGTCTGAGCTTTATCACAGGACAGATTTCAAGAGCTGTTCCTGCCATTTGTCTGACCAAGAATCATTAAAAAAGACAACTCAGGTTAAGGACAGTTAGTGTCATTTTTGAATTGCTGTCTGAACATGACAGGATATTGGCAGAATCACAACCTGAGCTGTGTTGTTAATGTAGTAGAATAAAATATGTATTGGAAGATATTAATATGTCTTTAAATTTTATACAGAAAGAAAAGGCCTTAAGTTGAAAAGCCAGACATAGTAAAATGTCATGCTTGTTACATGCTTGTGTCACAAAGTCTGAGCCATCTTGAACTATCTTTACCGCTTGGTGTTATCCTGTGCCTTGTGAAGACTGAATCTCTCACTTTAAACCTCAGGTCCCTCAGTTGTGCTGTTCAACATGAGTCATAGCTTTCAGTGGAAGAAGTTTCTAGCCTTCATATACAAATAAAAGATTGAGTGTAGGAACTCTCTTCTTAAAGAGAAAGATAAATAAAACAATTATTGAATGCGTATTTTGTTAGAGTATTTTCATTTTCTAATTGTTCTTTGGTATTTACTCTTGCTTACTGTGTATACAGATTTGTAGGACATATATCAATATATTTTTAAACTATTATCTTCATCATACAAAGACGTATGTACAAATTATAGTTTATATAATTATTGAGGTATGTAATATGTACTTTTGGTCCAGCCTGGTTACCTCTGGGTACAGCAATCCATCTCTATACAGAGAACTTCAAGAGTCCCATTATTCCTGACACCAATTAAAGTAGCTGAGTATTGTCAACTTCAGTACTCAGAAAATCTCTGTCATCAGCCACATTACTGGCCGCTATTTAAGTTTTTTTAATTGACTTTGTTATGTCCACCCTAATACCTGGCGGGTATGGGAAACAATATTTTGTTTGGACAATCATCTCAAGTAAGAGCACAAAGACTTTGGCACTGCTGCACTCCCAAATCTGCCTATCACCACAACCACCTCATCTATTCCTCCTTTGCAACAGTCCTGCCCTCTCAGGCCCTCTTCTCTCTCCTGCTGTGCTGAGGTTGTCTGTTGTAAATCAAGGCAATCCTGACAAGGGGAGAAACTATGCATCTCACTCCATAATATCAGAAGGCTAATTAATGACTTTATTATACCTTATTATTCTATACTATATTACACTATATTACATTACATCTAAACTGAAACTGTGCAAACATTCAACTCAACTGCACATCATCTGGTGACTGTCAGCCAACAGTCCTCACACACATACACGGATCCAACTGGTCAATGAATCAAAACACTCACACCAGAATCCAATCACCAATTCCCTTTGTAAACAATTTTCCACAATGCATTCCACTTGTTCCAAAACACAGGAGCAGTAAATGAGATAAGAATTGTGTTTTCTTTCTTGGATGTTCAGAGAATGTGAATCCCAGAAAATCCTTGGGAAGTTGTGTCTTGCTTTTCTCTGTGAAGATACATGTGTCTACAGTTGTCCTCAGAGCCCCATTCCCATTTCTTCTCTCCATCAAGGCAGATGTAGAGAGGTACCAGAAAACTTGCTCTGAATGCCTTCTGACAAGGTCTCTGGTGTCGAGATGACCCCAAGGTGTTAGAAAATCTCTTTTTCCCAGCCCCAAGACCAAAGAAGAAGACAGGATTCCTTGGCTCTCATTCTCAAGGTTGTTTATTTTTCTTCATCTGTAACATTCCTTCTCTGACCCACCGAGGTCTGTCTGGCAGGTTGGGTTGCAGCACACTGACCGCCCTCAGGGCAGTGTTATCTTTTTATAGTAAAAACTACTTGTACTTTATTTACAATAATTTTCCAATACCTATCACTTATGTTAGACAGTTTGTCTCTACTCTAAACCAATCCAAAAGTGCCACCCTCACAGCAGAAGATGAAGGCTAAGAAGAAGAAGAAGGAGAAAGACAGAACACGCCCAGATTTCCTCCATCTTACCTCTTGAACCCCCATTCTAAACACCCCAAATTCTACATTTTCACCTGGTGATAAATTCCTATCATTCTATTCAAACTCTTGTGGCTTGTACATATTCATACAAAGTTGGTAGTTTTTTCCATGGGTTGAAATCAAAGGCACAGGTGTCGTTGACTGCATGCCAAGGTCTCTGAGCCCCCTGCCAGGGCCTCGAGTCCTCCAGGGCAGCCAGAGCAATGTCCTGGGTTCTGACAGCCTTCCCTGCCTGGTGTAGACACACAGCACCTGTCTTACCTGTCACTCTGCTTCTGCTGTGTCATTTCAGTAGAGGCAAGTGGATAATTTCATGTGGAGTCTGAAATGATCATACATCTTCCTGGATCCGGGAGCTGCTGTGCTCTACTCCTAACACTTTGCTTGCTGGCCTTGGGGACGTGGAGATAAACTCTTTGGCATAAACATGCCAGCATGAATTTCAGACAGTTAGCCAGCAAGGCAGGTCCACTTTTAGCCTTTAGAAACACAGCCAAAACCTGCTTTGGCCTCTGCCACATCACCTGAGACATGAAAGGGAAGGGACTAGCTGGACAACTAAGGGAGCAAGTTAAAACATTGCCTGGATGGTGGCAGTAAGCCACTTACAACATGAATAAAAAGGATAAAGGCAGTAGTTGGCTAGAAATGGATTTATAAACAAATTTATTGTGTCTCTTTTTTACCCCATAAGAAGTGTTGAATTTTGAGGAACAAGGGAGACACACCAGTCATTTTTTTCCAGAGCACAAATGTCTTAGCTCTAATATATACAAAATTCTCCAAAGAGAATCAGCCTATTTAGAAATCAAGCTCAAGCAGAAAACCACTATTTGAAGAGGTTTCCAAGTCAATATCTGATTGAGATAATCTTGCCTAAAGAGAGGATTTTCAAGAATAGATAGCAATGTTGCTTTTAGAAAAGCTAGATTGTCTTCTGATTTACTAAGCAATTTTTTTTAGTATATGTCACTACAGACCTCCTGTTAAAAATATATCATAATGATTCTTACAAGTCTCTTTAGCTCTAGTTTTCCAGAGTCTGTTATTTTCATACACCCCTTCCACAGTAGTGAAATTCAGTTCTGTGCAATTTTTCATCTTAATGGAAATCTGGAATGTCGGAACAAAAGTAAAAGTATACATACAATAATTTTT
The DNA here is from genome assembly GCA_035582745.1 of Loriotus luctuosus. Taxonomy (NCBI): domain Eukaryota; kingdom Metazoa; phylum Chordata; class Aves; order Passeriformes; family Thraupidae; genus Loriotus; species Loriotus luctuosus. The sequence continues at coordinate 53,811,425 of JAWWEY010000130.1, read as the reverse complement.
CCCATCTAAAAATCAGTTATCCAGTATTGATAAAACTAAGATTTAAAAGCTAATAAAAATAAACTATTATTTTTTATGCTGCAGGAAGGGAGAAGGTAGTCAGTCAGGGCAACTCTTTTAAAACTTTTGTTTATTCTGTTCATTTATCTCGCTCTTTCTCCCTCCCCTTTCCTTTTTGTATTGTTCTACAAATAGGAGAGGAGAACACTGCGCCAGCTTGCTCAGAAGCCCTTACAACTTTGTGTAGCCCAGAAGACAGACAGCAGGACAGGCAACAGATCAGGTAACGCTTTACTCGGTGTTTGTGCCAGCATAACGCAACTGACAGAAACAAAAGTTGCAACAATATAAAACTCTAATGTGAGGATTTGGAGACCAGACTCTGACTTGTTCAAGAAAATCAAACTGGTGTTGTTGTCATGGGGTACAATCCCAAGCACTTACCTGACATAGGTGACCACTTTTCCCAGGGAGGACTTGACTACTAGAGCTAATCCTCATTTTTCCCCTTTAGCATTCCCAGTGGGGCAGCTCCCACTTTTCCAGGCTCTGGCCCCATACTCACACCCGAGCTTGTGTGCTCCAGAATATAATCTATTGCTGAATTGCGCACCCTCATCAGGAGAAAATCAGGAAAAAGTTCTATCATCAGATAGTAGCCATTTAAAAATATCTTGTCAGAGTTATCTTCTTAGATAATAACAATATTTTAAAATTAATGGCATGCAGAAAAATTGTTTTAGGCTAATCTTCTAGTGTGAAGACTTTCAGACAGAGCTGAAAATTAAAATTTTAAAAATATATGTACATAGGTCCTTTTTTATATTGTTGAAAAATTCTAAAAGTCCTTAATGCTGAAAAAACAAATCGGGGAAGGGTGAAATGGACAATATCTTTACTGACCTCATGCAAGCTTTCTTTTATTTTGTAACACTTTCAGAACTGTCTTATGTTGGCAGAGTTGGTAAGAGAGGGAAGAAAGAAAGAAAAGAAAAGAGGATCAAACCAATTTTTCCAAATGTATAAAATGGCCCCAAATCTAACCTATAAATTGGTTAGCCTTCAGATTTTATATCCTGAAGTTCTTACATAAAACATATCTGTTGTGAGTGACGAAGCAAGATTCATGTCTTTCATTGTAATCCATTGCTGTGAATTCTTCTGGAGAACTTTGTGATGATCCAAGTAACCCTGTTAACAGATCACAGTGCAAGGTCAGGACCTAAACCTCTTTGAGTCTTAGCTAACTATATTTGTAGAAAAAACCACATTTGAGAACAAGAATTTCCCTATTATTTCTATCTCAGAAAATACTTTAATGCTTTAATGGATTGACGAGAACGTAAATACTCCCTTTAGTAACAGCTCAAAAATGCCATGCTGGGAGAAACTATAATTTGGGAATATTTAAATTACTCTTAAAACATAATAAAATTTTAAATACAGGCAGTAAGCTTCCAATATATGTACATAATAAATTGCAGTAGCTGATTGGTATTTCAAATACATAGCAGGTGTACTGCAGCCTAATAATCAGGTTCTTGGTTCAATTATTATTTTGCTCTCTATATTAATGTGGAGCTTTGAGTAAATCCACACAGACCTTTGGTTTGGTATATTTGTGTTTACCAAGTAATATTCCAAAGATATTCCATAATTGTTAAATCCCATTAAAATTGTCAATTTAATTTTGCATGGGGGTCTGTAACTTATGTCAGAAGATATTATGGATAATTTCTGAGAATATGACAAGTAATAGGAAGAAAAAGAGCTTTCACAAGAAGTTAACTTTTTTTGAAGTGAGGTTTTTTTTTAGTATCACTTAATTAAATGAGAAAAACTAATTTCAGACATGGTTATCATTCAAAGATCTTTCTCACATTTTTGATGAACAGTTGCAATCAGATAGGTCAGTAAAATCCTTAAACAAATCAAATTGGCTAATTACATAAGTTAAAGTGACTACTGATGATAATACTAAAACCATTTTGACACTGGAAAAATTAATAGAAATAATCTGCTGTAAACACCAGATTTTTAATTACCTTGTGTTTTCTGCAATTCCTATGGAGAATCTGGAGCATTATGTAGATTTTGGGTGAAATATTTTTATTTTAGAGCAGAAAAAGAATGAAGGAACTAAAAAAGAAGCCACTCCTTTTTGAATGGGCTGTGAGTTTCTGTGTTTAGAAGTGCTTTTCCATGTAACCTGAATAGGTTCTAAAATATCTTTTTGTTATATTATTGTCCATCTACAGTTTAGACTGTAAATTGCTGAACTGAAGAATGAACATGGCCACATTGTCTTTTCTGCACATAGCACAGTAAGAATATCTGGCATTTTTTCTGACTTGCTGAAAAAATCTTGGCCTTAATAGTGGTTCAGGTTGATGTCTTAGAAAGTGATCACCTGCTGCTTGGCAAGACAGGTAACTGCCACAGATTATGTTAGGTAAGGTGAGGATTGACAGATTACTTTATGGGAAGAGAGGATTGTTTCTTCTTTTTATATAATGTGCAGTGATGCAAGCATTCCCAGTTTCCCCACTGGCACAGTGAGACAGGCAGCAGGAACAGCCTTGTAGTTTGCCAGGCACTGGTGTGACACTGAAATCTCAATACATAGACAGAGCCTTTTCAAAATAGGCTGTGCCTGTCCTGGTCTATCATGGCAAATCAGAATAATTTGGGTTTAGCAGAAACACAGAAGATAGCAATATGAAGAGTAAGAGTCTGATTGAAGGAAGATTGGCAGAACAGAAAAATAAATGTGTGCGATGCACAGAAAAATAAATTTCAATGTTGCTAAGATGCCAAAATTATGGAGCATTTGAAGTTGATAAAAATTTTAGTCAGGGAGAAAGAAACACAGGCAGGACACATCAGGTTGCCGAGGGAAATTTGACCTTCACATTCTGTAGAAAGACTTAACTAAGAGAGGGGAAGACACTTTGCAGAAGCAATCTGCGGCACAGGTGATGCTTGCCCATTTCTGAGAAGCAGAGGCTAGCAGACTGCTGGTGACACAGACAGATTCACCAATGCCCTGAGTTTTTACACCTTTTACATGTAGAGGGCATGATGCAGGGCATGATTGTACATTTTGACAGAAAGCTGTGTGCAGATCCTGAGAATCTTGTTGGGTTTCTGAAAACCTTGAGACATTATTACAGCTGCACCCTCCTGGTCCACTGCCACAGAATCCATCAGGGGGACCCTTCCTGACACTTATGCCCAAAGAATGAGAAAATAGTGTATGTTTCACTATTTTTGTAAGAAGTATACGAATTCATAGCATTCCTTAGTTTCTGCAGAACACCCAAAAAGAAACAGAGGAATTTGGACTGCTTGTATTTCAGGCACTCCTTCAGCTCCTAACCAAGATTTTGATGTAGGTATGCCTTGAATCACCGTAAAAACATATGTAATGGAACTTCAGACCCTCAAAGCTCAATATGTTGGTATAGTTACACTGTGTTTGGGTATACAAGATGGGAAAAGAAAAAAAAGTCAGTGAGAAGACCATAGCTAAAAAGAAATATAATTGTTGCTCTCCAGAGTGAGAAGAGTTCCACTCACCTTCCTGCAAATTAAATCACGAGTACTCTCAGACCTCCCCTAATGTGTTCAACTGCTTTATTTGAGCTCTTCTTGGGATGTATATCTGG
>JAWWEY010000130.1:53781931-53794916 GCA_035582745.1 Loriotus luctuosus | reverse complement strand
AGCACAAATGCATTCAGAATAAAATAAAAAACCCCATTTAAATAATCATCCCCCATTAATTAATCAACTCCTCTGGTGTATTTATATTCTGAACCATATTTGCCTTTTTTTATTCTCACCCCCATAATTTCTAGTTTCTCTTCCTATGCAACAGCTGCACATACGAACTTTCATTAACAGCAGCCCTAATGCTGAGAAAACAAAAATACAAGCTGAGTAACTAAAACAAATAGTACTTTTGCATAAAGCAGGCCAGTGCTTATCATAATTATCAGCTCATTTCATTACTGCCTGTTGGAGAGAGTGATTCCTAGGCATTTGTGTAAATGCTTACTGATCATTAATGTTTTATCTTTTAGCTGCCACCATTACCCTTGCCAATGTTCACTTAAAAATAATGAGCTCACATAATTCAGCATCACAAAGTGCAAATAACAAAAGGATCATACTTTTTCAAACAATACAAGTGCTAAGGACATTCAGGTCAATAATTGAAAAAATACGTACACAGGATGAGTTTTCCTTTCTGTATATATACATTTGAGTGGGTGTACAAGTAGTGGTGCTTTTTTAATTAAAAAAATGTAGCCAGCTACATGTTCCCTTCAAAAATATTTTGTTCAGAAAAAGTCTTGGAGAATCAAATATTTTGTTCCTATTAATTGTAGATATGCTAGGCAAAAATTAAGATTACTCTTACTGTTGCATTTACTTTCAGCACAGAACTAGAAGGTTTATATATCATATTTGTTATAGAAAACATAAGATATAAATAATAAAGATTATCTTCAGTCCTTGTATTTAATGTATTGGCATTCTGGTGTAGTGCTGTGGTGAAGAGCCACCCACCCTGTGCTTCTGTCCTCTGGAATGGGTACTGGCCAATGTCTGCAGCAGGCTGGGAACTCTGACCTGCCCTGGGGCCCAGCCACCAAACCCACAGCAGAGGGGATCCCCTCAGACTCTGGCCAAACCAAGTGAAACCTGGGACTTCTCTGTCTGGGAAATGGTCAGGTATTGCTAGGCTTGAACTTCAGTTTATATTAATGGGAACAAATCTGTTTAAATTTCACCAAAGCTTGGAAACATAGATATTTTTAACATTGGTGTTAGCAAGCCTATAAGCAAATGTTTCATTAAACAATTTTGATCTATTTTGAGGGTTTTTTTAATATTTGAAGGTACAAAAAATTTACACAACCAGTAAGCAGACTTGTCTCTGCTGACTTCCTTGGATTTTATATCAGAAGATGTTCAGTTAATTCAAAGGATCAGCTTCTTTTTATTTTAGATGGTCATGCTACTTTCACTTCCTTCTGAGGGGTAGCAAGAGACTTGGAAACTCTTATTCATTAAAGTTGAAATATTGCCCATTCAGCACATAGTGCTATAGTGAAAGGGCAGATAGCAAACAGGCAACTTGGACTAGAGCTAATTTTGCTTCCTGCTGTATCCCACTCCTTGTCCTGTACAGTACCTCTGTTTCCATGTTGCCATCTGTGCTTCACTCAGGCTGACCCAGAAGTGAAAAGCTCTCACTTCTGTCTCTTCCCTACCTCTTGCAGGTGGCAGTGGCTCCTTCCTGGGGAAGGTTTTGGAGGGTACAGAGGATGATCAGTTTGGCAAATGTCAGTCACAATGAAAGGCAGAGTTAAGAAAGCCTGGTTACCTGCTGGGTAACTGTCTTTCTCTTCATGCATTCTTCTCTGTGCCATTGTCTAATTCCCTCCACACACCCCCAAAAAGCTTTTTCCTCTTTCTCATCCACAGAGCAATAATTCTGCTGTTGAGTTTACTAATCAAAGTAACTGCTAATATTGTAATTTAGTAGCAAATTTTTAAATCCTTGGTTGGTGATGAACAACCTGTTACTAAATTCTGATTAAGTAAAAGCAGCAAAAGTCATTAGAATGTTTATTCCTTTAGACACGAGAATTTATTTCAGATGTACTGTGAAGCGATTTGAAAGCAATATGAAGTGCTTAAAGCTTATTAGATTTAGAGCAGAGTTAAATAGCTTTACTAACACAGAAAGTCAGGATTAAACACTAAATTCCTTGCTTGCAACAGTAAAATGTGTAGAAAGAGGTCAGAATGATTAATTTTTCAAATACATATGGGTCTGGTTCCACAGTGTTGGCTGTTGAAACACCTTAAAAGTTTTGGGTTTGTGCTTTGTGTCAGATATTTTTACTATTGCGAGAACATTCTCAAAGTTAAGCCACAGAAAAGCAAAAACAAGTTCTTAATACTTGGAATACATGTTAATTCAGTTCATAATCTAGTTTCATCAATTTGATATTTAAGTTCCTCAAATAAAACTCAACTATATTTCAGATCACTAACTTCACCCTTTCCATTTCAATCCTTATTTCTTTCAAATTGCTATCTGTCCAATCTCCCGGACCTACATGAAAAAAGTGCTTATTTTTAATTAGAATGTCTTGAAAAGTCAGGTAAAAACTGTAGAGATTTTCTGAGAATTGTGACTGGTTTACCCTTAGTATGCTGAATTTGTATGAGCTTGTCAACTGGAACAAGAATTTATTAGTTTGTATCAAGTAGTTCTGGTGAGGCATCAACCCTAATTGTACATAGTCTCATACAATAGATGGTCAGAAATTTGTGCAGTGGGTGAAGGAGAAATTGTGCTCACTCGTACTCAGGCTGTATCTGTGCATGCTTGCCTGTGTGGACAATTTTGTGTACAAGCACTGTTTTAATATTTAATATCTTAAATATTACTGTCTGAGCCTATAAAAGTGATTATAATCTCTTCATCCACCACATCTATTAAAAACGCTTGCCCACAGAAAAAATTGGCAAGAGAATAAACAGACTGTAGAAGATTTGAACTCGACAAAATATGTTAAGGTACAAACATCAGACTTAATATTAGCTTCCTAGAAACCCTAACTTTGTAAATGGTTTGAGCCAGCATAACACTGGTTTCTTTCCAATGTAGAGAAGTGAGATCCTGCTGAAGGAAGATGCACTTCAAGTGACTAAGATTCATTTCTACTTCTTCCCCATGATTATATTCACCAAAACTACTGTATTGCAAAAGTGTACTTGCACAATTTGCAGGGGATTTACAACTGTGCTGTTAAACTAAACCAAGTCCTAGTTCATGACCTTGCCAGCACCAGCCTTTCATCACAAAGAACTCCAAAGATTTTCATGTCAGAAAATCAGCTGAATTGCTTGCAGATGAGACACCCCTACTTGCAACTCACAGCTCAGCAGGGGAAAGGTTAATATATGTTCTTCAGTTTTCCTTTCTTTTTTTTTCAGATCTTGAACTATGCTTAAATCTGTATTCTGGAAGGTAAATAGAACTCTCCAGTCTTAATTACAGTTTTCCAGTAAGTTGTCAGGTCCTTAAACAGCATTTCACTGAAAATCAAGCTGGTGACAGTGACAATTAAATTTAAATAACATAACAGCAAGTGACATTATACAATCTGGATTATTTGTTTTAATGTACAATGACACAAAAATATAATTTTTTATTTTCAGAATTCTCTCAGGATGCTGAAAAAATCCAGGATATTTTTGTGTTTTTTCTATGCTCTGGAGCACAGTTAATTGTTAGAGAGACACATAGTACTTTTCCTACTAATAAAGAATTTAGAGTTAGTTAAAGATAAGGATTAGTTTTAGAGGGTCTTTTTGTTACGGAAGAATACAAAAGAGAGTAATTGTGCGCTAGGCCTTCTGTTCCCCACTGTTCTCAGTAATACTAAGCGGCTTCTGTCTGGTTTTAATTTAGTAATTACTACTGATTATTTTCATACAAATTTATTAATGCTGGGTTATCTAATAGTTCATCTAACACCAAGTTTTTGAATTCTAATGTGCTGAAAAAATATGTCAATGGTGACACTTCTGCAGGATCAAAACACATTTTCTCTCTAATTTTAAGCCAGCTAAAGAGTATAGCCTTATTTAATTGAAATCTCAGGTTATAACTCTGAAGTATAACTTCTGTTTTCATTTCAAAACTGCTTACCATTTACAATGTGCAATTCTGTGTCTCAGTTATGAAATATTTTTGTCTAAATAAATGGCTGGCTACAGAACTTATTTGAAGCTGGTTCCCATAGAAACAATTGAGGGGGACTCATGGTTTTACCACAGAAGTCTTTTATTTTTGTTTAAGAGAAACAATCAACTCTACTGATTGCTGCCTGCAGCCGGATAAATGTCGATGTTATTCTCTGGTCTGTCTCCCAGTGTGTCCCCTGCGACACTGCATTCACAGATCACCCTGGCAGAGTGTCCCAGCTTGTGGCAATCTTAACTTCTTTTTGTCAGGGTCGGGATTAAATGCTCGAGATGGTATTTCTTGTTCAGACTCAGATGTTTATTAGTTCTCATTTATATTACATTCCCACAAACTGTGAATTCTACAGCACTTCACTCTAACAGAATAAAAATGGAACCGTATCCTTTTAAGGATAAACTGTCCAATTGAAAAATGACGCCTAAATTAGTTTTACTTTTAACCCAATAACCAACCACCTATGGCCTGAAATGCAGACTTTTTTATCCAATTACACAGTACCATCCAAACCCATGAAGACGAAGGTGAAGAAGAAGGACTAGCCTCTACCCTAAAACCTCTATCTTGCTTTATGTATATTACTATATTCTAAAACCTTAAACTCTAAGTTTTCCACCATGTGATATTTCACACTTCTATTCAAACTACACACCTATAATCCCAGTTCCATCATTCATTTTTGAAAGCCTTCTCTATGGCCTCAGGTCAAATGCAGTGCTCTCTTGGGGGTCAGTGCCTGTCAGCACAGAAAGTCTAAAATTCTCAGCAGCAGGGTTCCAACACCAGCTCTCAAGTTTTAAGCAAAAGGATTGCAGGTAGGGCTCAGTAGGACTTGGTTGTTGAATAATCTTCATGTTGAGTCCCTGCAAATGGAGTCTTGTCATCCTGTCAGAATGGACATTTAAAGTTAAAAGAAATATGCATGTTTTAAAACAGGGGGAACAATGCAGAGGCTTGGACCAGCCCTTCAGCTCATCTCCTGGGCCTCAGGCTGGTTGCTTGCCCCACAGACAAACCATCAGTTCTCCAGCACACCAGCAGCTTGACTTACAAGCTGGTAGCTGTGTTGAACTTCTTCAGGCCACATTGTTGTGCTCTAGAATATTCACTAGGCTTCTGCTGGAAGTGTGAGAGCAAGGAGGCCATCTTCTGCTTCTGCACAGACCAGAGGGGAAACCAGGGTATACCACCAGACCACGGCTCCAGCTGTTCAGGTCTTCCATAATTTCTCTCTCTTTTCCTTCCACTTCCTCAAGAGTTGAATAAATTAAAAATATAAAGAGATTCCTTTGTCACCTGATGTGGTGGGACATTCCCCTCTGCCACAGAATAGCTTATCTGTTCTGTCTATCAGCTGGTGTGATAGGTCGGGGCATGTTCCCCCTCTAAGAGGTGAGACCACACAGACAGCTGTCCAGTAGTGAGTCATCTCTGGCACCAGGGAGGTGGCTTTCCCAGCTGACAATAAACATCTTGCCTTGAGAGCAAGACTGAAGAATGATAAGCCTTGAATTTCTGACTGACAGACACTTCACTTTTAAAATTATAAAAGCTACGCATAACTCACAAGCAGAATTCTTCTGCACATTCCCTGGAAGCATGTAGGGCTTGTCCCAGAAGCTGGGATGCAAACTTCACAGTTACTCTTCTGGAGGTTGAGTGAAAAGACTATGTGTACCCCATCATCAATTCAGTGGTAAATTACATTGACTCCTAATCTGCGCTATTTCTTTGCTAGCTATGGTATGGGTACCTGTATGTCGCGCACTGTTTTACGCGAATCTACAAGTAGTTTGTTTTCACCTGTGTCGGAAGTAAATATGTTTAAGGTCTGTTGTCTGTTAGTCTTCTGTCTATTAAATAAATATAATTTTATAAAAAAATCTGATTTACCATTTTTAAGAACTTGCTAGCCAGGGAAGTTTAGGTGTACATCACCTGAATTTAAGTTGCTACCAAAAATCTGAACCTGAGGCAGGGCTTGTCTTAACACTTTCACTCAATCCATAACAAAAATAGGAATATAATCCAATCATTTATGTTATTTTCCTATTGTCTGTTGTACATGCCAAGGTATTTCAAAATTTTACCTATATTTCTAAAGTATGACAGATTCTGCTATAGTTGCTACTGCAGAGAAAAGTTCTGGTGCAAAAGAACCTTCTGGAGAACCAATAGCTTCACTGCCTGTTGAGTGGCTGTGCCTAGGTAACGTCTTTGGTAAGTAGCACTCATGTGCCACAGGGCAGTTTTAACAATTAAACATTTTAGCTGCTTACAGATTGAGCTCTCTGAACTACACTTCAGCTTTTTATTCTCACATACTTCTGCACAATTAAATTTTAGAGATTTTTCTGAAAAAAAATTGGAATTTGCAGCTAAAGTACTCTCTCCTCCCAGCATGTCTGATGTACATCCTAAGGATAATAATACTTAGTCTGTTTGGATGAATTAACTTATGGCCCCAATGTTTTTGTTTAGTGTATAACTCATTCTGAGCTGAAATACATTTTCTTTATTGGTCCCACTATTGATCTTGGTATTTGTAAGTGTCAGATCACAGGTTATCTTCTTGGAGGTAGCAAAAAACTCCTAACACAGGAAAGGCACAAATTGTAAATGCCTACTGTGAACTGATCCTGCAGGGCTGGATCTACAAGCCTGACTCCAAGAGGGGTCTCAGCAGCACAAAATTGACACCAGCAGACATGAGGAGCAGGTCTTTGCACTACCATAAATGCTTCCTCAAATTCTGCTCTGTAGAACTACCAGATTAAAGTGGGATGCCCTGCGTCTACAAGAGAGAAGAAGAAATCAAGTTTTCCAGGTTTATGAACACTTCAATAAAGAAACAGTCAGTGTTTGTGTTCTAGAGTTCATAATGCCATATGCAGACATCTATTTTCATAATTGGTGAAAACCATCAAGGAAGAACAAATCCTGCTGTGGTGGGCTAGGAATTGTTGTGGATTTACAGCAGAATTCTATCTGAATAGTGGTTTTGCCCTTCTACGTGCCTGTTCAAATGCTGTGTTCAAAAGATGGATTTGATATTGCCTCTGTTGATACTAAACCAAAAACTCATTTGGCATCAGCTGCTTCAGATAAAATAAATTTGATTTGGAGTCACTAAATTAATTTGAAAGGGCGTATGCATTAATAGGAGCAAGAGAGTCTGAATATGATGCCACAAGTCTTCCTGTGGGCTCAAAGTAAGAGAAGCAGGAAAGAGTTCCAGCACTCTGGCTCAGTGAAGTGGCTCCCAACAGAGTGTTTCACCAAGCAGCAGCCTCCATTCAGCTTCTGAATTGTACGGGGGCTGTGATGATTGCCCAGCATGAAACTTTCATTCTGAGATGTCTGCCTTTTTCTGAGCTATATGGGTACTTGCATTTAATAGGCTTAGAGGCAGGTTTTGTGTTTGAGATTGAAGAAGTAGCCCTATCATGCAACTCCTTTACTTCCACAGTGGCTATAAAGAGATTTTCATATGTTGTTCCATATGAGATCTAATGAATATGCATATAGAGAAAGTACATTTACCTCTATTGCAGACAGACAGACAACTCTAATTGTTTTTCTAAATGACTGGAATTCATGCAGGCATGGTTGGTGCAGGGCAGAGCTCATGTCAATAGGTTCTACTTCTTGGAAAAGGATTACATGAGCACTGAACAAGCCAGACTCCAACACATTCCCAGAAGCCTGATGCATGTTTAGCATTTGCCTTAACTGTGACTTGAGTAAAAGCAGTCCAATATTTTTTCCCACTTCTGAATGTTTATTTTCTTATCCATGGAAAATGCTGCTATCTGTACCCATGCGTCTATTTTAAAATGCTTTCTTATAAAGCAATACAAGCAAACAAACTTAAAAGACAAAAGTAGGAGTTTTATTGTGAAAATACTTTTGTGTAGAAGATAAGAAAAGGAACATATTGCATAGAAAATGTCTTTGAAGGCCCTGCATGGCCATTCTGAAAAATTTGGAACAGTTGTAGGAAGAAACTGTGTCCTTAAAACTGACAAACCTATTTGAGACATCATCTCATCTGCATTGAAAGTGGGTTCTGCAAGCAAAGCAGTCAACTTGCTTCTTACAAAATAAAATTCCACAGCATGCTGGCACAAAAGCAACAAGCTTCTCTGTGTAAATTTTAGCCTCCAATACATCAATCTGATATTTCAAATCAACGAATTTTTTTTTTGACAAATGTTTGGGGGACAACCTGAGAATAGGAGCAGGCAAAGGAACATTTCATTGCTATTAGCTCATTTGTAGACCAGATGTGAGCTTGGAAAAATCAGTGGTTATCCTGGTAATCCCTTTACTTAGACAGTATAATTCTAATAACTTTAGAGAACAGGAACTTGCTTTACTGCAGTTGTTCTCAGGATGCTTTACAATTTCAAATGCAGCTCAAGATAAAAATTGACTTCAGCTAACATGTCTGTATCAGTGCAAGGAGCTGTCCCAGGCAGGCTTACAGTAGGACGCAGTTTGTTCAGGGTTATGAAAGCTGTTGGTGTAACAGTAGACTTCATCAGAGCTGAAAATTCAAGGTTTCCTCACACATACACTGTACAGAATTTTTGCTTTAACTGTCCCTAGAGTAAAAGAGACAGTTGCATCTTTTGCAAGTGGAAAGATGATGCTTCAACATGAACCACTATTCCCTAAAGTTTACTTCTAATGCACAAAAGGATTATTTGCATCTTCATGTATTATGTACTTAATAAAATATGTTCACACAATAAATGTGTAGGACTCTTTGTGAAAAGAAAGCATGCAGCTGATGAAAAAAGAATTCTGATGGGTGTGGTATACCAGCATTTTACTAGATGAATGCTTGTTTCTGTATAAGCTTTCTAATAGCACACTGACAGTCTGTATTGTATCCCAGAGAAATCTGTGTATGACTGAGTTCTTCTAAAAATACCACTGTGTCCTAGAAGGCATTGAAAACCTAAATGTAGTAAAAATTATGCCTACTTCAAAGAGTTTATATACAGTATTGGAAAAATAAAGTGGGCTTTTTTTTCCACTGACTTTTGGAGACAGCTGGAAGTATCATTTCTAACCTATCTAAATTGCTTTAAAATAATTTATTGGGGAAATTGCATTTCTTTGTATGGTATCATTCTGTTTTTATGTTGGATGATATGTTCAAAGGGATGAACTTGAGAAATTAAAAGGGATCTAACAGCAAGATATTCTCTTTGAGGAAATCTTGACTTTGTAACCTGGTCCAAAATACTGACATGCATCATTCTCCTCATGCTGAAGTCCCAACCACTCTTATATAATCTGTCTCCTACAGAAAATAAACTCTGGGGTTCTGTGGGATTTTTGTGCTTGGAGCTTAAATCAGGGCTGTCCTATCAAACCATGACATGATAAGGAGACAAGAAAAAGAGTTGTTTGACAGTATTTGCAATAACTTTTGTAGTTAGAATTGAATTATCGTTATTAGAATATCCAAAATGTCATATCTGTTTGATTTAGGATGAAAGATAATATATTAAAAGTAAGATAATTGGCATGTAATGCATGGAGGATTCTTGATTCATAATAAGAGATAAAAGATTTCTCAGCACTCTAAACATGTGCCTTTAAAATAGAGAACAAGAGAGAAATTGAATCTGTGACTGAGTTTCTTAGCTTAACTGCAGAAGAACATTTGCATCTTCATACCTCTGCCCAGCCATCCCTAATGGAAAGCTTTTTTGGTAAAAGTCCAAGTTGCTGAGATTTTAATGGGAAAAAATATATTTCCTTTGACATAAATTTTGCCTTGACTAGTCAAAAAATTAGATGTAGTGTATGGGGCAATACTGACGATTGACAAACTGATACAGAGAACCTGAATAAAACACAAAAAGAAAATTTTTCATCTGGAAAGGTATAGCAGAAGCTATATTATTTGCTAGAAATGCTAATTTCTCATCTTTATACTGCTTACTCTTTTTACCTCTGCTTCTCTGTGGGTTGCTCCTGAGGCTCTAAACCTAAATGCCACCTCTAACTTGCAAACATAAGAAATAAATTGACCAACTGACACGTGTGCTTTTTTCAGCTGGTGCTTAAGATTTTTAGTCTTTAAAATTCACAGAAAACCAAAAATTATAACCTTAGGTGTCAGGTAACATTTTGAAAACCTGTATGTTCTTTCTGTCATTGAAAAGCATGCTTTTTCCTGTCAAGCAAATCCAGTAAAATGAATGCAAATGCACAATCATATTTGAGAAATTTCATATTCATTTCAAAATTACAAAATACGGAAAGATTTCTTGATAAATTGAAAGTCAGCAATATTAACTCTGTGATATCATTACTGTAGCATTTCACAAGCTATATTTTATGTTAAAATTTTGATTACATTTTATGAAGTAGCTCTTTTACTTTCATTTTTAGTACTGTTGTTCTGTTGTTGATGCATTACTCTGCTGCATGACACCTCTCTTTTTGTCTCATTGGACCCACTTCTGTGTCAGTTAACATTTCCCTTGGAGATACGATTTGACATTCCATGATAATCACATTTTGTTTGCTTAATCAACCATAAATTTTGGAGTGTACAGAGCAGAAACCCTTGTTTCAGTTCATTATTTTTTTATCTTCTGCAAGAGAATTGAGATGTGACAAGAAAAAAACAACTTCTTGTAATTTTCATCATTTTTCCTATCAATGCTTACTATGGGATTACTATTAATCTGCAGTTAGAAAATTAATCCTATGTTTTGCTACTGTACTTTCCACCTCCTTGCTGACCCCTCAGCTGAGCAAGTTCAGCCATTTGTATTACTGGAGCCTAAACCTGGCTGTGGAACCATCGTAACCTGAGAACTCCTATTTTGGCCATCATACTTTCACCTACCATCACTGCCCCAGCCAGGTTCTTTCTGCTGCTCAGAAAACACTTACACAATATGCCACTAAAATAAACTTTAAAGGTATTTGATTAGATTTTTTTTTCTATTTTCAGTGTGCAGCCTTCTTATATCAATCTGTTTGGTAGCACTCTGGCTGGAGTTTCTCTTCAACTCTCCTTTGAATAGGTGAGTTGCAGGTCTTTTGGACTTGGAGAGGTGCTGTGGCGAAAAAAGATTAAAAGGTAAAGGTAGGGCTGGCTGACCATTCATAGAACCATAGAATACAATGGTAGAATAATTGGGATTTGAAGGGACTTTAAAGAGCATCTAGTTCCAACCCCTCCACCGTGCACAGGGATGCCAATTGCTAGACCAGGTTGCTCATGGTCCCATCAAGCCTGGCCTTAAACACTTCCAGGGATGGGGCATCCACAGCCTCTCAGGCTATTTTGGTCAAGTGCTTTGCCACACTCTGAGCAAAGAATTTCTTCACAGTACCTATTCTAAACCTTCCTTTTTTCAGTTTAAAATTATTTCCTCTTGTTCTGCCACTATAAAATGTCCCACATAAATAGTGCCTCTCCCTAATTTATATAAATTTCCTTAAAGTACTGAAAAGCTACAATGAGGTATCCCTGAAGCCGCCTCCTCTCCTTTCTGAACAAACACAGCTCTCTCAGCTCAGCTCAACCTATCTGACTAAGGCTAAAGACTCAGAAATATGTTTTACAGTAATTTACTCAGAACCAGCAGCAAGTCACTCAGCTATGTCCTGCTTAGGATTCAAGAAACATACGCTTCTTCACAGAGTTAAATAAACTGGCAGACACAGATGTTGGCTTTTTCCATCTGAAAGTTGTGGGCTTCAAACATTCCACTGTAGCCATTGAAGGTTCATCATCAAGACCTGAAAACAAGCTTCTTGGACTGCACTGTGGCATTTTCAATCTTTCTTTGAGACTGTGATCTTCTCCTTCTCCTTTTTCTTTTTTCTTTTTTTTTTTTTTTGACTGCTATTTCATTCCTCATTCATTCAGCAGTTGCATTGATCTGTGAAACTCATGCTTATGATTCTTGGGTTTTATTTCTATTAAAAAAAAATAAATTGTATATTGTGAAAAAAAGGTATTTGGGAAAGTTTAAAAAAGGAAGCTCACTGGTGAAGAATAATCAAGTGGAAAAGACAGCCAGCATGTTTTTGTTCTTTGATAGAAATATTAATTTCTCCCAGTTGCATTAGTTTTTTCATTTGTATATAGTTCCCTGAACATTTTTCTTTGCTCAGAAGTCTCAAGCACGAATAAAAGGGAAATTTGATTTGGATAGGGCTAGGATGTTAGTTTTTGAGAAAGTTGGATGTGTTCAGAAGGCTCAGAATTATCATCCCCTTGAGCTACTGGAATCAAGAGAAAGCAGAAACCTTAAATTTTGAGAGGCGATTCTGAGATTAAAACTTCTGAAAGTTCTATATTTGATTGAATTATTCATGGTTAATTCAGCTATTTTGTATGAACCTGCTAGATACAGAATGTACACTTCTAACTGTTCAGTCTGCAAATCAAAGAGCATTTCACAGCTTGCTTTGTCTTGGTCTCAGAGCAAGATTAATGCAGTTTTGTTTAATGTTTAAGTTTCTCCTCTTGGACTGATTGATTTTTCTTGCAGTTCCAAAAGGAACATTTCAGGTCAATCAAAAATATTCAGCATCCAAAATAAAGTTGAAAATTATTTTAAGTAGAAAGAAACACAGCATTTTGCATAAGATGATACACATGTATTTTAAATTTCAAGTTAAAGCACATTAGATAGGCTAAAAATATTTCCTCAGATTCGTAAAATGAACTTCTTCAACTGGAAAATGTTAATACTTTGCAGACTTCAGAATTCTTCTTCCTTGCAGCGCTACCTTTTCCCTGAAACAATGCAAAGAAAGATCATATATTTTCTAAGAGTTTTGCTGCTTGCCAAACTCTCATTTTAAATGGAAGTTTGGTCATCATCTTTGCTGTATATTTGTGTGTTTAAAATACTTTATGTATGATAATTA
>JAWWEY010000130.1:53687394-53709704 GCA_035582745.1 Loriotus luctuosus | reverse complement strand
AGTCCTTGCACCTGCCTATTCTGCTGGTGTCATTGAGTCCATTCTGGCCCAAGAGCAGAGATGACCCCTCAGAATGGGTGTAATTGTGCTGGTGCTTCTTCAGAGGGAGTTATCACAGCTGAGTCATAGGTGTGCAGAAAAAGAAGCACTACTGTGCCTTACAGGGTTGCCTCTTTTTACTTATCTCATTTAACACCCAGCCTGTAGCCTGAGATGTCTGGTGTGCACAGGGCAGCTCCATCATTAGCAGTTCATTAGAAGAGAAGCAGAGGGGCATAGAAAACACAGTGGTTACACCCACATAGTCCTAAACTGGCACCTTACTCCTGTAACCAGGACAATGGGTAAACACCTTATAATTGCTGTATTCAGGAAAATATTGTTTTGTATTTGAGGATTTGTGTCTGTTACTCCTGCAGAAATTATTGCCAGAAGAGCAGTTTTAATAAATTCACATAACATAATCTTTCAAACACCCAGGAATATATATATACATAGTTAATACAGGTGCAGAAAAAATCAGGGTTGGCTTAATGGCAGAACTCAGTTTGCAGTGAGTGACAACAGAAGAGATTTGAGTGGGAAAAGTGTTTAAAGGTAGGATTGGAAAGAGTGATCAGGAGTCTCAGAAGGCAAAAATGAGTAAGGAAGGCTGGCAGAGATAAGTAAATTTTCAGATTTGTCATGGTTTAACCCCATTTGACGACAAAGTCCTTCAGAGATGTTCACTCACCCCAGTGTGATGGGGCAAAGAATCAAAAAGTAAAAATGAGAGAACTTATGTGTGGACATGAAGATAATTTAATGGGTAAAAGCCGTGCTTGCAATCTGTAGATGCAAATAAATCAAACCAAACCAAGGTATTCATTCATCACTTCCAATGGGCAGGCAGACACTTGGCCATCTCCAGGAAAGCAGGGCTCCCTTACATGAGGTAGTGAATTGGGAAGACACATGCCATAAATCTTTTGTCCACACTTGCTTCTTCTGCTCACATGTGTTTAGCCCCTGAGAGGAGCCATGCCACTTCCCACACATCTGCCCCCTCTCATCTTGAGACTCTTTTCTGGGAGAGGAGAGGAAGCAGGAGCACTACCCAAGCTCATGGCCATGAGGAAAGGGGAGAGTCAGAGGAGAGTGCCTCAATGACTGGAGTTTCTTACTTCTGTAGCTGTCAGGACAGCAGCTGGTCCTTTGGCTCCTACACCTTCTCTCAGCAGCTGCCAATGGCTAGGTAGAGGTGGAGATGAGGTGTCAGGTCAGATCAGCTAAACCTTGTTGGCTCCAGCCCTCTACCCTCTGCCTATGGTCCTGAGCCAGCTCTGCTGAGGTCTGTGAAGGAGTGAAGAGCTGTCTGTGTTATATGACTGCATGACTGCAGCTTTAGATATGCAAGTTGGATAGCTACTTGGTTTCCTCAAAAGCTCATTTTGCAAGACTTCATGGGGAGAGAAGAATCAGACCATGAAATTTAATGGACCATTCAAGTCACCAGCAAGCTGCCACAGATTGGACAGCTGTGATGGCCTGTATCAGAGGCACAGTGGTTTGCCTCATCACATCATATTCACGTAGCTTTCTAAAACGTTTTTTACATTATTTTAGGCAAATGTATTATTTAAACAGAGAAACTACTGAATCCATGACACCCAAAGGGAAAACAAGGTTGTTACACTGATGAAATGAAGCTTCATTTGCTTCTTAAGATAAAGGTGACTCTTCAGGTGCTGTGACTTTGCAGAGGTGCAATCCAACAACTATTCAGTGTTCATCAATAAATTTCAGGGTTTTTAAGATCAATTGACGAAGTTCGTCTGTCAGTGAGGGTGCTCCTCCAGGGTATTTTTGGGCAGACTCCAGAAGGAAGGCTAACTTCACCAACAGAGAAAGGAGTACTGGTGTTTTCACTTACCACTAGCAATAACCCCAAACTCCTGAATTTGACTTGTGCAACTGGGCTGAATCTGGATCTGCAGCTGAATATGATTTGATACTTTGTATTTTGATAGCAGTATCCCGATTTTCCCTTTTTAGAGCAGTTTTAATGGAGACCTTCAAACTTACTCCCAACCTTGAAAGAACTGACTACAAATTCAGATTCTAAAGATAAATAATGAAAGAAGAAAAAATAGACATTGGCTTGGACATGATGAAGGAGGGCTTGCAAACAGAGAAGACAGCATTTGGTAGAATGGCTTTCATCCTCAGCTGCAGTCACCAGGGGGCACATTCTTGTCCCTGCATAAAACTGAGAGGAAAACAGATGAGTAGCCTTTGAGAGCCAATCTGTGCTTTAAAGGTATTATGTACTTCCAGGTGAACTAACATAACATAGCAAATGTAGCTAGTGTAAACTTTTGAAGTGCACACCTACTGAATATTTCATACTAGCCATTCTTCCAGGTTGAACATGGTGTATCAAATGGTTACTAAACTGGTTTTTGACAGGAAGGGCAAAATCTCTGTCATGACCAGTAATCACAAGGAAGCCTCCTACAGCAAAAGATCCCACTGCTTTCCCAACAACTCTTCTCCTATTTTCTCTCCAGATTTTATCAGCAGTGTGACAGACAAACTAGGCTGCTAATAATTTGTTCTTCCACCCCCTCCTCCTCCTCTCAACTATTTTTAAATGGAGTGTGTAATTTCGCAGTATTGGATGCTTAATATTATCTATGCACAACATGAATTGTATCTTCAACCTGCGGGAAGACATTCATTTAACCGGCAGCTGTTGTAAGAATTAAAAGAAGCAGGGACAGAGGAAAAAAACAATTGAAGTTATGTACCATAAAGGAAGTAAATAAATTAACTTTTGATTGATGGACAGAAATATGCTGGTTATATTACAGGAATTAAACATTTCCTTCCCCTAATATTTTGCTACATCTCTCCTCTGACTTTAAAATTCAGTACAAATAAGCAGGATGTAACCACAAAGCATTCACAAAAAACTATTTTCTGGGTCAAGATGGTACTAGTAAACACTTTTGAATGGAGAATTTGGAGAAGGCATGTGAAAGTGATACCTCCTGTAAAGTAATGTAATATTTTAAGAGAAGTTTCATGGTGCTGTATAGGACTAATGCATGGACAAGCATAAAGCTGCTGTGCCTGTGTGGGCACAAGCAAGAAGCAGAGTATTAGAGCCCCAAGACAGAGCACTACTCTAACCTTGCTGCATCTGCAGAGTGAGGAAGATTTGTAATTCCACTTTTGTCCTGTGTATCAAGAAACACACAGAAAAGGGCCAAATACTCAGCTGCCAGAGCAGGCATTTGCTGACATGAGAGTTTTTGGGGGGAAAAAAGATAGAGTTACAGTTATAACTTGTATCTATATATTAGGAACAAGTGCAAGGGAGTGGGAACATGGATTTGTTTGAATGTTTTCTCTGTATATACAAGCAAAATGCAAAGCTGAATATTTAGAAGGTCTTTGGAAAACCTGAAATACTCTTGAAATTACTAAATATTCACAGCAGCAGAATCTGAACTTGTACAAAACACCATTAATAAGGACAATTGATTCTAAATTATTCTCAGCATAAGACCAGAAGCTGAGCAAGGAAAGCTTTAATACATGGGTCTATAAATTGCATACAGTTGTTTAAAAGGTCTCAGCTGCAAGAAAAAACAGTACAACAAAATATTTACTGCTGAGTTTGCTAAGAGATAAACTTTCCAGACATTTGTAAAGAAAGAGGACAATATCCACATGCCTTTTCCAATATAAAGCCAGGTTTAGTTTTCATCTGCAAAAACCCCATAGTTTAGACTGACAAACTTGATTTACCCGGTGGCTTTTAAGAGCTGTGCATGCTGAGACATAAAGATGAGATGCTGAAAGAGCCTTTGGCAATGCCAAGTGGAGAGCTCAGCAAAGAGCTGGCAGAGGTCTCAGAAGGTGGCTGTCTTAGGGCTCAGGGTGCTGATGCCTTTCTGACAGCAGTTCCAAAGACAAAGTTGGGTTACACAAGCAAAGTTCAAAGTGTTAGGTTTACACTGAGACTTTTTCTGTACTAGGTTGTTGTCTGGCAAAGCATGAAGAAGGTAAGAACGAGATCACTTTTCCCCCGTTTCCCTGGAAGGAAACAGGCTACTGGAGACTGAGGAGAATGGTTTGTGAGATGGAATCTTGTATTGGTTTTGCATGGCCTGGTTTTGGTTGCAGTGAGACCACAGATGTGGCTTCTGTAAGAGCTACTGGAAGCTTCTAGCAGAGCCAACAGTCCCTTGTGGCTCCAGAGATGGATGCGCCAGTGGCCAAGGCTGGGCCAATTAGAAATGTTGGTAACACCTCTGTGGGAACACATTTAAAAAGAAATCAGAACAAAGGTTGTGATGTAGTTTTAATCCCACCCAAAGGAGAGGAGAGTGAAAATATGGGAGTAGAACAACTCTGCAGGCACCAAGGTGTGTGGAGAAAGAGGAACAGGAGGAGATCGAGGCACCAGAGCTGAGGCTCCCTTGCAGTCCATGGTGCAGACCACGGCAAAGCAGCTGCGCCCCTGCAGCCCCTGGAGCACAGCTCCATCTGCAGAGATCCCCCTGCAGCCTGTGGAGCAGTCCCATGCCAGAGCCAGTGAATGCCTGACAGGAGGCTGTCAAGCTGTGGGAGACCTGTGGAGAGAGACCCCCATGCTGGAGCAGCTCATGGAAGAGTAACCCCTGTTACAGCAGTTTGGGGAGGACAGTTGTTTATGGGACAGACTTACACTGCAGCAGTTCACAGGCAGCTGTGCTCATGACTTGGATTTACATTGGAGAAGCTCATGGAGAACTGTCACCCATGGGAGACATTATCCTGCTCTAAATTTGTTAGTAGTAAATTCACTTCATATCTTGAAGTTGATCCTGTTTTGTCCTTGCTAGTATTAGGTCAGCAATCTCTCCTGGTCCTTATCTCAGCCAATGCACCCTCTGTTAAATTTTCTCTCCTCTCTGCAGTTTCAGAGGGGACTGAGTGAGTGGCTTTTGTGGGTGCCTGGCATCCCACAACAGTGGGCACTCACTGGCTCATGTTTTGCTACTACCACCATTATTCCCAGATCATTTTCTATTGGGCCATTTTCCAATCACTCTTTCCCAAGCCTTTAGCCCTTCCTGAGGTTGCTGTGACCAAAGTACAGGATCCTGGCCTTGTTGCACCTAAAATAAAAAATAATAAAAAATATAACAAAATCAAATTAAATATAGACTATATACAGCAGTAAAACACCTTGCAAAATGTATAGTATATGTAAGATTTGAAGAACAAAAAGAGAACACAGAGGTTAGAAAGTGAGCCTGCATGCAATGGTAGATTTTAAATAAAATACTTCTCTGGCTAAATGTTTTGTAAAGCCTATACATTATCATTAGCATTCATGTATAAAGTTGTCATGGTCTAGGAACAATATTCAGTGCACTCTCCAAGACTCTCCAAACCACATGGCCTCTCTCTCTCACTCCCCTGATCTTCCCTTTCCCTCCCCACTGCAGCATCTGGAGAGGAGAATTGGAACCACTAAAGAAGGATCACAGACTGAGATAAGAACACTTTACTGGAAACAGCATCTAGGTAAGAAAATTAACAGTTACAGCAAGAGCACTAATCGCAGAGGGTATAAGAAAAGAGGCAATTCACACCGAAAAAAACCAACCAAAACAACCAAAACGAGACAATACCGGACAGCTTCCTACACAACATTTTCTCAACCAGAAGGAACCCCTTCTCCATGTAAGAGAGACCCTTTACCTCAGCCCCAGCAATGACATGGGATGGTATAGAATAACCTCCTCGTTTAGGCATGTCCCCTTCCAGCTACGGCAAAAATTAACCCAGAACTGGCCAGAAACAGGAAAATAATAAATGACAACTTGCTGCTCCAAAAAAGGATGCCTAAGCAAACAGTATGGAAAGGGATGGTGTGAGAAAAAGGAGTAACAGTAGGATGCACTGAATACATCCATGTAAGACAGCTTTCCTTTATCCTTCCTATATCCTTGTCTTTCATTTTGCTTTTCTAAGGCTTTGAGTTTGGCAAGAAATGTGTGATCAGCAGCCTTAGGGTCAGATTCCCAAAACATAGATATGCACACTGGTTTTCTGAGTGATGGTGCTTTCAATACATGACAGATTGAAAAGACTTGAGCAAGCTAGAAAGGAAATGTCCCATGCTCCACCAGTGTGAATCAGAGTGCTCTGCTATTGGGACAAGCATCCCCCTGCTCGAGACAGAGGGTACACGCCACAAGGTAACCTGTGGATTTACCTGTGTGACCACACAGAGGACATTAGATGTGATAGACATGTCACTACACTGGTGGAACTTAGCTGCATAATACAATGAAAAATGATGGGAGTCATGTTTTTCTCATGAGGCGAGACAGCACAAAGAGATTCACAAAAGTGTTGCTTTTTCATTCCTGTCTTTGACTCAGCATCAGCTGAAGCTTTGAGCGCAGCAGCTGGCATGTTTACAAGCAATTCAGAGAAGCAATGTGCTTCCTTCCAGATGCATTTGCCAGCTAGGATATATATGAAGATGCATATTTTTCAGCTGTTACCTGGACAGAATTCTGACCTTGCTGAGCATAATTTCAAGTATTTATTTATTATAGCAGTCAGTTTGTTTAATTTCACAAACAAAAGAGCTTTTTTAATAGCACACAGAGCCAATATGGCCACTTGCTGCCAGGAGCAGAGTTTTCATGGAATGTCTAGTGTTGAAGGAAACAAAAAAGCCATCTTGACCTTCTTTTTGCTATTCAAGAGGGTATTTCTCAGCTGTAAGTAATATGATGGCTAAGTAATCACACCACTGGCACCAAACTTGTTAGCAAGAAAAAATCCTTGTGTACAAAAGGCCCCATATGGTTAAGTATGTATTTTTCAAAGAGAAAAAATTTCAAAGAGAAAATAATGAAGCTGTCTCTTTCATTATACATTAATGGCTTCTTTATTATGTGCAGGAAAATAATCAGCCACTAAAGAGAGAATATAGAATGAGACTCGTTTGTCAGTTAGTTGAAGATTTATTTTCAGAGCTTAATATTTGTCTGGAGATGTTCATGTTAACAAATCTGTCTCATAAAATAATACTTTCTAAAGATTTAGCAGATTGAATTATAACAAGAAATGCAATAAATTTATGACCAGCTGAAAGCAATTCTGAATATAGAGATGTAACATATTGACTCAGCAGGTTTGTTTGTGACACCCGGCTGTGTGGGGCAGTCAACACAGCTGGAGGGAAGGGATGGCATTCAGAGGGACCTGGACAGGCTTGAGAGCTGGGCCAGTGCAAACCTCATCCCAGACACACTAACAGCTTGGGCAGAGAAGTGATTGAGAGCAGGCCTGCAGTGAAAGATTTGGGGTGATGGTTCATGCAACATTAGCCAGCAGTGTGTGCTCACAGCCCAGAAAGCCAGTTGTGTCCCAGGCTGCATCCAAAGCAATGCCGCCATCAGGGTGAAGAAGGGGATTCCACCCCTCTACACTGCTCTGATGAGAACCCAGCTGGAGTTCTGCACCCAGACCTGGAGTCCCCAACAAAGGAAGGACAAGGAACTGTCAGAGTGAGAGCAGAGGAGGCCGTGAAACTGATAAGAAGAATGAAAGACCCCTATGAAGATACGCTAAGAAAGTTGGGGCTGTTCAGCCTGGAGAACAGAATGTTTTATGGGGACCCAATAGCAATTTTCCAGTATCCAAAAGGGCCTACAGGAAAGCCTGAGGGTCTTTTCATCATGAACTGTAATGATAGGACAAGGAGTAATGGGTACAAACTGAAAGGAAAATTTGGGTTAGGTATTAGGAAGAAATTCTTTACTGTGAGGTTCATGAGACACAGGAAGAGGTTGTCCAGGGAGACTATGGATGCCCCAACCCTGGCAGTGTTCACAGACAGGGTTGGATGGGCTTTGAGCAGCCTGATCTAGTGGGAGGTGCCCCTCCCCATGACAGAGGTGCTGGTAGTAAATGGTCTTTAAGGTCCATTTCAACTCCTTAACATTCTATCTTTCTGTTACTTCAGATTTTGAACCCAACCCCATCAAAGCTGAAGTAACAGCCTGTACTTACAATTAGAGATATGGTAAAAAAGCAGCTTGAGGTGTGATGGCCTTTCAAAATAAACATGTTTATCTTGAGTATTTAGGAGTCTTCTCTTGCTAAGTTAATCACATACCTCTATTGTTTACAGTGTGCCCATGAAAAGCCATTTCACTGATGTTTTCTAACTCTGAGTAAAACTGATTACATATCTGAAAGTAAATGCTGAAAATTAGAACATTTATTTCTTATTTAGCAATAGGAATATCTAGCAAACATCAGGGTTTTATTTTTGTCTAAAAGGATAATTCCAAAAGAACCCGGGTTTAAGAGGACTTGGAGTTAATTAACTCTATGAGCCTCATTTTTAATTCAGGTACTATATTCTTCAAATAAATTAAGGATAAAAGCAAGATTCAACAGATAGCTTGAGATGTGAATCAAAATTGATATCTAATATTTGCCCTACCTAGAAGAAGAAAATCAAATAGAAGTTGATATTTTCTCACAGTAAAAAAATTTCCAATGAAGTGAAGACATCAGCTTTCAGTCTTGCAGCAGGAAGAAATTTAGAACTGCACATGGTTTTTACTCTTCCATTAGCTTTAGCCATTTATGAATATCTGCTAAAGGTTTGTCACAATACCAATGCCATCTAAATATCAGCTTTAATACATTCTTCTATAACTGGTTATATCAGCATAGGGGAAATACAGCTATAATGTTATTATGAATTATAAAATACTATAATTTTATTAAAAGCAGTACAATTATCCTGGATTTGTCTTATTTCAGTAGCAGATATATGTACTTCTGGCGATCCTGACTGTTCTAGCTGAAGAATTCTTCCACTGGTAAAAAAAATTTAGAAGTGAATATTGTGCCATCTGAGTTAGAGCTCAAGGACAGTAGCAAAACACATACCTCTAATGATTAAAAGTAGATCTATTTCAGCACTGAGTGTATTCATATAGATCAAAGAATTATTTCTAAAAGTCTTCAACATTGATAGCAATGCATTTTATAAGTTATAAAATTGTTGTTTATTATTGTCTATTATTATTATTATGTATTTTATAACCACAGAAATTTCTCCTATAAGATCTCTATGTCATTCAGGGTTCCCAATAGACAATACTAGTAGATTTTACTCTCCATTACCAATTGTAATAAGAATCAAGGACCCAGTTGTATTGAGTAGCAATCACATGTTTTCTAGGATGATTTTTGTATGTCATTTTAGCATTTCATAACGTACCTAGACTAAGTGATATTGCTTCCTTCATTTTACAGATGGAAAACAGAAAGGGCATATTAAGGTGAAAACATTTCACTAATTTAAAGTATACTAATTGTGGATATCTGAGACCTTATTTTGGAAGAGTTCTGCATTGTCCTAATCATTATGTATGGAAAGCACAGCTCTGCAATTGACTTTTGACTTCAGTTATGTTTAGGTGTCATCAGGTGTTCTGTAGATAGGACCCTGCAAGATGAACTGACTATCCATAAAAGCCTGACAGCCACCAAAGGTCGGGGCTGGGTCAGCCAGTGTAGAAGGAAATAAGGAGTCGGCAACAGAGGCAGTGCAGTCACCATTTCTTCAAGTTACATCTAGCTGCATCAGAAAGGCTTCTGTGTTCTGCAAGCTGTTCCCTTCACTTAGCAGGTGCCTTCAACCCTGCCCCACATGAGGGGAAGTTCTGCCTTCCTTCCCAGCTCTTGTGTCATTGCTGTACAGCAAGTCTCAAGCTCTGTGTCACTGTGACAGAAGGACAAATGAGGAAAAACCATAACCATGAAATAAAAGCTAAAATGAGTAGTATTTACAAAGTGTTGACGTCAGCCATGCTGAAAGTCTTAATAATGAAGTTTTGCTGCCTTTTGCCAAATTGCTTTGCACTCTTCATAACATAGTATTAAGCTCAGCTTAAAGGGGATATTTTCCTACTTGTATATCGTTGAAAAAACCTAGGAAAATAGCAGAAAGCACATACTGCTAATAAAACTTTCATATTCAAGCCTATTTAACTCCTAGCTCTACAATAATCAATCTGCTTCTAGTTTTTATAGTGTATATTCATAATAGTTTGTTTCCAAATGGAAGCATTATTAAACTAGCCTTAGTTTATAAATAAATTGTATTAAATTTCTTTATATGGATCTTTTGATTGTTCGGTGTTGTCTCATGAAGATAAATTAAGTTTTATTACGTATATGAGACCATTTGAAATTCAGGTCATACTTGTTAGATGTTTAAGTCATCCAGGTTTCTCCTCTCCTTTCTGACATGAATGCTGACTTTCAAGGGGCAAAAATTTGCTTTCTGTCATGGGTTGATGCTGGCACAGAGCCAGTGCACCCATGAAAATATATTTTTCTCAAATGAGTGCTGTGAGATGCGACCAGAAACAGAGCAAAGCAGGCTTAAGCTTAGGAATAAAGGAAAAAAAAACTTTATTAACCTACAATATAATTAGAAGAATACACAAAATTCAAAATTAAAACCTTACAAAACATTCCTTCTCCCCCCACCCAGTTTCTACCAAAACACAGTGAGACAAAACCTTGGATTCCCAGACAAGTTACTACCCCTCAGATAATCAATTCTCAGTTCATCAAGAGAGAGAAGAGTCTCTCTTGTACCACAGTTTTCCCCAGGAAACACTGTTAAAACCTCTTGTGTTTCCATGTCACACATGGCACTGCCCAAAGAAAATCTGCCATCGTGACATCTTCCTTCCACGTACAGTGATCTCATCACTGCACGTGGACCAAAACTGCTTACAGCGTTACCTTTTAAGGATGCTTTGCCAAGTACCAAAAAAAGCATCAGTCTCTCACTTTCAGGACAACAGTACCCTCCATTTTTCCACCTCCCCTGGGGCCAAGGGTTTTGAGACCAGAGATCTTCTTCTCCGAAGACAAGAGGGCACCACCACACCCTCTTCATCTTTCCCTGTTCACTCTTGAACTGCAGCAGTGCAGTTCACTCTCTTAGCTCCAGCCATTGCCTCCCCCAAACACAGTCCCTGTGTTATAGGAAAACTAGTTCAGTCTATGGCTATACAAGAGAAGTCCAGCCAAAGGCCACTCCATCACTTCCTCCCTCAGGATTATTTCCCATCTTCTTCTGACATCTTTCACTTAGTCGGACCTTCGACACTTGCACATCTCCTTCCATTTCATGTCTGTCTCTCTTCTCTTTCAGATCAAAGAGGATTAGTGTTTCACAAAGTTTTCATTGTCCAAGGGTTAAAATCTTAGGCTGGGGCTGGGCAGAGAAGGCTTGAACTCTTAACTGACCAGAACAGAAAGGGCAAGTTCCCCTGGGAGTTCTCTGTTTATAATCCCCTGTGTTCTCAGAGGCGTATCCGTGTCTTCAGTGGTTACACCAGGTGTCAATATTCAAACCTGCCCACTGATTGGTTTGGCTATAATTTCCCAAAAAAACTCACTTGCCTGTCAACCTACCACACTTTCCAAGAAGAATGTTTTATATTAATCTGTTGTCATGCATGTCATTTATTCATTTCATATTTTAATGGGTAACTAGCATGAAATAGGAGGAAGACAGATAAATCAAATTTGCCTAAAGTCTAAATACATATTAATGGAAATGCCTTCTCCTGCAGTCCTCTGTTGGTGGGATTTAATTCAGGACACTTTCACTTCAACTCTCCAAGAGCTTCAGAAATAGTAATTATTAATAATGAAAGAAAAGATACTTCCAAAAATACTGTATGACAGTACACCATGGGGCTCATGAACTATCTAGGTAGGAATTGCACACCAAGGCTCAAGTTTTAGATGTTTTACAAAGCTAAAGGACAACTTAATAGAAACAGTACGACAGAGTAGTACACGTTTATGAGGGCAGTAGATGTCAGAGGACCATCACCACAAAAAAGCTCAAATACAACTTAAAACCATCCATCAAGAGGCAATATGAAGTGGTGAAAAGCAGTCACCCATGAAGTACTAACATCCAAGTGCACAATGGCCACCAAGTCTTCATTAAAATGCCCAGGGACTTCAAAGCATGCTGGCAATATCATAACTTGAAGAGTTCTTGCAATAGTGCCACTGAATTTCATGAAACTGGAGAGATGCATGTCTGTGGCATTGCCCGTCAGAGCAGTTGGATTAGAGTACAGGTAAAGGCTGCAAAAAATGTCTCCATGACTTGTTATAGTAGAGACAGTTCTTTAGGTTTTATTACATGGTGAGCTGAGCTCAAAAGCATGGCAGGAGCTCTGAATTCAGAGGGTGGCATCCACACCAAGTTTTGAAACTCCTGTGGCTAAAATTATTCAGGAGCTGAACTGGTAGTATTTCTTGAACCAGAAATATACTGGTTGATACTGGCCTTCCCTAACCAAAACAAAGTTCCAAATTTACAGAGAAAACCAGAGAATGTACACTACTTCAATTTAAAAACCCTGCAACACTGCATGTACCTTCAGCTGTGTATTATTGCTGCTGTTGTTTAATGCCCTGAATGTAAGACTGAGGTGAGTGTCAGAGTATTGCTGGTATGCCTCCTGCATTGTCCTGGGTTTGCACTGCAGCTGTATTAGCAACCTCATCTCTACACGCAGCAACAGTTCACAGCATTGCACACTTCTTACAGCTCCATCAAAAGTACAGATCCTTTCAAAATCAGTCCCAGTGCTCCTGCAACCTCTCATCACAGAGGCAATCAAAGGCTAAAAGTTGTGTTGGCTGTTCTGAAGATCTGAAACTCCTTACCATGAGCATAGCTTTCAAACCTGCCAAACCTACAGTGAAGTCTTCTCTCTTGTCATTTCAAATGCTCCCCCATGTCATGCCAGCCTCTTTGCATAAGTTAGCCTCTTATTTTGCAAAGATTAAGGCTCAGTCCAAAATCTACATCAGTCATGATCATGACGCACAACTTTGTTTTGCCTCCTACCTTCGCATTTTGAAGAGCCTTTTGCCCCAAGAAACATCCACAGGAACTGTTATTCTGGGGAGTTTTTTTCCATTGGCTCCTTGGAAGATGAAGAGAAGCTTATAAGGGGAGGCTTAATTTTTTACCTTTCCTAAATTATTCATCTACAGAAATATTTGCCACAATCAATTAATCTCTAATTACATCTCTGTCATTCTGATTAGTCACTTCATATGATGTCAGTAGCTGCATTTGAGGCATAACAGAATCGATCTGATTTGGTTATCTTTCATATCAGACATCTGGTATTTGCTGTAACTGCTATATCAGTTACAATCTATGTCCATGCCCTGTAGCTTTCTGCACCATTGAGAAGGACATTTTATAGTGTCAATTAAATGCAGTCCCAGCTCTGCCCTTGAGTCCTTCTCAGAGGGACACTAACAACACCTTTGCTTTGAACACTGGTGTTTAAATGTAGAGGCTCTGCAGATATAGGTTTTACCTATACATTAAATAAGGCCTTTCACAAACACTAGTATAGTTCCGGTAGCTCAGAGCTCAATTTTCCCTTTAGTTTACTGCTAATTATATCTGTTACTTGTTGAAGGAAATATCCTTTATAAAAGTTGTGCTAATGGGATCCTGTTATGGTTTAGGAATCATATTCCCCAATGCAGTGCCTCCACCAAGACTCTTGCAAGACAGATGCCTGTGTCTTGCTTTCCTGTCCTCTCCCCTTCTCACTGAAGCAGGATGGAGTTGAGAACTAGACACACAAAATGTGATCATGGGTTGAGATAAGAACAATTTACTGGAAACATCAATGAGATAAGAAAGTGAATACTAACAGCAACAATGTTAGTAACAAAAGCGTACAAAAGACAGCATAGTTTACATGCAGAAATGCTCACCATAGACCCAGGGCAACACTGAACATTGGCTTTCCCCCTTTTTCCACGTCTGATCAACAGCAAAGGCTGCCCGCCCACCTTCTTAGATGCCTGGGAGAGCTCCTTACCCACACTTCCAACAAAGATGTGCAGTGGTCCAGAATAACCTCCTAGCCATGCCAATTTAGCCATGTTACTGAAAAAATTTAACTCTATCCTGGCCAGAACCAGGGCACACTCAAAAAATAGATATCACTACATTCTTATCCTTTTTTCAGCATAAAGGGGTAATATCTGTAGCTTAGTAATATGCATAGCTTAATACATATCTTCTTCACTATTTCATGGTTACGTTAAAACACAAGAAATTATGCCCAAAATCTGGCATTGTTACACAACAAAATACTTTTTCCTTTGAAATTGGGTTTTTTCTCCAAAATCGTGTAAACGATACAAGGCATTTTGTTGCTATGTCTGTTATGTCATTGCCTTAGTTAAAATTATCTTTATACCAATACAGCAAACATCCAAATGCAAAATGGTCCTGGGAAATATATCTTGATGCATTGCACAGTTCGTCTTTGTAATACCTATTTCTAGAGCTTCTTTAGAGAGACTCTTTCTTTCTCAGTGAAGTGCCACATAAGAAAAACAAAGAGGAATACAACAAAACTTGTACAGCCAACCAAAAAAAAAAAACCAAACCAAACAAAACCAAACTAAACAAAAGAAAAACAAACAAAAAAAAACCCACAAAAAACAAAAAACAAACAACAAAAGAAAACCCAAAAAACAAAAAACACAATCTAAAATGGTGTGGTGAAGAAACTGAATATTAAGGCCAACAAAGAAAAAAAAAAGAAAGGTGAAATTAATATGAAAGGCTTTAAATGGTAGACGATCATGCATAAAAATAAACTATGACTCATTGGTGGATATTTAAAAAAACTTGGGCAGATTTTTCTTCCCTAGTTCTCTGGGTAGCTGGCAGCACATGATTTAAACAGAAATGGATTATGAAATTCTCACTCCACTGCCATACTTTCTGACATGTGTTTTCTTACTGTCTAATCCATTAAAGCATTCCTTTTAGGCAATCTGCTTATTTGAATATCCTTTTCATGGTGGTCTCTTATGTAAAATTAGAACTCTTTTCTTCATAGGTTCCACAAAAATTCCACAAAACTTTTGCATTTCTAGCTCTAAATTTTCTAAGTTTCCTCATTTTTCCTTTGAAATTAAAAATCTTTAGCCTAATGTCTTTCTATTTAATTTAAGATTAAATTATCATTGCTCACAGCTCTTTTTTTTCTGATCTTTACCTGGGAAGTAAAAACATGGTTACATTTATCTCTAAGTAATACATCAGTGCCAGAAATCAAGTCCCACAGGCAAGAGTAGAAAAAGTCCTACTAGTTGTCGGCTCTTCCAAAATACCCAAAGAGACAGCATGAGATCTGCAGGTATTCATCAACCATTTCAAAGCATTCAGATCTGTTCCTGCCACCTACCCCTGTTTTCAAGATACAGGATGTGATCAATGTATAATATCCTTTTGGATGGATAATATCCATCCAATGTATATTATCCTTTTTTTAGCTTATTTCTCTCTCTCCTGAACACTGTAGATCTCTCAGTCTCTGTATTCTGGTCATGATACTGTTTCTTACATACCAGAAACTCTATTTGGTCCTTTCTGGTACTCCCTTTCTTTATATTATTGAACACATATGTCTGTACTAAGTGTTAAGGACATGACAATTACCATTTCAAGTAAGTGCATACATTCTTTTAGCCCTATAGTGATTTGCTAATAGGATGACTCAAGAAAGAGAGCACATGTTGATTCTCTCCTGCCACACATTCCAGCAGAAGCCGTAGGAACTTCCTGGCCCAAAGGATCAGTGTCCACATCTTCCAGCAATACAGACGCGTTCCACTACCAATTACTGAGTCTGAGAACAGGGGTCTTACCCTTCAGCCACTGCCTGTAGTATTATAAACACATCTTAAGAGTTCTGCAGTCTGTCTGGAGCCAATTATTTACTTCTGTGTACTAATGTCTGTGTACTTCTCTTTCACGTTTGCATTCTCCAGGGTTTAGGATAGAGACAGAAATTCAGAACAGCAAAGTGAGAAAAACTTGTGACTCAAGGTAAATAGAGTTTAGTAAGTGAAGGGAAGAAAAAGGAAAAAAAGGAATATGCTGGATTGTGACAGCTGTATCAATTCCATGCTATTGCAATGTAGTTCCAAAATCTGACTTCTTGTGTTTCAATGGTGCTCTTTCTCCACTAGTGCTTGTAATGCCTATCTGGTGTTCTCACATCCCTGAAGTCTCTCAGCTGTCATATGTTGTATTGTATTTTCCTTCTTTATGCCCTTACTCTTTCTGCAAACTGAAACTTAGTGCAAAAAAATTATGTGAGTCTCTCCGCGCATTATTGTTGTTTTCAAAATTAAATTAGCTTCCTCTATTACACTATTTAACAAAATTTTATATCCAAGTGTCATGGATTAACCACAGCTACCAACTACCAAGCAACTGCTCTCTCATCCCCACAACAGAATCAGGGAGAGAATCAGAATGGTAAGAGCTGGAAAACCCCTGGGTTCAGATACACACAGTTTAATTAGGAAAGCAAAAGCCCCACACATAAACCAAGCAAAACTAGGAATTAATTCACTGCTTCCCATGGGCAGGCAGGTGTTCAGCCATCTCCAGGAGAACAAGGCCCCATCACGCGTAACAGTGACTTCGGAAGGCAAACTCCTCGCTCCAAATGTCCTCCCTTCTTCCTTTTTTCTCCTCACTATATAAAGTGAGCATGATCACTTTATATAGTGACCATGATGTCACATGGTCTAGAATCTCTCTTTGGTCTCTGGGGTCACCTACCCTGACTGTGTCTCCCCCTAACCTCACAGGCACCTCTCCAGCCAGTGTGGCAGTACAAAAAAACAGAAAAGACCTTGGCTTTGTGTGAACCCTGCTCAGCAAAAACAAAAGCGTCTCTGTATCATCAACTCTGTGTTCAGCCCAAATTCAAAACACAGCCCCACACCAGCCACTGTGAAGAACATTAACTCTACCCCAGCCAAAATAAGCAGACCTTGAAACAACTTGTAGTAACGTTACCCCCCTCATTCTCTTCTGCGGAAAATGGTTAAACTGTATCAAGTATTTTGGAAATTATTTCCCACTGCTGCTTGGAATGAGTAATAACTATCTTCATTATGGGATGCTTCAGAATAGGAGAAAAGAGAGTATGCAATTGCAAGGTTGGGAAAAGCTTCATTAAAACTAGTATCCATAAATGCTCATTACAGTGAAACAAGATTATAAAATTGCTGGACAATGTTAAGGTTGGGGTTTTTTCACTCAGAACAGAAATTGGATGCTGTAAAAATTGCCAAACTAGCAACCTCATGCATTTTAAAATAAAGTCCAGTAAATGTGACTCATGAAAACAACCCAAACATACTAATAACAATCCAGCAGGACATGCCTCCTAGGACTGAGGGAATGATACCTTGGCACAAATAGCAAGGCAAAGAGAGTTCCAGTCTCAATACATAATCTAATTTCATTCTAGAAAGAAATCAGTCGGTTTCAGGTGTATTGCACTCTTTCTTGCGTGAAGGTAAATTGAGGTTTGTATTTTGTTATTAAAAGAATGGAGAAAAACGTATTGGCAATGTTAATAGTGGCATATTATTTCGCTGTTTGGGACTTTAGCTTGTATTGGAGTTTTAATATGTTTGGTACAGCAGCGCTTAATTGTGGAGTTATTTACAGTCTCTTTTTTTTCAGATTTGAGTATAGGTTAAATTGGACTGTTGAAGGTTGAGTGGATTTGTGGATTTCGCTGGTTACTTTTTGTTCTTTTGTTTACGGATTATTTTATGGGTGGGAAGAATGGTATTTCGAGTTGTTTTGTATTGGTGGAGGTGTACTGCTGATGTGGCAATTGGTATTCATTGCTTTGTTTTAATAAGTTCTATTGGAGATGGGTTATTTTATAGTTTAGGTAAGTTATTTAATTGTTCAATGGTTTTTGTCTTTATAGTCATTATTTTAAATGTTCATTTGCGTTCTTTTGGGTTTTTGAAATATTCACTTCGGAGGAAGTGTATATGATGTTCAAAATGTTCGGGGCTTTTGGGCTAGTTACAATAGGGTGTTTCTTTTATTCATTTTTAGTTACATTTACATTAGTTTCTACTAAAATTACATTCTGTGATTTTTTTGTTATGTTAGCTATAGAAAGAGATTTTGCTTTCATATGTTTTGATGGGATTAATGTGTACTGTGCACTAGTGTTGACTAAGGCTTTATAATTTTGTGGCTTTGATGTGCCATGCTAAAAAATTTACACAGTCTAAAAAATACAGTTTTCTCTGGCCTTTACTTGGCTAGAGGCAGGGCTCCTTTAAGTTTGGTTATTTTTCTTTCTTTGGGCATATGTTTTGTTAAGGGGATCAGATATGTCACCATTATATTTGACAGTTTGGCTATGGGCAGTTGGAACTGGGGTTTTTTCTTGGTGAAACTTCTATTCTGAGTCATGATTTTTTTCAATTCATGTACTCGTTGTGCTAGAGCAGCAGTGGGTCTTTTATTTTACTTTTTCATTTTTTTCTCCCAATTACACAGAAAGAATTATAGCTTATTTCATGGTGCGTGCTTTGTTTTTTATTTGGGGAACATTTGCAATCGCTATTAGAATTTTCAATCTGTATTGCTGAGATTTGGAGAAGGTCTATTTTTTTTTTTTATAATTTTTTTATCTCATTATCTAATTTCTGCAGACTTCATTTTACAGTTGCAATTCAAGCACGTGTTGGGCTATACACGGCATTTGCATGTTCGCAGCTTCTTCACCATATTAAGTACAGTCTCTTCTCTGTCATTTTGCTCCATTAATGATAAAGTAGAAACATATTTTGGTGGCTTAAGTCATTTAAGTTTTCACTACATCGTGGATGTATATGGTACTAAGTTTGGACTTTCAGTTGTTAGGTTGAAAAGATAATTTTTGCTGCTGTTATTTTTCTCAAGCATTTAATTCTTTGTTCTATGGTCTTCTATTGGCTTTGCTGTGTATAGAGATCATTTGCTCACAGATATCTTTGTTCTACACTTTTCAGGATTTGTGACCAAAGACTGTGAGGGCCAGCTTTCGTTATGATTTTTTGGTCGATAACCGGGTTATGTGACACGGGTTTCAAATGCTTTGCTTCAGTACTGTTTAGAATTGCAGCTTCGCTTGCAGCATCTTAAAGATGCACTAATCAACTATTTATATATTTATCAGGTTGTTGAATGTAATTTTTTTTAAGTTATGAAGGTTTTTTAGGGAAAAGGACTCAATAGTGATTTCTGATTTTGTGTCAGTTGTTGGAGCTGGCTTTGAGGGTCCTTCCCCTGGATTATTATTATCTATTGGTCAACTAGTTTTGGGTTTGTGCTTCTTTCCCACAGTAGTGACTGCCAGTGTCTTAGGTTCACTGTTTGGTTTAGCTGTTGGCTTTGGTTTACTGACTGGCTTAGTTATTGGCTTAGGTTTATTGTCTAGTTTAGTTACAGCTTGAGTAACTGGGGTGTCAGCTGCAGCCTGACTGACTGGAGTAGTTGCCAATTTATTTCCCTGCCCCCGGCCTTTATTTGCTGTTTTACAGTATTTAGCAGCATGCAATAAGCATATGCCAGAGCCCAGTGTATTGCAATAAGCTTTTTTTCATTAGAATTTTCATAGTATTTTTTCTCAAATATTTTTTTACTTTGTTTGGTTCTGAATTTGTTTACATGAAAATTTTTAGGCTGGGGGATCAGAAAATTCTTTTAGGGTTTAGTTCATTTTTTCTTTTTTTTTTAATACTATTTTGGATTTTTTTCACTTGGGTCAGGGGTTTTGTTAGGTTTTTCAGACATACCAGCCCTCACTATAGACACACTGCAGACCATATAGAGGAATCTTATCAGATAAAATATTAGGAAAGTGGTCTCTTTAACATTTAAGGGAAATTCAACATTCTCAAAAAGTGACATAACAGATTAAAAGGAGAAAAAGGAAAGGAAAGGTTGAAAAGCCTCACCGCCTGCTTTTCTTTTAATAAATTGGGTGCAATTACTAAAAAACACCTATAATATGTTACTGGAACTAGGACACAGGGTAGGACGAAGAAACTATAAATTATACACATTTGAACAAACTCTAGTACCTCTGTAAACTCTTTATAAATTATCACCATTCTCAGCAAAATAGCTATTTTAATTTGTTCCTTTATTCTGTAAAAGTTACATGTTAGAGACAATATTTGAGCTATTTTCAGATAAGAAAATAAGTTTAGGGACTAGAAAGGTATTAAAATTTTTGAAAAGCTTAGGAACCAGAGATACATGAGGGCTTTCACTTAGACATTATGAATTTAAGCAACAGGGTTAAAAAAATTATTAAACTAAATAGAAGAAAAATAATTTTTTACCTCCATATAAGGCATAATTAGAGCACAGAATAAAAAAGACAAATTATATAAAGACCCACCCCTAGTGTGATGGATTGGTGTTGGCCAAATACCAGTGTACCTATGAAAATCATTTATTCATTATTTTCCGCTGAAGTTAAGCAGAGGAGAGGAAAAGACATGGGATGAGATAAGGATTAGGAGAAAATACTTTAAGGAAAAGACAGGCCTAAAACTTTAAAAGGTATAAAGAAAAAAAGAATTATTAACAGAAATAAAGTATAATGAGAAGTAAAATAAACTTTTCAAACACCTTTCCTTCCACCCTAGACTTTTTTTCTTTCTTACCGACAGCACAGGAAGACAAAATATGGGAATTTTAGTTAGTTTGCCACTTTTTAAGATTCTTTTCTGTTCACTTAAGGAGAAGAATTCTCTCTCCCACTATCTGTACTGCAAACAACACATGAAAAAAAATACAGCAAAGTATTTGCATTTTCTAAAAACAAACTGTGGTCTTCTTCTCCCTCTCTTCACTCTCAAAACCAGTCTTAAAAGCACAAAACTTAATATCATACATAAAAAAAACTAAAACATGCAGCAATACCCCAGGATAAAAGCAGTAACAATTATAATTTAATTTGCTAATTAAAGTAATTACAGATAGACCAAGAGCCATTCCATTCTGTTGGAATTCTGGTCAGCTTGATGACCTCAGGGTCTCAGAGTCTAAAAATGACAAAATCATGATTGTTTCAATAAGCAATACTTGAAACAAAGAGAGAATCTTTCTGTAATCTTCCACAGCATAATAGCAACGAGTTCAACATTTCTCATCAAAAAACAAATCAATCCAATATGTTATTTTAAGGAAGTCCTCTCCTGTGAGTTCTGACACTGGTGCTTGATAGATAGTCATATGTATTCGGCTAGAATGAGGGAAATTCCATTACCAGGTATCCAGATCTAAATTCACAACAATCAATTAAACAACAAGAAGAAAACTCTGTTAAGAGAACAAATTCTTTTACAATATACAATTTCAAATCATATAATCTGAGAACCCAAATTTTAAAAATGGTATTAAAGCCAGTATAAGAATTAGCACAGAACAGAAATTCTTGGTGGTTTCTCCTACTGGTAGCTTAAGGAAAAACTGTACCTGTCCAAGATGATTTGAGACTATGATTTCATTGTCTTTCAGAACTACATGAGGACAATCAAAACCTTAAAAATGCTCTAGCAAGTTATCTCAAAAAAAAAATTGAAATATTTGAAGCTTTCTATTTTCAGCAAATTTACAGACATGACATATGACAAGTGATGTTTGAATTTCAGAACAAAGTCAATTAAAAACTAGAACACGGATTCTTTTTGAAGCTTTCTTTCCCAAGGAGTGATATTTATGTACTTGTGCTATTTGCTTATCTCTGTAGAAGACAGAAGAGATTCCTGCTATTTTGTAAAAGAAAAAAATATTTAAAAAGTATTTTAAGAGAAAATAAAAATTAACCTTTCCTAAACAGATCTTGCAGAATGAAAAATGTGCAAAACTTCATGATTTAGAGAAAAACTCAACCTGGTGAACCAGTGCCTTCTGATAAAACTGTTTTAAATTATAAATAAACTCATTTTCACATGCCACATGCAATCTCAGTGATTCATTGCTAATTGATATTTTGTAGAATAAAATAAATTTGTTTCAGCTAAGTATTCGTAACTTACACTGAATGGGATTAGACTCCACTGCCCCAAACCAAGAAATAAAATATATCTGAATAAGATGTTATAAACAGAATCACAGAATAATTTAGGTTGGAAAAAACGTCCAAGATACTGAGAACAATAATTGATCAGCCATCACCTTGTCAATTAAACCATAGCACTACGTTCCACATCCAGTAATTTCTTGAACACCTCCAGGGATGGTGACTCTACACTCTCCATCGGAAGCTCGTTCCATTTCTCAACGACCCTTTACAGAAAGAAATCCT
>JAWWEY010000130.1:53656584-53667502 GCA_035582745.1 Loriotus luctuosus | reverse complement strand
CAGGGTTTTCATTGTTCCTCTGTGTGTGTGTGTGTGTGTGTGTGTGTGTGTCCCTGTTTGTAGTTTAGTCAATAAACATTTTTTTCTTTATACCTAAGTAGAAGTCTGCTTTGCTTATTCCTGGTCACATCTCACAGCAGACACCAGGGAAAGTGTACTTTCATGGGGGCACTGGCGGTGTGCCTGTGTCAAACCATGACAACAGAGTAGGGGCATTATCCTGGGTCCTCCCTGGGAATAAAACAATATCTTCTTGTGTCTGGATGGAAGTCAATATTTATTTCATATTTCAGTGGTAATCAGGGGCCACTGGACTAAGTCCCGGGCTGCAAACAGTTACTAATATTAGCTTTTACTGACTTACAGGTGTACAGGGACTGCCCTCTAGCCCAGAGTAGTCTGAACCAATGATCAGGAATTTACTCCTCCTCATAATAGCACTGTTTTTTCTGCAGGCACTTCTCCTGATGGCCTTCTAAATATCTGGATCTTAAGTCTACAGACTCACTCCTAGTCTTATTTGAGTTACTCTGTTTCTTAATTCATTTAATTTACATGATTTGCATGGCACAAAGAAACCATAATCTCTGCAAATCCCTTTTGATCACTCAAATGTGCCTAAGAAATGCCAAGGATTAGATTGGTTCTCAGTCTTCCTGATGAGTGTTAACGCCAACACAGAAACTCTATTCCCACAGTACTGTAGCAGAAATAAAATGTTTTTAAATGAACTTATCATTAACTCCCACTAGATATTTACTCATAAGAAAGTCCCTGATTCAAGAACATCTTTGAAGCTGACTCTTAAAAAGAGGAAGCACATAAAGATCCAGAGCATTTCCTAGTACAACTATGAAATCTGAATCACGAATTACTTCTTTACAAGGGCTGTGATACAGTTTTTATTGAAGTGTGTTTTACTGTTGGAATGTAACCAGGATTTGATGGAAAGCTTTTATATAAACTTTCAAAACCGTTGTGTGGAAAGCCATGGAGGAAAGGCTAAAGGGAAGATCAAAAGAGCGACAAATAAGTTTGTGGAAGTGATTACATCAGCTGATGTCTGCAACAAGGAGAGACTTGTCCAGAAGGGTCAGATCATAGACAGATACTTTTTACAGAACGGCTGGGAGCCATCTACACAAGCAGAATCAGGCTAGAGCATCTTTCTGAAAAGGCTCATTGAAAACACCCTTATAAGAGACACCACTAGCGTGAAGTCTAGAAAATTTTTCCTGATCTCAGTCAGCTCACACGTGGTAATGTCTAGACAGTATTAGAAGAAAGCCAAGAGGCCTTGAGGGTACACAAATTTTCTGTATTCACTGACATCTGGGCTTCATGCCTCTGTATAGCATTTGGTTCATAGCTCCTGCCTCTAGAGGCAAGAGTGACCAATCAGTCACCTCCTCACACTCCTTTTGTAATGACTCGAAGTTATGTTTACCAGTCATCTGTATTTGTTTACCATGTTCAGACTGGTTGGCTTATAGTGAGCTTGAAGCATTAGTGCTTTGATTCTGATGGCTCGGATCAAAAATTTACATTTTCCTTTTTTATGCTAAAACAGCCCAAACCCAAAAGAACAAACAATCTGGAGAATAACTAGAGATGCCCCTCATCAGTGTTAAATGGTAACTCACAAAATCATGGCAAGCAAACCAGCCTCTGGGTGAATCTCTGCAAAAGTGGAAGGGTGGCGGGAAAAAAAACCTGACCCAGAAGTTTTTTCACTCTGTCATTCAAAGCCATTTTTTTCCATCCATGTCAATAATCAGTTGTGGAATAGATTGGGCTGTAACTCTTTCTCTGGGAAATTTGGAAAAGCAATCATTGTCTTTAGATCAGTGTGCACTCTGATATAAAGCCAACTAAATGTGATGTAGTTCATAAACATTAATAAAGGCACTTTACAGTATCCCAGACTGACTGGGCTGAATGTTCTCAACTTCCATGCGTTTTATGGTCTCTTCCACCTTCATATGGAAATTTTGTTTTTTCATTCAGTTTTGTTGGTTGGATTTTTTTCAGAAAAGAATTTTGTTTTTAATAAAATTGCTTTTGACTAAAGGAAGTTTTCTGCTGCAGTGTATTTTTTAATCCCATGCTGGAATTGGAAGGCAGTATTGTGAAACCTCTGCTGGAAATGCCAGATGACAAAATTCCCCTATCCCAGCCTATACACCCATCATGCACCCACCCACACAATGTGTTTGGCTCACTGGTGACTTTGCCCAAGAGGAGGAGCAACTCTCATACACAGCAGCACTTGCACATGGCTGAAGGGTTACTGTGCTGAGGAAAGTATGAGGATGTTGTAAACTACAAGGGAATAGCACCTGAAATTTGGAACCAAACTCGAGAGAAGGAAGGGCAGCAAGGAAAGCGCCGATCCCCTCACTTTGTCACCTGACCTGTACCATGACTGTTTACACTGGCTCTTTCCTGGCAGCATAGCATGAGATAGCATCTTTCCTCCATGGTGTGGCTTTGGGTTGACATGGTGACAGACTACCAGGGACTGAGTCCCTTGGGGCTCTAGCCACACCAGTCAGAGTATTGTACCTCAGTGTGTATGACCTTTGGAGTAAAAGCATGCAACAAAGGACTCTTCATTAGAAAAAGGACAAATTATTGGAATGATAGCTGAAGGATTCTTCAATTAATTACAAAACTGCCTGGGCAGCTTAGTACCACAGCTTTTAACCTAATGAATTACTTTCCTATGCTTAGCTACTGTGGGAATGCCAAAGCTTTACCAGCTGATACAAGCTCAAAGCTGTTTGCAGTGTCTCTACAGCTTCAACTTGACATTTTGCAGTTTTTAGATAACAACTGTCCAAGTGTGAATAGCTCCTGTCTCAAAGTTTATAGCCAGCCATGCAGAACATCAGCAAGTGGTTTTTAAGCAATGACTACCATTTTGTATGATCCATTTATTCTTAGTGAGAATGAAATCAGAAAAGATGGTGTTTGCATGAGGCAGATTCAGCCTATCTGTCATAGCAGCTTGGCAGAGTGGTGGCTTGCTCATGTCAAGTCTTCCCTCAGGGTAAGAGGCTGGTTTGGCAGCAATGCTCAGACAAAAGTGCGTGCAGTGAGGAGTTGATGAATAAGGTACCTTGCTGAAAGTGGCAGCTCTGCTGCAAAAATCTCATCCACATATAATCCCAGCCTACAGAAAGAAATTTAATTTAGGAGGGCCAGTCGTATCCACTCATCCATGATTTTAGCACCCCAGGGCTCAGTTATTCATTGAGAGTAGCCGTGAGAGTAGCAGCAAAGTACAGGGAAACAAAATAGTTCACACAGTCAAAAAGTATCCAAGGCTAAATAGGGACTAAATAGATTAGGTTCATCAAATCTCATGCTTGTTGGCAAACGACTCACAGGAACAAAGTAGGTTAACTACTTCCAAAGGAAAGCAGACAGTTTCATTTCCCTGTTCTCTCCTTAGAGGATACAAACTTACCTTGTTTCTTGCTACATGCAATCCCCCCATCTTCCTGTAGAAATAGCTACTTCCCTACAGGCACATCTACACATCTGTAAACACACCAGCCTGTCTGTACTCCCAAATGTTTGAGTTTAATATATGCAGTGCTGTTGGCTCCCAAACTCAATCCTCACTGAGCATATAGATCTCAGCATTGTACCGAGGAAGAAATACAGTGTTACTGGGGATGGAGAATGCAGAACTCAGAAAATCATCATAGAATTACACCCTGAAAGTGGCTATGTCGCCTCACTCTTGTTACATGGCCCACCTGATTCAGCAAACTAAGAACAGTCGCTTCATGAAGAAATACAGAACTAAGAGCTAAGAATTAAGAACTAAAAGCTAAGAACTGAGAACAGTCGTTTCATGAAGAAATACAGAACAACAGAGAATTTGGAAAAATAAGTAAAAGTAAATGGAGAAAAGTTCATCCTCAACAACTTTTTTATGCACACTACTAACTAGAAACATTTCCAAAGTTCTGTCTTTCATTTAGAAACTCCCTGCTTGCTTCCTATTGTAGCCACAGGATCTCTCTTTCTGTGTTGCATGACAGAAGAGAACTGCTCTATCAAATATATAAAAAATCTTTCAATTCTGCTTTTAACACTGCTGTGGTTTTTAGGCTGCTGCACTAGGGTTAAGGGCAATCCTCTCTCAAAACTTCATGCCACTTTACTACACTGAATTAGTAATACATTTGCTGAAAATCACCATGAGTCAGAGTAGTTTTTAAATACAATGCTTTACAATAAAGCTTAATTTACTGGTACTTACAGCTGTATTTTCTTATGCTTTCTCAGGTACAATGGAATAATTGGTGCTTCCAAAATGAAAAGTGAGTTTAACCAAAAAAAGTTTGAATCACAGCTGTTGTTTCTACTTACCATATATTTAACCTTGACTTTTTGAATCAAATTCCTGGAAAAACTCAGTAAAACACTACATTACTTTCCGGGAATTAAAAAGAAAATTTGTGTACCTGGGTTTAATCTTAACCTCTAGCATTCAGCTCTGAATACTGCAACAACAATGCAAAATGTCATTAAAGCTGAAAATTTATGAAGCTCTGAAAAGTAGTAATAGTAGTTTACAGTACAAAAAAGGCTACTTGATTAAAATTATCTAAAAGTTAATTGTTCATTGTGTGTCAACGAAGATACAGATATCAAAGCTGGAAAAAAGAGAAAGTGTATACAAAGATAATAACGATACCATTAGCATATGGCTTGGCAGTTTTCAATCTGGCCTAAATG
Organism: Loriotus luctuosus; assembly: GCA_035582745.1. NCBI lineage: Eukaryota > Metazoa > Chordata > Aves > Passeriformes > Thraupidae > Loriotus > Loriotus luctuosus. The sequence goes on along the minus strand of JAWWEY010000130.1, from coordinate 53,662,747 downwards.
AATTCAGTTTGTGTAATCACACTTCTTGCATGGCTTTATTTGCCTCTCTCTTTGCTCTTTCCTGCAGTAATTGACCATTTCAAAATTATTTGAGAGTAGAGAAAGATTTCTGAAATTATCGACTTCACAATTATTCAGTGAAAAAGAGTACCTACGCAAAAAACAAAATTCCAAGTCTGCATTTCAGGGTGGAAAAGGTTGTAAAATAAGCAGTGGCACACAGTTGGCAGACGCTGATGGCCACTCAACTAATAAGTACTGCCTGCCTCATCAGAACACCTTCTGCATCATCTGCACATGCACTTCAGCAAGGGCTGGCTTTTGCTGGCGAAGAAATCACAGCTGTGATGGGAACCAGGGACTGGCAAAAAAAGTATAAGGAAAATGGAATGGACATTTAAGGAACTAGGCTCTGCTATTTTCTTCTTTCTATAAACAAAATCGGAGACAAAAATACTCCTTTATTTTGGAAAATACATTCCTTTAATTTCAAATTGCTGACATAGACATTTTTGCAGCAAATTTGACTACAAAAACATTTCAATTACTTTTTGTTTGTTTTAGGATGACACAAAACAGAGAAGCAACAGCCATCTCTCTTAGAAAGAGTATTACTTTTAAAAACACTTCAAGGTTGAATTAAGTCAATTATGTTGGTGTGCTTTAAACAGAAATCAAATTAAATTACACATTATTTTTTATGCAGGAGTTGTTATTAATATTTCTTTACAAATGTCTTGGAAGCAATTAATAGTTTTGTTGTATTCACATTATCTTTCTAGGTGATACCAGCAATACAAGTATACCTGAAATAATGCCAAAAAATGAAACAGCATTCAGGGCGCAACCTTTCCATGTCATAGGAATTTTTGAGTGCAACCATTCAGTTAGTTCCTTATTTGCCAAATGGCCCATCCATCAGATTTGTGTCTTTTGAATTTAGAGACAAGACTGTCAAGCAGGGCAGTGTCCAAGGCTTTGCACAAGTGCAGGTAGCCGATGTCAGTCACTCTTCCCTTATCCACTGATCCCTGATGTAACTCTGTCATACAAGGCCACCAGATTTGTCAGGCATGATTTACCTTTAGTGAAGCCGTGTTGACTGTCACCAATCACCTCCATGTTGTCTGTGTACCTTGGCAAAATTTCCAGGAGAATCTGCCCTATGATCTTTCCAGGTACAGAGGTGAGACTGACTGGTCTGTAGTTTTTTCTTGGTTTATTGTTGTTAGTGTACTTACTCCATTTTCACATGTTTGTTCTGGTTTTTTGATTCGTTGGTCTGGGTTTTTTTTGTTTTAGTTTGTATTTTCATGGTTCTTACCCCTAAGTGGAAAAATGTTTGAAAGAAGAAAAGTTTAGGATTACATTAAATATCTTAGTAGTAGAAGAAACCTATTACTCTAGTCAGTAGTGGCTTTTTTCTCTAAATCACAGAGCGGTTCACAGAAGACCATAAGTTTTCTATACAAGAAAAACCAGTTGGCTGTATAACTGTATTTTTTGCAAAGACATTATACCTCCACTTTTTAAAATATTTATGTCACAACATTTTCTCTAAAAAAACCCACAAGTAAGATATATACTGCAGATATACTTCCATAAAATAAACAATAAGATTTGAAGTTTTCTGGCATTATCACACTTTCCATTTCAATGGGAACTGTACAGATTTCCTGCTTTAGTCTCCCAGTTGGATTTTTTTACTTTCTTGTTTAACTTATTTCACTACATGAAAGAGGTGTTTTGATTAACTGGGTGATATCTAACTAGGTCAGGATGTATTGAATCTCAGAAAATAGTATTTTCATCAACCTAATGACTCTTTTCTTGTATGTGGTAAAAACAAAACTTGGTGTAAAAATGTGCAACATTTTTTTATGACTTTTAGAAGCACTTAAGTCTCCTATGACTGACTGGTACAAAAACACCCCCATACGTCACACAGAAAGTAATTCTTTGGCTTCTAGAATCAGAAGTAGGGAAAAATATCTTGATTTGATCTATTTTAATTATACCTTTTCTTTCTTTGCACAATGTGATGCCATCCTTAGCTCCACAAGAACAAAATGCAAACAGACAGGCTTTACTCCAGCTCCCTGAGTAATTCTGGTTCTTGGAATAACAATTTTCATTTTAAATTTAGTTGTACGTAAAACATTTAGCTTCAGTGTAAAATGAAATTAAAATGCAGTGAGTAGTCTATCCTTTGTTTTGTTGTTGCCTTACAAATATGCTCTTCTTTCTAAAGGGTACCACCTAAGCAAGTTCTGTCATGAAACAGTAACATCTGAATCTAGAACTTCATGCTGCAATGTTCTTGTTAACATCTGTTTCCAGAAAATATTAACACACTTATGTTTAAAAAATTACATATATTTTCCAGTATTTTTGCTGCACTCCTTGAGTATGCTGGTAGTCTCAGAAGCAGAACATATAAGATTCACTATTGTAGATGAATTTATAAAAATCAGTCTTGAGTATGCATAGAAAATTCTTCCTAGTATTTGTTTAGCTTTAAAATTCTATTCAAGTGCAGTGCTGCTAGGAGTTTTCCCATGTGTTAGTAATTCTATAAGAATAAGATATTACTGATCCACATGCCACTGTATGTTTCTATACTAAGGTAGGCCTTCATATGAATGCTGTAACCACTACAGCATTTTAGGCTGGACTTTTCTTTTACACGTACAACATAACATGTAAAGACAGCTGCAGAATTTGACACTGTGGAGCTCTAAGAAGGAAAATGTCTTTATTGGTTTAATCTTTTCTATTTTCAGTTAACCACAGCTCAAAGCACCTGGACCATCTTCTTTATGAAACCAGAGCCTAAAGATCAGAAGATAATTTGAACAGTTTCCAAGTAACTGAACAGGTGCCCAACTTTAGACAGCTTTTTTAAATGGCAGACAAATAAGAAATTACTAAAAATTAATTTTGAAATTAAAAAAATGCAAATATAATCTAACTCAATGATGACTGTAACACATCACTGGAACATAAGGAAAGTGGTTCATTAGTCATGAGCTTTAAACTGAATGTTCTTCTAGAAGATATTATCAAATTTGATAGTTTTCAAATTCACAGGATGGAAATGTATAACATTCTCTGCAGGAATTACTGAGTAAAATTTTATAATTTAAGAAAGCATTGTGCAGCCATTCAGAAGACATTGATCATAGTCCATTTAAAATTGGCATTTTAGGATTGTATTTTCTAACTATATCATCATATGGGGATATGGCCCATAAGGAGCAGAACTGCTGAATCAGATATTAGTACTATTAGTACATTCTTTTATACATTATAGTGCCATTTTCATGCTTAGTTAGGTTGCTGAGAGTATTTTTCATTCTAGAGAAGTTACATGCCCAACTTCTATGTGTTTAACCCTCTTTTACAAAGGATATCCCTAAAATCTAATATTAATCCAATAGCACTTCCTTTAAGTAAGAAAAATAACCATAATATTATAGATGACATTCAATTATGTACATTACAAATCAGGTTTTCTCCCACTAATTATAACCATCTGATTCTGCTTTAATTTGCCTTCAAATGTATTTAAATGTTATTTATTATTTTTTCCCATCTACTGGCACAAGTTCTTCAGATGTATAACTCTCTGATGATTTACTTGCAATATTCATTATAATTTGTTTTGTCCTCGAACTTAGATCAATTATCTGTCTTTAATATATTGCTACCTTCTTGCTTGATATTCTAAAAAAAATGAGGCTTATAAAGTTGCTTGCCAGTCCTCCCCAACAGCTTTTTAATCTCTTGGCCAATTTATTCAAATTTTAAAGAGAGAGGTGAAGTCTCTGTGACATTGTGTTCACTCAAGATTTGTGGAGGTTGGTGATCTGTGGGAAGGAAAGAGACCTTTCGGGGTACTGAACAAGAAGTGAAGTTGGGGATGCAGAGAGAATAAAGGAGAACTGAAACACAAAAACTGGAGCTGATGTGAGAAGAGCTGGCACACTTGGAAGAGGGAAATCAGAGCAAAAAGCAAAAGTCTGGGGAAAAAAGTTCATTCTGTCCAAATGTTCATTCATTGAAGTGATTTGCATGATTTTCTATGATTTCCAGTAGCTTCATTTACATGAAAAGAGAAAGGGAAATTTTCCAACCTGGCCTGACAAAGCATTTAATCCTGAAAGGTCCTGAGTGCCTCATCTGTCAGTTGAGCAAATCTTAGAAATAGAATCTGACTTTATTTCATTTGTAAGAGTCATCTCTGTGATTCTCTGCTGCATTTAGAGTAAGCAACTGCTTTTAAACTACAGGTCATAACTTTATTATGAGTGTAAGATTCATAATTGCATTAAGACTTTCCAAAAGCACATCTACAATAGAAACATTGAGGTTTAATTTGCATAAGCTGCAGCACTCTCTTCAGAAAAGGAAATGCTTTAATTTTTAGCATAAAGTTGTTCTATTTATATTATAAACCAAAGGCACTTACAATAATGTGGGGAAACAGGAATATTACCCAAACCACTCTGACATGAATGAGTTCAAAGCCTTTGCAAATTGTTTTTATTACATCAAGTAAAATCATTTCATCTTATATCCCAGTAGAATCTGGCGCACACATATGCGTTACTAATTTACAGCAGAAACCAGGTCTCCTCTTAGCAATGGGTATGAATGAATCAAGGCCAGAGCAGGCATTTTCCTAGTACTGTGAGAGAAAGAAAGTGCTAACCACATCAAAGTTGGCCTGACTGCAAGTAAAACACCAGCCAAGGAGGAGAAGCACAAACATATTTTCACTTTGAGATTGTGAAAAATGGCTCTACCTTCCCTGAAGAGAACAGGATAATACTGCTTATACCTGCTGAGCAGCTCTGCTTCTTTCACCAGGCTTCAACCAGAAGAAACTGAACAACAGTCAGCTCCTTTCCATTTGCTTTCTCTTGTGCACACTTGACTTACTGCTGGTTTGCATTTTTGAGAGGCCTTTTCTCCTATTTTGCTGGAAGGCACAGTCAGTTTTTTCCTTGTCCTTGGGCTGTGAAGCTGCACTCAAAAACAGAGTAACCACCTTTTTTCCCCTACAGCAAATGGGTGCTATAGAGTGGCTGCCAGTAGTTGAAAATGCCAGTGGCACAAATAACAGCCATTATGTTTGTGACTCTGTAAATGGCTAAGACAGGCATTACCTTGCCTATCTGATCCCCACCTTTCCCATGAAGAGATTTAAACCCAGCTGTATTTGAGCTGGGGCACATCAACGGTGACCTCTGCTCAAGGTGCCTTTTTCCAAACCTCTTTTTCCCTCTGATCTGAATGCAAACCACAAATTGCTTAGTTCACATCCAGAGGCATGTACATGAGGATGAAACACTGTACAAATCTGAGTAACCCTGGCAGGCCTGAAATCTTTGGCCAGAAGATAATCTAAATCAGTCTCTGGAAGTGTTCATCAGTAATTTCAGTGACAGCCTCATCCCAAAGGCACTTGCTAGTTATATGTACTTTTTGCTGGCCTCCAGCACAAGCTGTTAGAACTAATTCCCCTTCACCTCTCTAAGCCTGCCTCTAACCAGAGCTGAAGGCATTTTTAGTTTATTTTTAGGGACTCATCAAATGTCTGTTTCTTCTTATTTCTGTCCTGTAATCTATCCAAGAGTTTCAGTCTCATCCCTAATCAGGATGGATCATGCCCATTCAAATTAAGCCCTTGCTCTACAAAGGATTCAGCAGTCTTTGGAAAGAGCTTAATAGAGTCACCTTGTGTCTACCCAGAGCTCCTGGCAAAGTTGTCTTTCTCAAATGCACACATAGGCAGAGCCTCACTCTGTTTCTCTCCATTTGATACAGAACTGCAGCAAGCATCCATAGGGGTCTCTAGCAAGGACCCAGGTCCTATGGTTCATTCCTGGCAGAACAACATCCGCCGTTTTGGTTTTTTTTTCCAGTGCTTATATGTATTTTCAAGTTTAACAATGTTTTCATTAGTCTATTCGTAACCATTCTGCTTCTCAATTTCTGGCTGCTTACCCTTTACACACTCTTCAAGACATTTAGGTGACTTAATTTTGATGTCAAGCAGATTTTGGATATTGCTTGAACACTTTGGAGAAATAAAAAAGAAAATACTATAAAATTATTCAGAATATAAAATACCCTCTGTTAATTCTAGAGACTTATC